>ONZH01005753.1:0-39968 GCA_900303285.1 Rhinella marina | reverse complement strand
CTACAGAGAGGACGACAAGGTGAGGATAGCGTGCGGCGGGGCCCCGGCTCTGTGGGGTCACCTCATCCCCTCCTCTGCTTGTATTTCAGGTGGCTCGAACCCTCATGTTGACGCACATCCCTCAACAGATCTCTGAACCCCTCGCTCCTCACCAAACATTTCCAGTGAGTGTAATTTGAGGGGGGGGGAGAGTATTGGGGTTGTAGGAGCATAGATGGGGGGGTATCTGCTCCTGGGGGAGGGGAAGAAGAGTATAAGCGGGGGTGTTGATGGTGTCACCTTGTTTTGCAAGCCAGGCGTATCCCAGCTGCACGTCACCGACGTCCAGTTTAGTTATAATGTCCGCAGACTGATGAAGCTCGACACCGAGAGGTAAAGGGGCCCCGACTGTGAACCCCGCATCTGCTTATAGAACCGAACTTTTGTCACACACACACTGTACACACTATATACTGTACACACTATATACTGTACACACTCAGGGGCGTAGCTAAAGGCTCCTGGGCCCTGGTGCAAGAGTTCAGCTGGGGCCCCCCTTCCTTCGGTGCTCTATGTGTCTTCTTATGCGGCACAACGGTCTTTGGGCCCCCTCAGGCTCCTGGGCCCGGTAGCGACTGCTACCTCTGCACCCCCTATAGCTACGCCCTTGTACACACTATATACATACTGTACACACACACTAGATATTTTTCTTTTCTGAATGGCTGGGGAATGTTCCCTGATCACACCACACAGACATTGTGGTGTGTGTGTACAGTGTGTACATTGTGTACAGTGTGTGTACAGTGTGTATGTACAGTGTGTGTGTACATTGTATGTAGTGTGTACAGTGTGTGTGTGTGTACATTGTATACAGCGTGTGTGTAGTGTGTACAGTGTGTACAGTGTGTGTGTACAGTGTGTGTGTGTACATTGTGTACAGTGTGTGTGTACAGTGTGTATGTACAGTGTGTGTGTACATTGTATGTAGTGTGTACAGTGTGTGTACATTGTATACAGCGTGTGTGTCTGTGTACAGTGTGTGTGATTGTGTGTGTACAGTGTGTGTGTGTACATTGTATACAGCGTGTGTGTAGTGTGTACAGTGTGTGTACAGTGTGTATGTACAGTGTGTGTACAGTGTGTATGTACAGTGTGTATGTACAGTGTGTGTGTGTACATTGTATGTAGTGTGTACAGTGTGTGTGTGTACATTGTGTACAGTGTGTATGTACAGTGTGTGTGTACATTGTATGTAGTGTGTACAGTGTGTGTACATTGTGTACAGTGTGTATGTACAGTGTGTGTACAAGTGTGTATGTACAGTGTGTGTGTACATATGTATGTAGTGTGTACAGTGTGTGTACATTGTGTACAGTGTGTATGTACAGTGTGTGTGTACATTGTATGTAGTGTGTACAGTGTGTGTGTGTACATTGTGTACAGTGTGTATGTACAGTGTGTGTGTACAGTGTGTGTGTGTACATTGTGTACAGTGTGTATGTACAGTGTGTGTGTACAGTGTGTGTGTGTACATTGTGTACAGTGTGTATGTACAGTGTGTGTGTACATTGTATGTAGTGTGTACAGTGTGTGTACATTGTATACAGCGTGTGTGTCTGTGTACAGTGTGTGTGTGTGTGTGTACATTGTATACAGTGTGTGTGTGTGTGTACATTGTATACAGCGTGTTGGTGTAGTGTGTACAGTGTGTGTACAGTGTGTGTGTGTACATTGTGTACAGTGTGTGTGTGTGTACATTGTGTACAGCGTGTGTGTGTGTACATTGTATACAGCGTGTGTGTCTGTGTACAGTGGTGTGTGTACATTGTATACAGCGTGTGTGTCTGTGTACAGTGTGTGTGTACAGTGTGTGTGTGTACAGTGTATACAGCGTGTGTGTCTGTGTACAGTGTGTGTGTGTACATTGTATACAGCGTGTGTGTGTGTGTACAGTGTGTGTGATTGTGTGTGTACAGTGTGCTGTGGATCTCCTCCTCACCTCCAGCAGGATCCTTCCTTCAGCAGACTCATCTCTTCCTCTTAGGAGACGAGCCATGAAAGGTCGTCTGTACTTTGCTGGAAGATCACAGAAAGAAGGAAGAATCCTGATTCCGACTCACCCGTGTGCCCGGCTCTGTCCCTGCGACTGCTGCGGCTTCCAGAAGGTAAGAGCCCCGCACAGGGCCCGCACCCCCAGACAGAGGAACCGCAGTGTCCTAAAGCGTCAGGCCAGTCTTCATTGGGGCTCACAGTCCACTGCCCTGCACCCCGTGTCCTTCTCTCCTGTGCCCCGATTATCTGCCTGTGTCCCCCTCTCCTCACCCCATGTCCCTCTCTTCTCTGCTGTGCCCGCGCTCGACACCCCGTGTCCCCCTCTACTCACCCCGTGCCCCTCTGCTGTGCCCCGCTCGACACCCCGTGTCCCCCTCTTCTCTGCTGTGCCCCGCTCGACACCGCCCGTGTCCCCTCTCCTCACCCTGTGCCCCACTTCTCACCTGGTGTCCCTCTTTCAGGTAGATGCGGAGCAGTATTACGCAGAGCTGGAGGAGAAGCTGACCGATGAATTCACTGCTGAGAGGAACCGCATTCCCCTGAAGAGACTGGGCACCGCGTTTGTCACCTTCCAGGACGAGAGGATGACTGCCGTGTGAGTAGGCAAGGACCCTCCTGAAGGGGGCTCCCTGCCCCACAGAGCTATATATAATATGGAGGAGTCATGTGACACGGTGGGAGGGGCCATCCAGTGATCATTGTGTCTCCTCAGGATCATCCAGGACTACAGCCGGCCACGATGTAGACGATCGCCCCAGCAGTCCTCAGTCACCCCAATTCTACATTCTCACCAGTGGGGTGTGCGTTACGCTCCTGCGCCCAGTGATGTCATCTGGTGAGTGACTGTGTGTCCGCTGCTTGTCCCGTCGCTGCTGAGCGGCTGCTGATGTTCCTGCTGGTAACAGGGAGAACCTGGCGGTGTCCGGGCCCACGTGGTGGCTGCGACTCGTGGCTCTGAACCTGGCCCTGTTCATCCTGCTCTTCTTCCTGACCACACCGGCCGTCGTAGTCAGTACCATGGACCGATTCAACGTCACCCGTCCTGTGGAGAACTTACAGGTGTGTGTGCCCCCGATGTCTGAGCGTTGTCACCCCTCGTCCCCAGCTGACAGTCTCGTGTCGTCTCCCCCAGAACCCTGTTATCACCCAGTTCCTGCCCACGCTGCTGCTGTGGATCTTCTCCGTCTGCCTGCCCTTCCTGGTCTATTATTCCGCCTTCTTGGAATGCCACTGGACGAGGTACGAGCTGCTCCTGTGTCGGGGGGGGTCCGTGCCCCTCACAAACCTTCCTCACTGCTTTTCTTTTCAGGTCTAATGAGAACCAGCTGACGATGCACAAGTGCTACCTGTTCCTGGTCTTCATGGTCATCGTGCTGCCCTCTCTGGGGCTGACCAGGTACTGCACCTCCATCCCGCTGTGTCCTATCAGTCTGTACTGTGCTCTTGTCTGCAGAGCTTACACTCACCCTTTTCTCCACCAGCTTGGATCTCTTCTTCCGATGGCTTTTCGATATACATTTTGTGGATTCTGCAAAACCTGAAGTTCCAGTGAGTACTACAACCCCCAATATTTATTCACTTTTGATCCCCCCCCCACATATAACGCTCTCTGATCACATGACTTGTCTCTTCCTCAGGTGTGTGTTTCTGCCAAACAATGGCGCGTTCTTTGTGAATTACGTTATAACGGCGAGCCTGATCGGCACAGCGATGGAGTTACTGCGCATCCCCGGCCTCACCGTCTATGCAACGCGCCTGTGCTTGGCCAAGTCCGCTCCTGAGCGCCTCCATGTGAAGCGGGTACTGCAGCTGGACTGCGAGTGTCGGGGCTCAGGGGCGACGTCAGGTGTCAGCACTCTCATTTTCTCCTTGCAGAGTCAGGCCTATGAGTTCCAGTTCGGCCTGGAGTACGCCTGGACCACGTGCGTCTTCTCCGTGGTGATGACCTACAGCATCACTTGTCCCATCATCGCCCCTTTTGGTGAGTTCTCAGGGGACCCTGCGGGTGGCGCTGTGTGTACCCCACATCTCACTGCTCTCTGCGTTGTAGGATTACTATATCTGCTGCTGAAACACATGACGGACCGCTACAACATCTACTATGCCTACATCCCCACCAAGCTGAGCCCCCGCCTGCACGCTGCCGCCGCCCGCCAGCTACTCGCTGCTCCAATCCTCTGCATCTTCTGGCTGCTGTTCTTCTCTGTCCTGCGGCTGGGTAAGTGGTGACGGCCCTTGCACCCCCAGCCGACGAGGAGTGTCACCCCACCTGCGTCCTCACATCCCTGTTCTCCCACAGGGTCCACGCACCCGGTCACACTCTTCACGTTCGCCTCTCTTCTCTGCTGTGTCCTTTTCTCCATCCTTGGTCTTTGTCTCAGAAAATTGCAACCAAAGAGACCATCAAGCTATCAGGCAAGCACAGACCCCCTTAAACTGACCATTAGACTCCGCCCCTGCAACAGATACACCCCCTGGACCATTAGACTCCGCCCTTTTAACCTGAGTGATGTCTCCCGCAGATGTCAGAACAGGGGGAGGGGATCATCCAGGACACGGAGAGCAGCAGTATATCGTCCACGCTGCAGTCCACGGTGAGTGTGCACTCCTGTCATCCGGGCGCCCATGCCCTGTCTCCGCCTCTTACCATTTCCTGTCCCGCAGGTTTTTGTGGCCACCGTGTTACAGGAGCAGGACCTGTCCCCTCTGGGCTCCCCGGCCCACGCCTCGTACGGTGCACTGGAGACCCGCACGGACAGCCCGTCAGAAACACCAGAAGCTGAGCGCTCACAGATCACCTACATGACGTCCTGCACCCAGGAGGGCTCCCCCTGACGTCAAACATTGCCACCATGGATGACGTGTGGTGCAGCTGCATTGTGGGCCCCGACCAGTGTAGGGTGCCCTCATGTGCGAGGAATCCTGCGGAAGATAAGGGTGTGGCTAATCCTTGAAGCCCCTCCCCTTGTATAGCTGTGTTCCCTGACTCTGGTTTGCATGGCAACTGCGCCATTTTCATCTAAAGAAACTGTCATTAAAAACGCTGAATTTTGCCAAATATATTTTAAAAGAAAAGAGAACCTGATGGTTTGTGATCTGTGGAGCGAGCCGACTGGTGTGTAGAAGGCACTGGTGGAGCAGACTGTGGTGCACTGGTGTGTACAGGGAGCAGGTGGAGCGCAGGTACGTATAGGGTGCAGGTGGAGCAGACTATGGTGTACAGGTGTGTAAAAGGAGCAGGTGGAGCAGACTGTGGTGTACAGGAGTGTAGAAGGCACTGTTGGAGCAGACTGTGGTGTAGAGGGTGCAGGTGGAGCAGACTGTGGTGTAGAAGGAGCAGATGGAGCAGACTGGTGCACTGGTGTGTAGAGGGCGCAGGTGGAGCAGACTGTGGTGTACAGGTACGTAGAATGAGCAGGTGAAGTGCACTGGAGTGTAGAAGGCACTGGTGGAGCAGACTGTGGTGTACAGGAATGTAGAGGGAGCCGACTGGTGCACAGGAGTGTAGAAGGCACTGGTGGAGCAGACTGTGGTGTACAGGTACGTAGAGGGTGCAGGTGGAGCAGACTGTGGTGTACAGGTGTGTAGAGGGAGCAGGTGGAGCAGACTGTGGTGCACAGGTACGAGGAGGGTGCAGGTGGAGCAGACTGGTGTACAGATGTGTAGAGGGAGCAGGTGGAGCAGACTGTGGTGCACAGGTGTGTAGAGGGAGCAGGTTGTGGTGTAGCGGGTGCAGGTGGAGCAGACTGTGGTGTGCAGAGGGAGCCGGCTGGTGTACAGGAGTGTAGAGTTTTTATTCAACAGGTGGGCTTTGGCCCAAAATTTCCCCCTCTCTATGGGTTCCAATGTAACCCTAAAAAATAACCTTTAATTAATTTCTCTCTAAAAAAACTGACACCACATCTAAAACTCTCAGCAGGAGGTAGTCTCCCATGTAACCTATCTATTGTGGGTGTTGTGCCCGCGTTGTAAGGCGCGCAAGGTCCACTAGGACATATGTAGTAATTTGTTTGAAATTTACAACATGTATGAGGGAAGGGGGGGCAGAGAGGGGCGATTATAACCCCTATCCTCAAACCCTCTATAGCGTCTCCTTCACACAGAGGAGTTAGAGGGTTGGGTATATGTTAATAGGCTGTGTCATACCCTATGGGGATCCTGTTTTATTATACTATTTGATTTGTGCAAGCCCCACTATCAATAGTCACTACTTTGTTTATTTAGTAGGGTAATGCCTCCTCAGTGCATGATTGAACCTTGCAGGCAACCCCCTATATAGGGAACACACACCTATTATACCCTGTGCAGGCCTTGTCCGGCTGCACTGAAGCTTAACCTATATTGTCACACAACCATGCTCTATCGATCTAACCCTGCGCAGGCCTTAGGATGGCTGCACTAGTGCTATCCTAACTATTGGTGCACAACGCAGGCACACATTCACACTCCGCCATTGTTTGTTATGAGAGACAGCCCCCTGTGTCTAAAATCACTGCGCACCCTGCGCAGTGATTTTAGACACAGGGGGCTGTCTCTCATAACAAACAATGGCGGAGTGTGAATGTGTGCCTGCGTTGTGCGGTGTGTACCAATAGTGTAGAGGGCGCAGGTGGAGCACAGGAGTGTAGAGGGCGCAGGTGGAGCAGACTGTGGTGCACAGGAGTGTAGAGGGCGCAGGTGGAGCAGACTGTGGTGCACAGGAGTGTAGAGGAAGCAGGTGGAGCAGACTGTGGTGCACAGGTACGTAGAGGAAGCAGGTGGAGCATACTGTGGTGCACAGGTACGTAGAGGAAGCAGGTGGAGCATACTGTGGTGCACAGGTGTGTAGAGGGAGCAGGTGGAGTAGAACGTGGTGCACAGATACGTAGAGGGAGCAGGTGCACAGATATGTAGAGGGAGCAGGTGGAGCAGACCGTGGTGCACAGATATGTAGAGGGAGCAGGTGGAGCAGACTGTGGTGCACAGGAGTGTAGAGGGGAGCAGACTGTGGTGTACAGGTACGTAGAGGGTGCAGGTGGAGTAGACTGTGGTGTACAGGTACGTAGAGGGTGCAGGTGGAGCAGACTGGGGTGTATAGGTGTGTAGAGGGAGCAGGTTGTGTTGTAGCGGGTGCAGGTGGAGCAGACTGTGGTGCACAGGTGTGTAGAGGGAGGGAGCAGGTGGAGCAGACTGTGGTGCACAGGTACGAGGGGGGTGCAGGTGGAGCAGACTGTGGTGCACAGGAGTGTAGCGGGTGCAGGTGGAGCAGACTGTGGTGCACAGGTGTGTAGAAGGAGCAGACTGTGGTGTACAGGTACGTAGAGGGTGCAGGTGGAGTAGACTGTGGTGTACAGGTACGTAGAGGGTGCAGGTGGAGCAGACTGGGGTGTATAGGTGTGTAGAGGGAGCAGGTTGTGTTGTAGCGGGTGCAGGTGGAGCAGACTGTGGTGCACAGGTGTGTAGAGGGAGGGAGCAGGTGGAGCAGACTGTGGTGCACAGGTACGAGGGGGGTGCAGGTGGAGCAGACTGTGGTGCACAGGAGTGTAGAGGGAGCAGGTGGAGCAGACTGTGGTGCACAGGTGTGTAGAGGGAGCAGGTTGTGGTGTAGCGGGTGCAGGTGGAGCAGACTGTGGTGTGCAGGTGGAGCAGGTTGTGGTGTAGCGGGTGCAGGTGGAGCAGACTGTGGTGTGCAGGTGGAGCAGGTTGTGGTGTAGCGGGTGGAGCAGACTGTGGTGTGCAGAGGGAGCCGGCTGGTGTACAGGAGTGTAGAGTTTTTATTCAACAGGTGGGCTTTGGCCCAAAATTTCCCCCTCTCTATGGGTTCCAATGTAACCCTAAAAAATAACCTTTAATTAATTTCTCTCTAAAAAAACTGACACCACATCTAAAACTCTCACCAGGAGGTAGTCTCCCATGTAACCTATCTATTGTGGGTGTTGTGCCCGCGTTGTAAGGCGCGCAAGGTCCACTAGGACATATGTAGTAATTTGTTTGAAATTTACAACATGTATGAGGGAAGGGGGGGCAGAGAGGGGCGATTATAACCCCTATCCTCAAACCCTCGATAGCGTCTCCTTCACACAGAGGAGTTAGAGGGTTGGGTATATGTTAATAGGCTGTGTCATACCCTATGGGGATCCTGTTTTATTATACTATTTGATTTGTGCAAGCCCCACTATCAATAGTCACTACTTTGTTTATTTAGTAGGGTAATGCCTCCTCAGTGCATGATTGAACCTTGCAGGCAACCCCCTATATAGGGAACACACACACCTATTATACCCTGTGCAGGCCTTGTCCGGCTGCACTGAAGCTTAACCTATATAGTCACACAACCATGCTCTATCGATCTAACCCTGCGCAGTGATTTTAGACACAGGGGGCTGTCTCTCATAACAAACAATGGCGGAGTGTGAATGTGTGCCTGCGTTGTGCGGTGTGTACCAATAGTGTAGAGGGCGCAGGTGGAGCAGACTGTGGTGCACAGGAGTGTAGAGGGCGCAGGTGGAGCAGACTGTGGTGCACAGGAGTGTAGAGGGCGCAGGTGGAGCAGACTGTGGTGCACAGGAGTGTAGAGGAAGCAGGTGGAGCAGACTGTGGTGCACAGGTACGTAGAGGAAGCAGGTGGAGCATACTGTGGTGCACAGGTACGTAGAGGAAGCAGGTGGAGCATACTGTGGTGCACAGGTGTGTAGAGGGAGCAGGTGGAGTAGAACGTGGTGCACAGATACGTAGAGGGAGCAGGTGCACAGATATGTAGAGGGAGCAGGTGGAGCAGACTGTGGTGCACAGGAGTGTAGAGGGAGCAGGTGGAGCAGACCGTGGTGCACAGATATGTAGAGGGAGCAGGTGGAGCAGACTGTGGTGCACAGGAGTGTAGAGGGAGCAGGTGGAGCAGACTGTGGTGTACAGGGAGCAGGTGGAGCAGACTGTGGTGTACAGGGAGCAGGTGGAGCAGACTGTGGTGTACAGGGAGCAGGTGGAGCAGACTGTGGTGTGTAGAGGGCACTGGTGGAGCAGACCGTGGTGCACAGGTGTGTAGAGGGAGCAGGTGGAGCAGACTGTGGTGTAGAGGGAGCAGGTGGAGCAGATTGTGGTGCACTGGTGTGTAGAGGGCGCAGGTGGAGCAGACTGTGGTGTACAGGTGTGTAGAGGTTGCAGGTGGAGCAGACTGGGGTTTACACGTGTGTAGAGGGCACTGGTGGAGCAGACCTGTACACCAGAGTTTGCTCCATTTGCACCCTCTACACACCTGTACATGACAGTATGCTCCCTCTAAGTATCTGTGCACCACGGTCTGCTCCACCTGCTCCCTCTACACACACAGGGAGCCGACTGTGGTGCACAGGAGTGTAGAGGGTGCATCGGTGGAGCAGACTGTGGTGTATAGGTGTGTAGAGGGAGCAGGTGGAGCAGACTCTGCTCCCTCTACACACCTGTGTACCACAGTCTGCTCCACCTGCTCTCTCTACGTATCTGTGCACCACGGTCTGCTCCCTCTACACACCTGTACACCAAACTGTGGTGTGTAGAGAGAGCAGGTGGAGCAGACCATGGTGGTGCACAGGTACGTAGAGGGAGCAGACTGTGGTGTGCAGGTGTGTAGAGGGTGCAGGTGGAGCAGACCGTGGTGGTGCACAGATACATAGAGGGAGCAGGTTGTGGTGTAGAGGGATCAGGTGGAGCAGACTGTGTGGTGCAGGTGGAGCAGACTGGTGTACAGGTGTGTAGAGGGTGCAGGTGGAGCAGACTGTGGTGTAGAGGGAGCAGGTGGAGCAGACTGTGGTGTGCAGGTGTGTAGAGGGTGTATTTGGAGCAGACTGTGGTGTAGAGGGAGCAGGTGGAGCAGACTGTGGTGTACAGGAATGTAGAGGGATCAGGTGGAGCAGATGGTGGTACACAGGTGTGTAGACAGAGCAGGTGGAGCAGACTGTGGTGTGCAGGTGTGTAGAGGGTGCAGGTGGAGCAGACTGGTGTACAGGTGTGTAGAGGGTGCAGGTGGAGCAGACTGTGGTGTAAAGTTTTGTAGAGGGAGCCGGTGGAGCAGAGTGTGGTGTACAGGTTCGTAGAGGGAGCAGGTGGAGCAGACTGGTGTACAGGTGTGTAGAGGGTGCAGGTGCAGCAGACTGTGGTGTAGAGGGAGCAGATTGTGGTGTACAGGTGTGTAGAGGGAGCAGGTGGAGCAGAGTGTGGTGTACAGGTGTGTAGAGGGTGTAGGTGGAGCAGACCGTGGTGGTGTACGTGTCTGTTGAGGGAGCAGACTGTGGTGTACAGGTTTGTAGACGGAGCAGGTTGTGGTGTAGAGGGAGCATGTGGAGCAGACTGTGGTGTACAGGTGTGTAGACAGAGCAGGTGGAGCAGACTGTGGTGTACAGGTGTGTAGACAGAGCAGGTGGAGCAGACTGTGGTGTACAGGTGTGTAGACAGAGCAGGTGGAGCAGACTGTGGTGTACAGGTGTGTAGACAGAGCAGGTGGAGCAGACTGTGGTGTACAGGTGTGTAGAGGGTGCAGGTGGAGCAGACTGTGGTGTAGAAGCATGTGTTGGGTGTGAAGGTGGAGCAGGTTGTGGTGTAATTGGGTTTATGTGGAGGATAGTTGTAGCTGGATGTATTGTGTGTTAGATGTGCTGGTGGAGCAGGTTGTGTTGTGTTGGGTCTGATTTCACATGTGCCCGCATTGCTTAGCAAAATTATATTTTCATATATGCCAATGAGCCTCTGGGAGCAACTGGGGCGTTACCATTACACTTAGAGGCTGTGCTGCATCATCCACTGTTACGAGCAGGTCCAGGCAGTGAAGATCTCATCAATCTGGTTCTGTCAATCAGAGTACAGCAGGAGCACAGCCTCTAGGTGTAATGGTGACGCCCCCGTTGCTCCCAGAGGCTCATTTGCATATATTAAGACATCATTTTTCTCAGCAATGTGGACACATGTGAACATGGGACCAACAGAGGCCTCTAGTTGCTGAGCGGCGTGGCGGTAGGGACGGGGTTTTGCTGGGTGTGAGGGGGCGTCAGGTTAGGTGGTAGAGGCATTTTGAAGTAAACTGGTTGTGTTGGAGCACTATGGAGGTGACCTACCGTTTATAGAGGGTATGTGGCCCTGGAAGGATTAGGGCCACACATCTCAGCCTTGTATAATCCAGTTTATTAGCACAAGAGGGGGCACAACACGGAGAACAATCCACATGTCAGGCACTGGGTGGTCTCCATCGCTTCCTCACTCTTCCTGTGGGTCCCTCCACCAGCCGCGGCTCATGACGCTCACCACAATGGCGTAGAGCCGGCTCCAGGCAGCGCGAGCGTCTGATGTGAACGTGTCCCCCAGTCCGGACTCCAGGGCGTAGAGCAGCGACTCCCCCACCGTCTGGAAGAGAGACACCATGTCAGAAGCAGGCCCCACCCGATGACCCCACATTCAAGACACTCACATTAAATGACTCCAGTTTGACCCCGGTGGCGCGATGCTTCCTCCCCAGGCCGGTCAGGTACTCCTCCAGCGAGGGCAGTGAATCGAGGCTCCGCACCGCAGCGTCAATGACAGTCATCACCTGGAGGAAGGACACAGGACACAGCTGAACCCCCAATATCACCGTCATGGAGAGTAGAGGCAGTGGTGCAGCCTCAGGGCCCTGTGTACAGGCTGTGGCCTCTTCAAACAGCTGATTGCTACAGCGCCTGACCTCCCAAAAAAGCCATTTAAAAAATTTCCTAACCTCCCCGAAAAACAGATGGAGCGAGGCACCACAAAATATTAGGGGGGGGGGGGGTCACTTACTTTGCGGATGTGTTCTGTGAATTCGGAGGAGCTCAGACATTCCTGGACATTGGAGAAATGGGCGGAATTGTAGTGGAAGAGGAGCACCAGCTCAGGCTCCAACTGGAAGAGCCTAAAAAAAGCGAGGAAAGAGTCACACTGAGGAAAGGGTTAAAGAGAACCTGCAAACAAAGGGAACACGTGGAGGGGCAGCAGAGACCAGGATTCAGAGGAACACTTCAGGGAACACTTACCTGGCACCCCTCTCATCATCTTCACCAGCTCCTGGGCTCCTCTTCTGTCACCCGAAGCATCAGTAGTCCGGGACACTTCCTGCTTGTCCTGCCCTGATCACATGATCAGTGCTGACCAATCCAAGGGCAGCAGGAAGTGTCTTGGGCCGCAGTGTTCACCATGTAGTGTGAGAAGCGGTGCGGCCATCCTGATGACAGAAGAGGAGCCGAGGAACTGATGGATCTGCAGCTAAAAAGGGGGGCACCAGGTCCGTGTTCTGGTTACTCCCCAGTCATTAAATCCTGTGATCTGGAGCCACAAAGTGTCACTGACGGTACAGGCTGCCATCCCCTGGTGAGGGAAGTACACATTAATATTCTGGGTGCAGTAAGTGGCTCCGGAGCTGCCAATCACTCCACACTGCAGATTTATCCCTCAGGACAATTCATAATTTGTGTTATTTACCCAGTAGTAATAATGCCCCCCCAGAAGTAGTAAATCCAACCACAGTGCCCCCAGTAATAAAGATCCTATAGTGAGCCCCAATAGTAATAATGCCCCTGCAGTGCCCCCAGAAGTAGTAAATCCAACCACAGTGTCCCAATAATAAGATCCTATAGTGTGCCCCAGTAGTAATAATGCCCCTATAGTGCCCCCAGAAGTAGTAAATCCAACCAGTGCCCCAATAAGATCCTATAGTGTGCCCCAGTAGTAATAATGCCCCTATAGTGCCCCCAGAAGTAGTAAATCCAACCACAGTGCCCCAATAAGATCCTATAGTGTGCCCCAGTAGTAATAATGCCCCTATAGTGCCCCCAGAAGTAGTAAATCCAACCACAGTGCCCCCAGTAATAATAAAGATCCTATAGTGTGCCCCAGTAGTAACAATGCCCCTATAGTGCCCCCAGAAGTAGTAAATCCAACCACAGTGCCCCGGAAATAATAAAGATCCTATAGTGAGCCCCTGTAGTAATAATGCCCTTGCAGTGCAGTAGTAAATCCAACCACAGTGCCCCCAGTAATAATAAAGATCCTATATTGAGCTCCTGTAGTAATAATGCCCCTGCAGTGCCCCCAGTAATAAAGATCCTATAGTGTGCCCCAATAGTAATAATGCCCCTGCAGTGCCCCAGAAGTAGTAAATCCAACCACAGTGCCCCAGTAATAAGATCCTATAGTGTGCCCCAGTAGTAATAATGCCCCTGCAGTGCCCCCAGAAGTAGTAAAATCCAACCACAGTGCCCCCAGTAATAACAAAGATCCTATAGTGTGCCCCAGTAGTAATAATGCCCCTATAGTGCCCCCAGAAGTAGTAAATCCAACCACAGTGCCCCCAGTAATAATAAAGATCCTATAGTGAGCCCCTGTAGTAATAATGCCCCTGCAGTGCAGTAGTAAATCCAACCACAGTGCCCCCAGTAATAATAAAGACCCTATAGTGAGCTCCTGTAGTAATAATGCCCCTGCAGTGCCCCCAGTAATAAAGATCCTATAGTGTGCCCCAGTAGTAATAATGCCCCTATAGTGCCCCCAGAAGTAGTAAATCCAACCACAGTGCCCCTAGTAATAATAAAGATCCTATAGTGAGCCCCTGTAGTAATAATGCCCCTGCAGTGCAGTAGTAAATCCAACCACAGTGCCCCTAGTAATAATAAAGATCCTATAGTGAGCTCCTGTAGTAATAATGCCCCTGCAGTGCCCCCAGTAATAAAGATCCTATAGTGAGCCCCTGTAGTAATAATGCCCCTATAGTGCCCCCAGAAGTAGTAAATCCAACCACAGTGCCCCTAGTAATAATAAAGATCCTATAGTGAGCCCCTGTAGTAATAATGCCCCTATAGTGCCCCCAGAAGTACTAAATCCAACCACAGTGCCCCTAGTAATAATAAAGATCCTATAGTGTGTCCCAGTAGTAATAAGCAGTGAAATAAGAGAATCCTATGCTCACCGCTCCACCATGTTCGGATAGGTTTCAGGCCTGTGACGGTTTACTGAGCCGCAGTATACTGCTGGATGCCAGTCATGTGCACCTGCACTGTGTATTCCCCCCACACTGTGGCTTTAAAGGGCCGGTGTCCTGTGTATAACATTCTAATACACACTGGGGGAGGGGTTTTATACAGAGGAGGAGCTACTGACGGAAACCAATCAGATTGCTTCTAATGTTTCCTGAGGGTCTCTGAACAGCTCAGCAGACAGTATCACACAGGATAGGATTAGATACACAGCTCAGCAGGCAGTATTACACATGACAGGATTAGATACACAGCTCAGCAGGCAGTATTACACAGGATCGGATTAGATACACAGTTCAGCAGACAGTATCACACAGGACAAGATTAGATACACAGTTCAGCAGACAGTATCACACAGGACAAGATTAGATACACAGCTCAGCAGGCAGTATCACACAGGATAGGATTAGATACACAGCTCAGTAGGCAGTATTACACAGGAGAGGATTAGATACACAGCTCAGCAGGCAGTATCACACAGGATAGGATTAGATACACAGCTCAGCAGACAGTATCACACAGGACAAGATTAGATACACAGCTCAGCAGGCAGTATTACACAGGAGAGGATTAGATACACAGCTCAGCAGGCAGTATTACACAGGACAGGATTAGATACACAGCTCAGCAGGCAGTATAGATTAGATACACAGCTCAGCAGGCAGTATCACACAGGACAAGATTAGATACACAGCTCAGCAGGCAGTATTACACAGGAGAGGATTAGATACACAGCTCAGCAGGCAGTATTACACAGGACAGGATTAGATACACAGCTCAGCAGGCAGTATAGATTAGATACACAGCTCAGCAGGCAGTATCACACAGGACAAGATTAGATACACAGCTCAGCAGGCAGTATTACACAGGAGAGGATTAGATACACAGCTCAGCAGGCAGTATTACACAGGACAGGATTAGATACACAGCTCAGCAGGCAGTATAGATTAGATACACAGCTCAGCAGGCAGTATCACACAGGATAGGATTAGATACACAGCTCAGCAGGCAGTATCACACAGGATAGGATTAGATACACAGCTCAGCAGGCAGTATTACACAGGACAGGATTAGATACACAGTTCAGCAGACAGTATCACACAGGACAAGATTAGATACACAGCTCAGCAGGCAGTATTACACAGGAGAGGATTAGATACACAGCTCAGCAGGCAGTATCACACAGGACAAGATTAGATACACAGCTCAGCAGGCAGTATCACACAGGATAGGATTAGATACACAGCTCAGTAGGCAGTATTACACAGGAGAGGATTAGATACACAGCTCAGCAGGCAGTATCACACAGGATAGGATTAGATACACAGCTCAGCAGACAGTATCACACAGGACAAGATTAGATACACAGCTCAGCAGGCAGTATTACACAGGAGAGGATTAGATACACAGCTCAGCAGGCAGTATTACACAGGACAGGATTAGATACACAGCTCAGCAGGCAGTATAGATTAGATACACAGCTCAGCAGGCAGTATAGATTAGATACACAGCTCAGCAGGCAGTATCACACAGGATAGGATTAGATACACAGCTCAGCAGGCAGTATCACACAGGATAGGATTAGATACTAAGCTCAGCAGGCAGTATCACACAGGATAGGATTAGATACACAGCTCAGCAGGCAGTATTACACAGGACAGGATTAGATACACAGTTCAGCAGACAGTATCACACAGGACAAGATTAGATACACAGCTCAGCAGGCAGTATCACACTGGCAGGATTAGATACACAGCTCAGCAGGCAGTATTACACAGGAGAGGATTAGATACACAGCTCAGCAGACAGTATCACATAGGACAGGATTAGATACACAGATCAGCAGACAGTATCACACAGGAGAGGATTAGATACACAGCTCAGTAGGCAGTATCACACAGGACAAGATTAGATACACAGCTCAGCAGGCAGTATTACACAGGAGAGTATTAGATACACAGCTCAGCAGGAAGTATCACACTTGCAGGATTAGATACACAGCTCAGCAGACAGTATTACACAGGACAGGATTAGATACACAGCTCAGCAGGCAGTATAGATTAGATACACAGCTCAGCAGGCAGTATCACACAGGATAGGATTAGATACACAGCTCTGCAGGCAGTATCACACAGGATAGGATTAGATACACAGTTCAGCAGGCAGTATCACACTGGCAGGATTAGATACACAGCTCAGCAGGCAGTATTACACAGGACAGGATTAGATACACAGCTCAGCAGGCAGTATAGATTAGATACACAGCTCAGCAGGCAGTATCACACAGGATAGGATTAGATACACAGCTCTGCAGGCAGTATCACACAGGATAGGATTAGATACACAGCCTCAGCAGGCAGTATCACACTGGCAGGATTAGATACACAGCTCAGCAGGCAGTATCATACAGGATAGGATTAGATACACAGCTCAGCAGACAGTATCACATAGGATTAGATACACAGCTCAGCAGGCAGTATAGATTAGATACACAGCTCTGCAGGCAGTATCACACAGGATAGGATTAGATACACAGCTCTGCAGGCAGTATCACACAGGATAGGATTAGATACACAGCTCTGCAGGCAGTATCACACAGGATAGGATTAGATACACAGCCTCAGCAGACAGTATCACACAGGATAGGATTAGATACACAGTTCAGCAGGCAGTATTACACAGGATAGGATTAGATACACAGTTCAGCAGGCAGTATCACAGAGGATAGGATTAGATACACAGCTCAGCAGACAGTATCACACAGGATAGGATTAGATACACAGCTCAGCAGACAGTATCACACAGGATAGGATTAGATACACAGCTCAGCAGACAGTATCACACAGGAGAGGATTAGATACACAGCTCAGCAGGCTGTATCACACAGGACAAAATTAGATACACAGCTCAGCAGACAGTATCACACAGGATAGGATTAGATACACAGCTCTGCAGGCAGTATCACACAGGATAGGATTAGATACACAGTTCAGCAGGCAGTATCACACTGGCAGGATTAGATACACAGCTCAGCAGGCAGTATCACACTGGCAGGATTAGATACACAGCTCAGCAGGCAGTATCACACAGGATAGGATTAGATACACAGCTCAGCAGGCAGTATCACACAGGATAGGATTAGATACACAGCTCAGCAGACAGTATCACATAGGATTAGATACACAGCTCAGCAGGCAGTATCACACAGGATAGGATTAGATACACAGCTCTGCAGGCAGTATCACACAGGATAGGATTAGATACACAGCTCTGCAGGCAGTATCACACAGGATAGGATTAGATACACAGTTCAGCAGCAGTATCACACTGGCAGGATTAGATACACAGCTCAGCAGGCAGTATTACACAGGATAGGATTAGATACACAGTTCAGCAGGCAGTATCACACAGGACAGGATTAGATACACAGCTCAGCAGGCTGTATCACACAGGATAGGATTAGATACACAGCTCAGTAGACAGTATCACACAGGACAGGATTAGATACACAGCTCAGCAGGCAGTATCACACAGGAGAGGATTAGATACACAGCTCAGTAGACAGTATCACACAGGACAGGATTAGATACACAGCTCAGCAGACAGTATCACACTGTCAGGATTAGATACTAGGCTCAGCAGACAGTATCACACAGGATAGAATTAGATACACAGTTCAGCAGGCTGTATCTCACTGACAGGATTAGATACACAGTTCAGCAGGCAGTATCACACTGACAGGATTAGATACACAGCTCAGCAGACAGTATCACACTGTCAGGATTAGATACTAGGCTCAGCAGACAGTATCACACAGGATAGAATTAGATACACAGTTCAGCAGGCTGTATCTCACTGACAGGATTAGATACACAGTTCAGCAGGCTGTATCTCACTGACAGGATTAGATACACAGTTCAGCAGGCAGTATCACACTGACAAGATTAGATACACAGTTCAGCAGGCGGTATCACACTGACAGGATTAGATACATGTCTGCAGTCTGGAGCTGCCTCTTACCTGGTGAAGAGGACGGTGCCGTGATGGATCTGCTCCTGGCTGACTATTTGCCAGGTGTCCCGGATCAGCTCTTTCTGGGGTTCTGCCAGCTGCAGGTCTTCCATGGCGCTGGTCCGGGGGGTCTCTGCAGGGCTTGTATCCAGCAGGTTAGAGAGGGGGCAGCATGGCGAGGAGCTGCCTCAGTTATGCTGCTGCCCGCTCCTCCGAGGTCTCCAGCATTTAAAGCTTCGCTGCCCCCTCCCCCTCCCAGCACTGCACTTAAAGACACACAGTCCCCAAGAGAGTCTTAGCATCAGAGACCACCCATTACAGACCGCGTCAACCCCAGGAGTCTGAGCCCCCCAGGAGATGATCAGCAGCCGGCCATGGAACGAGCAGACACAATGGGGGTTGTAGTCCCCACACGTCCCATCATACAAGGTCCGCCTGAGCCCTCCTCATGTCCAGTGGAAGTTTTTGGGGATGCATTTCGTTGATGGACTGTGGTATTTGGCTCTGTTGAGGTATAATCTGCCACAATCTGGCCCTGACTTCTATTAGTTTGGACCCGACTACAAAATGGGGCCACTTTTAGTATTTTTTCCGGGGCCACGTTAAGTTCCCAGTCCGCCTCTGGATCACGTTCACACAGTCAGTATTAATAAACCCAAACCAGACAAATGTCTCCACTGTAGTGTATCCTGACGCAAATAATAACTGTGTGAACACAGCCGAATGCAGGACAAAACCCACAACAAGATCTTAGAAATGTAACACAAGAGCTGAACTCCTAGTACTGCTTTATAGTGGGTGAACCAGTCTTAATCCAGCATGAGCCACTGTGATAAATGAGGAGCATTACCACAGGACGAGAACATCTGACACCTCATTCACATACATTACTTATCCTCATTTATACACTGTATTATACTCCAGAGCTGCACTCACTATTCTGCTGGTGCAGTCACTGTGTACATACATTACTTATCCTGTACTGATCCTGAGTTACATCCTGTATTATACTCCAGAGCTGCACTCACTATTCGGTGGGATTGCAGAGATGAAAAGGTACTGCCCTGAACACGCAGAGCATCTCATCTGACCCCTACGTGATCTGCACGTCTCTGTCCACAATCCTAACACCAGGAATGCTCCAGTTTTTTGGTCGGGCGACCTCTGCAGTCCCTGTCCGCTACCAGGGACTGTCTTCTGCAGGTCCCTGATCCTGGGATTGGAGGGTGCAAGGAGTGGGTGCTCGGCCTCTATAGCCCTATGGAGGGCGCTGTGTGTTGCACCGGACAATCCGCACACAATCCGCAGCTCCGGAAAGCCATGTATTACAAGCTCCACACAGTTCACACCCAAAGCAGCAGCGCAGTGTGCTGGGGCCCGATCATACACGGCCCCCTCCCTCATAGCTGCGGCCCCTGATCGTACACGGCCCCCTCCCTCATAGCTGCGGCCCCTGATCATACACGGCCCCTCCCTCATAGCTACGACCCCTGATCATACACGGCCCCCTCCCTCATAGCTGGGGCCCGATCATACACGGCCCCCTCCCTCATAGCTGGGGCCCGATCATACACGGCCCCCTCCCTCATAGCTACGACCCCTGATCATACACGGCCCCCTCCCTCATAGCTGGGGCCCGATCATACACGGCCCCCTCCCTCATAGCTGCGACCCCTGATCGTACACGGCCCCCTCCCTCATAGCTGGGGCCCGATCATACACGGCCCCCTCCCTCATAGCTGCGACCCCTGATCATACACGGCCCCCTCCCTCATAGCTGGGGCCCGATCATACACGGCCCCCTCCCTCATAGCTGCGGCCCCTGATCGTACACGGCCCCCTCCCTCATAGCTGCGGCCCCTGATCATACACGGCCCCCTCCCTCATAGCTGCGGCCCCTGATCATACACGGCCCCCTCCCTCATAGCTGGGGCCCGATCATACACGGCCCCCTCCCTCATAGCTACGACCCCTGATCATACACGGCCCCTCCCTCATAGCTGGGGCCCGATCATACACGGCCCCCCCTCATAGCTGCGACCCCTGATCATACACGGCCCCCTCCCTCATAGCTGGGGCCCGATCATACACGGCCCCCTCCCTCATAGCTACGACCCCTGATCATACACGGCCCCCTCCCTCATAGCTGCGACCCCTGATCATACACGGCCCCTCCCTCATAGCTGGGGCCCGATCATACACGGCCCCCTCCCTCATAAGCTGCGGCCCCTGATCGTACACGGCCCCCTCCCTCATAGCTGCGGCCCCTGATCGTACACGGCCCCCTCCCTCATAGCTGCGGCCCCTGATCGTACACATACGGTACACGGCCCCCTCCTCATAGCTGCGGCCCCTAATCGTACACGGCCCCCTCCCTCATAGCTGCGGCCCTATCGAATACACGGCCCCCTCCCTCATAGCTGCGGCCCCCCTGATCGTACACGGCCCCTCCCTCATAGCTGCGGCCCCTGATCGTACACGGCCCCCTCCCTCATAGCTGCGGCCCCTGATCGTACACGGCCCCCTCCCTCATAGCTGCGGCCCCTGATCGTACACGGCCCCCTCCCTCATAGCTGCCGGCCCCTGATCGTACACGGCCCCCTCCCTCATAGCCTGCGGCCCCTGATCGTACACGGCCCCCTCCCTCATAGCTGCGGCCCCCTGATCGTACACGGGCCCCCTCCCTCATAGCTGCGCCCCCTGATCGTACACGGCCCCCTCCCTCATAGCTGCGGCCCCTGATCGTACACGGCCCCCTCCCTCATAGCTGCGGCCCCTGATCGTACACGGCCCCCTCCCTCATAGCTGCGGCCCTGATCGTACACGGCCCCCTCCCTCATAGCTGCGGCCCCTGATCGTACACGGCCCCCTCCCTCATAGCTGCGGCCCTGATCGTACACGGCCCCCTCCCTCATAGCTGCGGCCCCTGATCGTACACGGCCCCCTCCCTCATAGCTGCGGCCCTGATCGTACACGGCCCCCTCCCTCATAGCTGCGGCCCCTAATCATACACGGCCCCCTCCCTCATAGCTGCGGCCCCTAATCGTAACACGGCCCCCTCCCTCATAGCTGCGGCCCCTGATCGTACACGGCCCCCTCCCTCATAGCTGCGGCCCCTGATCATACACGGCCCCCTCCCTCATAGCTGCGGCCCCTAATCATACACGGCCCCCTCCCTCATAGCTGCGGCCCCTAATCATACACGGCCCCCTCCCTCATAGCTGCGCCCCCTGATCGTACACGGCCCCTCCCTCATAGCTGCGGCCCCTGATCGTACACGGCCCCCTCCCTCATAGCTGCGGCCCCTGATCGTACACGGCCCCCTCCCTCATAGCTGCGGGCGCCCTGATCGTACACGGCCCCCCTCCCTCATAGCTGCGGCCCCTGATCGTAACACGGCCCCCTCCCTCATAGCTGCGGCCCCTGATCGTACACGGCCCCCTCCCTCATAGCTGCGGCCCCCTGATCGTACACGGCCCCCTCCCTCATAGCTGCGGCCCCTGATCGTACACGGCCCCCTCCCTCATAGCTGCGGCCCCCTGATCGTACACGGCCCCCTCCCTCATAGCTGCGGCCCCTGATCGTACACGGCCCCTCCCTCATAGCTGCGGCCCTAATCGTACACGGCCCCCTCCCTCATAGCTGCGGCCCCTAATCATACACGGCCCCCTCCCCTCATTAGCTGCGGCCCCTAATCATACACGGCCCCCTCCTCATAGCTGCGGCCCTAATCATACACGGCCCCCTCCCTCATAGCTGCGGCCCCTAATCATACACGGCCCCCTCCCTCATAGCTGCGGCTCTGATCATACACGGCCCCCTCCCTCATAGCTGCGGCCCCTAATCATACACGGCCCCTCCCTCATAGCCTGCGGCTCCTGATCATACACGCCCCCTCCCTCATAGCTGCGGCTCCTGATCATACACGGCCCCCTCCCTCATAGCTGCGGCCCTGATCATACACGGCCCCCCTCTCATAGCTGCGGCTCCTGATCATACACGGCCCCCTCCCTCATAGCTGCGGCTCCTGATCATACACGGCCCCCTCCCTCATAGCTGCGGCCCCTAATCATAGACGGCCCCCTCCCTCATAGCTGCGGCTCCTGATCATACACGGCCCCCTCCCTCATAGCTGCGGCCCCTGATCGTACACGGCCCCCTCCCTCATAGCTGCGGCCCCTAATCATACACGGCCCCCTCCCTCATAGCTGCGGCCCCTAATCATACACGGCCCCCTCCCTCATAGCTGCGGCCCCTAATCATACACGGCCCCCTCCCTCATAGCTGCGGCTCCTGATCATACACGGCCCCCTCCCTCATAGCTGCGGCCCCTAATCATACACGGCCCCCTCCCTCATAGCTGCGGCTCCTGATCATACACGGCCCCCTCCCTCATAGCTGCGGCTCCTGATCATACTCCGTTCCATCCCTCAGAGCCGACGCTCCAGAACAAGGAGATGAAGGAGATAAGCGTCACATGGTCCAGATGACACAAGACCAGAGTGAGGCGCCCCTTATCACCGCTGTAGATTTGCGCTGTTGGGTTAGTGAGGGGTTAAAGCCGTTAGGTACAATTACCGGAGTCGCATCCTGCAGCTGTAATTAGGCCTCTTCAAGCAGCGGAAAGCCGAGAGCTCTGGTCCATCCTAATCGGCTTCTTCCCCCTGGCCCTTATCTCCATGGCAACTACAGCTGCAGGCTTCTTGGTACCACCCATCCCCCACTAGAAGGGTACAGGCCCTCTAACATTGGCCCGTTAGGGTAGGAACAGCGCCCATCAATAACAGACCCGTCAGTACCGAAGTCGGGGTTCTTCCCCGGTTCAGTTCTTATGATTATCCGATTACACAGATCATCAGATCCTGAAAAACGAGGCCGACAACCGGGCGGGACCAGCCGACAACCAAGCGGAACCATTAAACGGGCCAATTACCAGGATCGGGCATCCTATCAACAACCAGCGGGCAGAGAAGGGACACAATCAGTGCACTGCACCCCACACAGACTAAAACCAAGCTAAACACCCCTAGAAACAGCCCCAGAACCAGCATCTGGGAATAACAGTGGGCCTGGTGAGGTCACTGCCCCAGAACCAGCATCTGGGAATAACAGTGGGCCTGGTGAGGTCACTGCCCCAGAACCAGCATCTGGAATAACAGCACCTGGTGAGGTCACTGCCCCTGAACTAGCATCTGGAATAACAGCACCTAGTGATGCCACTGATCACATGCTCCTCAGCAGGACATCGCGGTACACGGGGCCCCGCCTCCGACACCTGTCGCTCTCTCCATTCATTTCTATGGGCCCTGGGCAGATATAAGGGGGCGGTCCCTGTGATGTACGAGGGTCCTCTCCATGTCACCAGAGGGCACGGCTACAGGAGGAGACGGAGAGCCAGGAAATAGTTAAAGGCATTTATTGTATGCTGCACTACAGCTCCACATGTGTGTCCCGGAGCGTCCTCAGAAGTCCCAGGAGTCCATCCAGCGCAGTCCTGCCATGGGGCTGCCCGGTTCATCGGCGAGAGATCCCACCATGCCATAGGCCAGAGGATGGAAGAGGTAAAAGCTGCAGGAGGACAAGAAGTGATGACTGAGAGGAGGCGCTGCGCCCGCGCAGGAGAGACGAGGCAGAGCGCTGCGCCCGTGCAGGAGAGACGAGGCAGGGCGCTGCGCCCGCGCAGGAGAGACGAGGCAGAGCGCTGCGCCCGCGCAGGAGAGACGAGGCAGGGCGCTGCGCCCGCGCAGGAGAGACGAGGCAGGGCGCTGCGCCCGCGCAGGAGAGACGAGGCAGGGCGCTGCGCCCGCGCAGGAGAGACGAGGCAGAGCGCTGCGCCCGCGCAGGAGAGACGAGGCAGGGCGCTGCGCCCGCGCAGGAGAGACGAGGCAGGGCGCTGCGCCCGCGCAGGAGAGACGAGGCAGAGCGCTGCGCCCGCGCAGGAGAGACGCACACAGAACAGTACCTGTAGAGAAGACACCCGACCAGCAGGATCATCCCGGCGGTGGTCACAGCTCGCTGGTGTGATGGACAGAGGACTGCGGAGCACAGCTGGAGAAAGGAGGATAACGTAACAGCTGCACGGAGAGATGGAGAAGGAGGTCACTGCAGACATGGGGACTACTACCCCCATCCTCTAATCAGAGGGCAGAGACAAGCCCCCCGCCCTCCCACAATGCCCTGCACTTATCAGGACGGTGACAGAAGAGACAGCCATGTGATCTGCTGACAGTCTCATGTCGTGCTCTCTGTAGAACCCCCAGGTCACCCAGCCCCCGCTGCACTCATACGTGATTAACCCCTTGTATTCCAGCCCCCGCTGCGCTCATACGTGATTAACCCCTTGTATTCCAGTCCCCGCTGCGCTCATACGTGATTAACCCCTTGTGTTCCAGCCCCTGCTGTGCTCATAGGTGAGTAACCCCTTGTGTTCCAGTCCCCGCTGCGCTCATACGTGATTAACCCCTTGTGTTCCAGCCCCTGCTGTGCTCATAGGTGAGTAACCCCTTGTGTTCCAGCCCCCACTGCGCTCATTAGGTGAGTAACCCCTTGTGTTCCAGCCCCCGCTGCGCTCATAGGTGAGTAACCCCTTGTGTTCCAGTCCCCGCTGCGCTCATACGTGATTAACCCCTTGTGTTCCAGTCCCCGCTGCGCTCATACGTGATTAACCCCTTGTGTTCCAGCCCCTGCTGTGCTCATAGGTGAGTAACCCCTTGTGTTCCAGCCCCCGCTGCGCTCATAGGTGAGTAACCCCTTGTGTTCCAGCCCCCGCTGCGCTCATAGGTGAGTAACCCCTTGTGTTCCAGCCCCCGCTGCGCTCATAGGTGAGTAACCCCTTGTGTTCCAGCCCCCGCTGCGCTCATACATGAGTAACCCCTTCTATTCCAGCCCCCGCTGCGCTCATACGTGAGTAACCCCTTGTGTTCCAGCCCCCGCTGCGCTCATACGTGAGTAACCCCTTGTGTTCCAGCCCCCGCTGCTCTCATACGTGATTAACCCCTTGTGTTCCAGCCCCCGCTGCTCTCATACATGAGTAACCCCTTCTATTCCAGCCCCCGCTGCGCTCATACGTGAGTAACCCCTTGTGTTCCAGCCCCCGCTGCGCTCATACGTGAGTAACCCCTTGTGTTCCAGTCCCCGCTGCGCTCATACGTGATTAACCCCTTGTGTTCCAGCCCCCGCTGTGCTCATAGGTGAGTAACCCCTTGTGTTCCAGCCCCCGCTGCGCTCATAGGTGAGTAACCCCTTGTGTTCCAGCCCCCGCTGCGCTCATAGGTGAGTAACCCCTTGTGTTCCAGCCCCCGCTGCGCTCATAGGTGAGTAACCCCTTGTGTTCCAGTCCCCGCTGCGCTCATAGGTGAGTAACCCCTTGTGTTCCAGCCCCCGCTGCGCTCATAGGTGAGTAACCCCTTGTGTTCCAGCCCCCGCTGTGCTCATACGTGAGTAACCCCTTGTGTTCCAGCCCCCGCTGCTCTCATACATGAGTAACCCCTTGTGTTCCAGCCCCCGCTGCGCTCATACGTGAGTAACCCCTTGTGTTCCAGCCCCCGCTGCTCTCATACATGAGTAACCCCTTCTATTCCAGCCCCCGCTCTGCACTCACCGGTCAGCATGCTGGAGAAGAGCATGGCTGGGAAGTAGTGGTGATAATACAAGACTCTGCCCATGAAGAAGAAGGGCAGGTAGTGGAGGAGCCACCCCGACATCAGCAGCCCCCCACTGTCCATGAGGAGGGTGAAGACCCCTGCAAGACAAAGGCCACATGTCATACCCATCAAGACACGGAACGGCCACACAAGGACAAGGACTTACCTCTCACCTCACTGGGCAATGAGAAGCATCGTCTTAAGGACACACCCGCACAGAGTGCCAGGACCACATAGAGGGCGAGACCACCCAGGTTCAGCCACCAAATCACCTACAAGAGAGGGTGAGAATCAGCAGGACCCTCCCCATTCCCTCCGGGAGGACACTAGGTCCACAGCGTGGCACACTTACCGGATTCCCTAAAAGATAGATCCGGAAATCGGTGGCATTAACCCCAGAGAAGCGGAGACCCTGTGAGGAGAAACGTCAATGGCGTCACGTGGCGACTGTGGGGCGGCTGACGGTAGCGGGGGCGTTCTCACCTGGTAGTTGATTGGCCAGTGCCACGGCTTGGATGTCACCTCGTGCTCCTTGGGCTTCAGGCCACTGTTTGCCTAAATGAGGAAAATAACAGAACTCATTACAGACCTGAGCCCCCCACGAGACGCCCCGCCAACCACAAGCACCTCTCACCCGCAGCATCACAATGTGGGACTCCACAAGCGCCTCCAGGAAGGACGGCTTCAGGATGGAGACTGAAATCTTCGGGACTGTGATAAAGAAAGTGGAGTCAGAAGAGAACCCGCGAGAGACACGTGGCAGAAAGTCAGGAGTGCCGCACTCACGCCTGTCGTTCTGATGGTCCTCCACGTTCCAGAGGGTGTTCGGGCTCTCGCGCAAATAAGGGCTGCAAGTCACCTCGCCCTGCTCCCAGCCCCTAAAGGAGAAAGTAAGAACCATTGAACATCCCACACAGCCCGCCCACGAGCATCCCACACAGCCTGCCCGGGACCGCCCACGAGCATCCCACACAGCCCGCCCACGAGCATCCCACACAGCCCGCCCACAAGCATCCCACACAGCCCGCCCACAAGCATCCCACACAGCCCGCCCACAAGCATCCCACACAGCCCGCCCACAAGCATCCCACACAGCCCGCCCACAAGCATCCCACACAGCCCGCCCACAAGCATCCCACACAGCCCGCCCACAAGCATCCCACACAGCCCGCCCACAAGCATCCCACACAGCCTGCCCGGGACCGCCCACGAGCAACCCACAGAGCCTGCCCGGGACCGCCCACGAGCATCCCACACAGCCCGCCACAAGCATCCCACACAGCCCGCCCACAAGCATCCCACACAGCCCGCCCACAAGCATCCCACACAGCCCGCCCACAAGCATCCCACACAGCCCGCCCACAAGCATCCCACACAGCCCGCCCACAAGCATCCCACACAGCCCGCCCACAAGCATCCCACACAGCCTGCCCGGGACCGCCCACGAGCAACCCACAGAGCCTGCCCGGGACCGCCCACGAGCATCCCACACTCCACGGGCATCACACTGGACAGGGGAGCCCCGGCAGTCACAGTGTACATATGGGCTGCACTTCCTCACACCCTGGTCCCAGCCTTCTAAAGGAAAGAGTAAGAGTCGGTGAGCGTCCCATAAATGGTGTCACACGTTATCTGAGACCGCCCAGGAGCATCACATGGCAGAGCAATGCACCTGTACAGGAGAGTCCCAGCAGAGGACTGCAATTGATGCATCTACACAGTGACTGCACCAGCAGAATAGTGAGTGCAGCTCTGGAGTATAATACAGGATGTAACTCAGGATCAGTACAGGATAAGTAATGTATGTACACAGTGACTGCACCAGCAGAATAGTGAGTGCAGCTCTGGAGTATAATACAGGATGTAACTCAGGATCAGTACAGGATAAGTAATGTATGTACACAGTGACTGCACCAGCAGAATAGTGAGTGCAGCTCTGGACTATAATACAGGATGTAACTCAGGATCAGTACAGGATAAGTAATGTATGTACACAGTGACTGCACCAGCAGAATAGTGAGTGCAGCTCTGGGGTATAATACAGGATGTAACTCAGGATCAGTACAGGATAAGTAATGTATGTACACAGTGACTGCACCAGCAGAATAGTGAGTGCAGGTCTGGAGTATAATACAGGAGGTAACTCAGGATCAGTACAGGATAAGTAATGTATGTACACAGTGACTGCATCAGCAGAATAGTGAGTGCAGCTCTGGAGTATAATACAGGATGTAACTCAGGATCAGTACAGGATAAGTAATGTATGTACACAGTGACTGCACCAGCAGAATAGTGAGTGCAGCTCTGGAGTATAATACAGGATGTAACTCAGGATCAGTACAGGATAAGTAATGTATGTACACAGTGACTGCACCAGCAGAATAGTGAGTGTAGCTCTGGAGTATAATACAGGATGTAACTCAGGATCAGTAATGTATGTACACAGTGACTGCACCAGCAGAATAGTGAGTGTAGCTCTGGAGTATAATACAGGATGTAACTCAGGATCAGTAATGTATGTACACAGTGACTGCACCAGCAGAATAGTGAGTGCAGCTCTGGAGAATAATACAGGATAAGTAATGTATGTACACAGTGACTGCACCAGCAGAATAGTGAGTGCAGCTCTGGAGAATAATACAGGATAAGTAATGTATGTACACAGTGACTGCACCAGCAGAATATTGAGTGCAGCTCTGGAGTATAATACAGGATGTAACTCAGGATCAGTACAGGATAAGTAATGTATGTACACAGTGACTGCACCAGCAGAATAGTGAGTGCAGCTCTGGAGTATAATACAGGAGGTAACTCAGGATCAGTACAGGATAAGTAATGTATGTACACAGTGACTGCACCAGCAGAATAGTGAGTGCAGCTCTGGAGTATAATACAGGAGGTAACTCAGGATCAGTACAGGATAAGTAATGTATGTACACAGTGACTGCACCAGCAGAATATTGAGTGCAGCTCTGGAGTATAATACAGGATGTAACTCAGGATCAGTACAGGATAAGTAATGTATGTACACAGTGACTGCATCAGCAGAATAGTGAGTGCAGCTCTGGAGTATAATACAGGATGTAACTCAGGATCAGTACAGGATAAGTAATGTATGTACACAGTGACTGCACCAGCAGAATAGTGAGTGCAGCTCTGGAGTATAATACAGGAGGTAACTCAGGATCAGTACAGGATAAGTAATGTATGTACACAGTGACTGCATCAGCAGAATAGTGAGTGCAGCTCTGGAGTATAATACAGGATGTAACTCAGGATCAGTACAGGATAAGTAATGTATGTACACAGTGACTCCACCAGCAGAATAGTGAGTGCAGCTCTGGAGTATAATACAGGATGTAACTCAGGATTAGTACAGGATAAGTAATGTATGTACACAGTGACTGCACCAGCAGAATAGTGAGTGCAGCTCTGGAGAATAATACAGGATAAGTAATGTATGTACACAGTGACTGCACCAGCAGAATATTGAGTGCAGCTCTGGAGTATAATACAGGATGTAACTCAGGATCAGTACAGGATAAGTAATGTATGTACACAGTGACTGCACCAGCAGAATAGTGAGTGCAGCTCTGGAGTATAATACAGGATGTAACTCAGGATCAGTACAGGATAAGTAATGTATGTACACAGTGACTGCACCAGCAGAATAGTGAGTGCAGCTCTGGAGAATAATACAGGATGTAACGCAGGATCAGTACAGGATAAGTAATGTATGTACACAGTGACTGCACCAGCGGAATAGTGAGTGCAGCTCTGGAGTATAATACAGGATGTAACTCAGGATCAGTACAGGATAAGTAATGTATGTACACAGTGACTGCACCAGCAGAATAGTGAGTGCAGCTCTGGAGTATAATACAGGATGTAACTCAGGATCAGTACAGGATAAGTAATGTATGTACACAGTGACTGCACCAGCAGAATAGTGAGTGCAGCTCTGGAGAATAATACAGGATGTAACGCAGGATCAGTACAGGATAAGTAATGTATGTACACAGTGACTGCACCAGCAGAATAGTGAGCGCAGCTCTGGAGTATAATACAACAGATGGGGCAGTCCCTCACCATTTAGGCAGTGTCTTCCCTGATGAGCCAAGAACGCAGCCCGTTGACAGGTGCAGCAGGCGGATCTGGCTGCGCAGGACTTTCACAGTATTTCTGCCGCCGGTCACCTCAATCCTCCAGAAGTCATTGCTGTCGCCTGTCCCGTTCTGTGAAGCAGAGATGCAGTAAGACGTTGGCAGACACAGGACAAGCGCACCGAGCGGTCCTGCCACTTACCGTGCCGTACGTGGTGACCTGTAGGTGCTTCTTTGTAAGTGGCGCCTCCCGCTGGTGGCTATGCAGGTTACGGCCAGTGCTGTGAAGACATGGAGAAATGATGGAGCAGGAGACCTGCGGCAACCAGCACCATCTGAATGTTACTGCACAGTGCCGGCGGCCACGGATGAGAGTGCCACGCCGTACCACGCTGACAACCAAGTGACTAAAGCTTCATCGTCACATAATCAACAGTTCCCGTTCTCATAGACTTTGGCCCAGATTTAGTAGCGCCTGCGTCTACTGTCCGTCTGAAAAGTGAACAACGAGGGTTTCTCCAATTTATTTCACTCATACCAAAATGGGGCAGGGTTTAGTGGCAGGGGGTGGGGCTTTAAAGGGAAGGGTGTGGCGTTATATGCCCCATTTTGCGTCAATCGCACCACAATTCTGGCATAAAATTCTGTGTCATAAAAAACCAACAGCAGACAAGCGGGTCAGCACCAGACGGGCCCTGAGATAAAGCTGCTGCCCCTATTTGTTCGCATTCATCACTATTTCATGATCTCCGCTTGCTGTCAGTGACAGATGAAGGTGTGTACTCCTGCTTCAGCACTGACACACTGTAACAGCCCCTCAGCTGTGTGCTCAGGACCTTTTCTCATTACTGCTCCACTCCAATGAAGCTGTAATACCACATACAACCTGCGGGGGGAGGGGCGCTCTTTCTGGAGAAGCTGTTGGCTGCCGTCACTTTTTCCATCTGCCGAGGTCAGTGCCTGACAGGAAGCGTGGCCGATCCCCGGAGATGGGATTTTACGAGATTGTTCCTGGGCGCTGTTTACGTGCAGAGCGAGCGGCGGCCGCCTCCCCCCCCCATGTAAACACTGCGGTTCGCTATAATCCCAGAAGGCGCTCCACAGCTGCACGCCAGAGCGCAGGATTATCCGATACAACGCTCTCCTGCGCACTTAACCATTCAGTGGGGTCATCTGCTGCGACCGCACAGGGAGCGTGCACAAGATGGAGCAGCAGGAAGGTTCCCCCCAGATGCCCGGGTAGTGACCGCTATAACGCTTTACCCGGGCACTTCTCTGGGTATAGGGGCACAGGAGCGTGCAGTCAGATCACAACTCCCATCAGATATCCAGGAGCAGGAACTCGTCCTTTGTACCACTCGGCGGGTGCTTCCCGCCGGGGACAGGAGGGGGCCCATTCTCCTGGACCTGCGGACTTTAACCCTTTCAGCACACTTCTGGTCAGACTCACGCTTTATGCTCCAGCCGGATGATGTCTCCATGATGCACAAACTCCAGCGGGGACGCGGCGTCTGGAAGCAATGGCGAGAAGTCAGTGGAAGAAACAACATGGATAACTGCAGTCACGTGACCCGCCGCCATTACCGTACTCCGCGTCGTGCCTCTTCACAATCCACAGGTTGTTGTCATCTTTGTGGGAATACATGGTGACCTGGAGTAATGAGAGGACACGGTCAGCGGAGCGGGGGCAGGGCGGGAGGCCGAGGGTCCACAGGTACCTACCTGCTGCTGCCGGGCCCCCACGCCTTCCGGGTACAGGTGCCAGTGCGAGTGCAGGTACCCGGATGCTGTGCGCACATTCTTCAGTGTGACTACCGAGCCGTACGCCAGGTCTAGAGGAGGAACGTCACCCCATGAGACACAGTGCGTGGCACCCAGCGCCCGGGAGCCGACGCCTCAATACTCACGCTCCGGCATGGATGCATTGTGCAGGTTGTTCCCCATCAGACGAGACTGGAAGGCTGAACTGAAGAAACCATCACCAGGGCCGCTACAGGGAGAGATGGACAAAGACCCACAATGTTACTGGAGAGGACACAACCCCACTGTGGAGGGAGCGCGGCCCTCATGTGAGTAAAAGCGTCTTCTGATGAAGAGAGCGCGGAGCAGCTGCAGCACGCCTGGCATGTCTGGAGTATGCTGCCCTCTAGTGGAGAAATGACAATTTACATGCACCACCTCAACTCACCTCTTATGAAGAACAGAGAAATGCACAAGGAACATGAGGGCGTAGAGGGCGAGCGGCAGCAGGATGAGGCAGAGGACCCGGGCGGCCACGTGACGGAGAATTACATCCTGTGGACAGGAAGACACAAGGCTGGCATCACCACGGCACACCACGGGCGACGATCCCACAGCTACTCACCAGTGTCAGGCTGAGGTCTCCCAGCAGAACCCAAAGGTCCCGGGCTGTGTTCACACCCACCAACACGATCACAAAAAGGCCGACAAACTTGACCCCCATGGATCCAGCCAAATTCACTCCAGTCACAGCCAACCACAGCCACCAGGGGGCACTGAAAGGCCTGAGGGTAGACAAATGGGGCTCAGGGGCTGGACACAGGCGAGAGAAGGCATCGGTCTGCGCACTTACCTGCTGGAACACGACTGGAACATGACCATGCTCAGCACAGCCCCCATAATGAAGAACATCAGGATGGGGTCCAGCAGGATGTACTGTGACAGGGTGATGCAGCCGGTGTCTGGGGAGGAGAAGGAGGTCACAAAGCGCCCCCCCAATACAGAGTGTGAGCTCTGCGGCCCAAGAAGAAAGCCCCTTACCCAGAAGAACCAGAAGACTGGCGAGGAGCGCCACCGCCACCGACCGCCCCAGCTGGAGGACAATGAGGAACACCAATGGGGGGAGACAGGACCCGAGGAAGGCGCAGAACTGCAGAGGAGACACTGTCAGAAACATGGGGGGGGGGGGGGGGGTCACCATCCCGCACCCCACAAACAACAACATGGCTCACCCCTCTCATCCCAACATACGCGTGGTCGCCATAACTCTGCCCGGGCTTCAGGAAGGAGAACGACCCATTATAGCCAGTCACATGACCAGCCAAACCAATCAGCATCTGTAGAGGCAAAAGGAGGGGGGGAGCGGTCAGCGAGGGCGGTTGTATATTACAGGGGGTGGACGGTCAGTGAGGGTAGTTGTATATTAAAGGGGGGTGGACAGTCAGTGAGGACGGTTGTATGTTACAGGGGGGTGGACAGTCAGCGAGGGCGGTTGTATATTACAGGGGGTGGACGGTCAGCGAGGGCGGTTGAATATTACAGGGGGGTGGACGGTCAGCGAGGGCGGTTGAATATTACAGGGGGGTGGACGGTCAGCGAGGGCGGTTGAATATTACAGGGGGGTGGACGGTCAGCGAGGGCGGTTGAATATTACAGGGGGGTGGACGGTCAGCGAGGGCGGTTGTATATTACAGGGGGGTGGACGGTCAGCGAAGACGGTTGTATATTACAGGGGGGTGGACGGTCAGCGAGGGCAGTTGTATATTACAGGGGGGTGGACGGTCAGCGAAAGCGGTTGTATATTACAGGGGGGTTGACAGCCAGTGAGGACGGTTGTATATTACAGGGGGGTGGACGGTCAGCGAGGGCGGTTGTTTATTACAGGGGGTGGACGGTCAGTGAGGACAGTTGTATATTACAGGGGGGTGGACGGTCAGCGAGGGCGGTTGTATATTACAGGGGGTGGACGGTCAGTGAGGGTAGTTGTATATTAAAGGGGGGTGGACAGTCAGTGAGGACGGTTGTATGTTACAGGGGGGTGGACAGTCAGCGAGGGCGGTTGTCTATTACAGGGGGGTGGACGGTCAGCGAGGGCGGTTGAATATTACAGGGGGTGGACGGTCAGCGAGGGCGGTTGAATATTACAGGGGGGTGGACGGTCAGCGAGGGCGGTTGTATATTACAGGGGGGTGGACGGTCAGCGAGGGTGGTTGTATATTACAGGGGGGTGGACGGTCAGCGAGGACGGTTGTATATTACAGGGGGGTGGACGGTCAGCGAGGGCAGTTATATATTACAGGGGGGTGGACGGTCAGCGAAAGCGGTTGTATATTACAGGGGGTGGACAGTCAGTGAGGACGGTTGTATATTACAGGGGGGTGGACAGTCAGTGAGGACGGTCAGTGAGGACGGTTGTATATTACAGGGGGGTGGACGGTCAGCAAGGGCGGTTTTATATTACAGGGGGGTTGACAGCCAGTGAGGACGGTTGTATATTACAGGGGGGTGGACGGTCAGCGAGGGCGGTTGTTTATTACAGGGGGTGGACGGTCAGCGAGGGTGGTTGTTTATTACAGGGGGTGGACGGTCAGTGAGGACGGTTGTATATTACAGGGGGTGGACGGTCAGTGAGGACAGTTGTATATTACAGGGGGGTGGACGGTCAGTGAGGGAGGTTGTATATTACAGGGGGGTGGACGGTCAGTGAGGACGGTTGTATATTACAGGGGGGTGGACGGTCAGTGAGCGCAGCTGTACATTACAGGGGGGTGGACGGTCAGTGAGGGAGCTTGTATATTACAGGGGGGTGGACGGTCAGTGAGGGCGGTTGTATTTTACAGGGGGGTGGACGGTCAGTGAGGGCGGTTGTATATTACGGGGGGGGGGTGGACTTTCAGCGAGGGCGGTTGTATATTACCGGGGTGGGGGGTGGGGGGGTCTACTGTCAGCGAGGGCGGTTGTATATTACAGGGGGGTGGACGGTAAGCAAGGGCGGTTGTATATTACAGGTGGGTGGACGGTCAGCGAGGGCAGTTGTATATTACCGGGGGGGGGGGTGGACGGTCAGCGAGGGCGGTTGTATATTACAGGGGGGTGGACAGCCAGTGAGGACGGTTGTATATTACAGGTGGGTGGACGGTCAGCGAGGGCGGTTGTTTATTACAGGGGGTGGACGGTCAGCGAGGGCGATTGTATATTACAGGGGGTGGACGGTCAGTGAGGACAGTTGTATATTACAGGGAGGTGGACGGTCAGTGAGGGAGGTTGTATATTACAGGGGGGTGGACGGTCAGTGAGGACGGTTGTATATTACAGGGGGGTGGACGGTCAGTGAGGACGGTTGTATATTACAGGGGGGTGGACGGTCAGTGAGCGCAGCTGTACATTACAGGGGGGTGGACGGTCAGTGAGGGAGCTTGTATATTACAGGGGGGTGGACGGTCAGTGAGGGAGGTTGTATATTACCGGGCGGGGGGGTGGACGGTCAGCGAGGGCGGTTGTATATTACAGGTGGGTGGACGGTCAGCGAGGGCAGTTGTATATTACCGGGGGGGTGGACGTTCAGCGAGGGCGGTTGTATATTACAGGGGGGTGGACAGTCAGTGAGGGCGGTTGTATATTACAGGGGGGTGGACGGTCAGTGAGCGCAGCTGTACATTACAGGGGGGTGGACGGTCAGTGAGCGCAGCTGTACATTACAGGGGGGTGGACAGTCAGTGAGGACGGTTGTATATTACAGGGGGGTGGACAGTCAGTGAGGACGGTCAGTGAGGACGGTTGTATATTACAGGGGGGTGGACGGTCAGCAAGGGCGGTTGTATATTACAGGGGGTTGACAGCCAGTGAGGACGGTTGTATATTACAGGGGGGTGGACGGTCAGCGAGGGCGGTTGTTTATTACAGGGGGTGGACGGTCAGCGAGGGTGGTTGTTTATTACAGGGGGTGGACGGTCAGCGAGGGTGGTTGTTTATTACAGGGGGTGGACGGTCAGTGAGGACGGTTGTATATTACAGGGGGTGGACGGTCAGTGAGGACGGTTGTATATTACAGGGGGTGGACGGTCAGTGAGGACAGTTGTATATTACAGGGGGGTGGACGGTCAGTGAGGACAGTTGTATATTACAGGGGGGTGGACGGTCAGTGAGGGAGGGTGTATATTACAGGGGGGTGGACGGTCAGTGAGGACGGTTGTATATTACAGGGGGGTGGACGGTCAGTGAGGACGGTTGTATGTTACAGGGGGTGGACAGTCAGCGAGGGCGGTTGTCTATTACAGGGGGATGGACGGTCAGCGAGAGCGGTTGAATATTACAGGGGGGTGGACGGTCAGCGAGGGCGGTTGAATATTACAGGGGGTGGACGGTCAGCGAGGGCGGTTGTATATTACAGGGGGGTTGACAGCCAGTGAGGACGGTTGTATGTTACAGGGGGGGTGGACAGTCAGCGAGGGCGGTTGTCTATTACAGGGGGGTGGACGGTCAGCGAGGGCGGTTGAATATTACAGGGGGGTGGACGGTCAGCGAGGGCGGTTGAATATTACAGGGGGGTGGACGGTCAGCGAGGGCGGTTGTATATTACAGGGGGGTTGACAGCCAGTGAGGACGGTTGTATATTACAGGGGGGTGGACGGTCAGCGAGGGCGGTTGTTTATTACAGGGGGTGGACGGTCAGCGAGGGTGGTTGTTTATTACAGGGGGTGGACGGTCAGTGAGGACGGTTGTATATTACAGGGGGTGGACGGTCAGTGAGGACAGTTGTATATTACAGGGGGGTGGACGGTCAGTGAGGGAGGTTGTATATTACAGGGGGGTGGACGGTCAGTGAGGACGGTTGTATATTACAGGGGGGGTGGACGGTCAGTGAGCGCAGCTGTACATTACAGGGGGGTGGACGGTCAGTGAGCGCAGCTGTACATTACAGGGGGGTGGACAGTCAGTGAGGACGGTTTGTATATTACAGGGGGGTGGACAATCAGTGAGGACGGTCAGTGAGGACGGTTGTATATTACAGGGGGGTGGACGGTCAGCAAGGGCGGTTGTATATTACAGGGGGGTTGACAGCCAGTGAGGACGGTTGTATATTAACAGGGGGGTGGACGGTCAGCGAGGGCGGTTGTTTATTACAGGGGGTGGACGGTCAGCGAGGGTGGTTGTTTATTACAGGGGGTGGACGGTCAGTGAGGACGGTTGTATATTACAGGGGGTGGACGGTCAGTGAGGACAGTTGTATATTACAGGGGGGTGGACGGTCAGTGAGGGAGGTTGTATATTACAGGGGGCAGGGGGGTGGACGGTCAGTGAGGACGGTTGTATATTACAGGGGGGTGGACGGTCAGTGAGCGCAGCTGTACATTACAGGGGGGTGGACGGTCAGTGAGGGAGCTTGTATATTACAGGGGGGTGGACGGTCAGTGAGGGCGGTTGTATTTTTACAGGGGGGTGGACGGTCAGTGAGGGCGGTTGTATATTACCGGGGGGGGGGGGGGGGGTGGACTGTCAGCGAGGGCGGTTGTATATTACAGGGGGGTGGACGGTCAGCAAGGGCGGTTGTATATTACAGGTGGGTGGACGGTCAGCGAGGGCAGTTGTATATTACCGGGGGGGGGGGGGGGGGGTGGACGGTCAGCGAGGGCGGTTGTATATTACAGGGGGGTGGACAGCCAGTGAGGACGGTTGTATATTACAGGTGGGTGGACGGTCAGCGAGGGCGGTTGTTTATTACAGGGAGTGGACGGTCAGTGAGGGAGGTTGTATATTACAGGGGGGTGGACGGTCAGTGAGGACGGTTGTATATTACAGGGGGGGTGGACGGTCAGTGAGCGCAGCTGTACATTACAGGGGGGTGGACGGTCAGTGAGGGAGCTTGTATATTACAGGGGGGTGGACGGTCAGTGAGCACAGCTGTACATTACAGGGGGGTGGACGGTCAGTGAGGGAGCTTGTATATTACAGGGGGGTGGACGGTCGGTGAGGGCGGTTGTATATTACCGGGGGGGGGGGGGGGGGTGGACGGTCAGCGAGGGCGGTTGAATATTCCAGGGGGTTGGACGGTCAGCGAGGGCGGTTGTATATTACAGGTGGGTGGACGGTCAGCGAGGGCGGTTGTATATTACAGGTGGGTGGACGGTCAGCGAGGGCGGTTGTATATTACAGGTGGGTGGACGGTCAGTGAGGGAGGTTGTATATTACAGGGGGGGTGGACGGTCAGTGAGGACGGTTGTATATTACCGGGGGGGGGTGGATGGTCAGTGAGGGCGGTTGTATATTACAGGGGGGTGGACGGTCAGTGAGGGAGGTTGTATATTACAGGGGGGTGGACGGTCAGTGAGGGCGGTTGTATATTACCGGGGGGGGGGGGGGGTGGACGGTCAGCGAGGGCGGTTGTATATTACAGGGGGGTGGACGGTCAGCGAGGGCGGTTGTATATTACAGGGGGGTGGACAGCCAGTGAGGACGGTTGTATATTACAGGTGGGTGGACGGTCAGCGAGGGCGGTTGTTTATTACAGGGGGTGGACGGTCAGCGAGGACGGTTGTATATTACAGGGGGGTGGACGGTCAGCGAGGACGGTTGTATATTACAGGGGGGGTGGACGGTCAGCGAGGACGGTTGTATATTACAGGGGGGTGGACGGTCAGTGAGGACGGTTGTATATTACAGGGGGTGGACGGTCAGTGAGGACGGTTGTATATTACAGGGGGTGGACGGTCAGTGAGGACAGTTGTATATTACAGGGGGGTGGACGGTCAGTGAGGGAGGTTGTATATTACAGGGGGGTGGACGGTCAGTGAGGACGGTTGCATATTACAGGGGGGTGGACGGTCAGTGAGCGCAGCTGTACAATTACAGGGGGGTGGACGGTCAGTGAGGGAGCTTGTATATTACAGGGGGGTGGACGGTCAGTGAGGGAGGTTGTATATTACCGGGGGGGGGGTGGACGGTCAGCGAGGGCGGTTGTATATTACAGGTGGGTGGACGGTCAGCGAGGGCAGTTGTATATTACCGGGGGGGTGGGGGGGTGGACGTTCAGCGAGGGCGGTTGTATAATTACAGGGGGTGGACAGCCAGTGAGGACGGTTGTATATTACAGGTGGGTGGACGGTCAGCGAGAGCGGTTGTTTATTACAGGGGGTGGACGGTCAGTGAGGACGGTTGTATATTACAGGGGGTGGACGGTCAGTGAGGACAGTTGTATATTACAGGGGGTGGACGGTCAGTGAGGACAGTTGTATATTACAGGGGGGTGGACAGTCAGTGAGGACAGTTGTATATTACAGGGGGGTGGACAGTCAGTGAGGACGGTTGTATATTACAGGGGGTGGACGGTCAGTGAGGACAGTCAGTGAGGACGGTTGTATATTACAGGGGGGTGGACGGTCAGCAAGGGCGGTTGTATATTACAGGGGGGTTGACAGCCAGTGAGGACGGTTGTATATTACAGGGGGGTGGACGGTTAGCGAGGGCGGTTGTTTATTACAGGGGGTGGACAGTCAGTGAGGACGGTTGTATATTACAGGGGGGTGGGTAGGAGCGGACTCTCCTGTGACCTTTGCTGACCCGGATCATGTGATATCCTTTTACCTTTCCCAGAGGGGGGTGCACATCGAAGAAAAATGTGCGATTTATGTAGTAAGACGCCATCTTTCCAAAGTGAGTCTCATCCCAGCTGTAAGAGAAGAGAATGAGTGAGACCGGAAATTTACCCCCCCATGTTAGACAGTTACCATGTGACCGCATATGAAAAATGAAAAGTAACGCTCGGAGATGTAGATTTACTACATACAGAACAGCGCAGACATTGGGGAGGAGTATCACTGTATATATACTGGGGCAGAAACGGCGGAGGAGGATTACTGTATATATACCGGGGCAGAAACGGCGGAGGAGGATTACTGTATATATACCAGGGCAGACACGGCGGAGGAGGATCAATATGTATATACCGGGGCAGACACGGCAGAGGAGGATCACTATGTATATACCGGGGCAGACACGGCGGAGGAGGATCACTATGTATATACCGGGGCAGACACGGCGGAGGAGGATCACTGTATATATACAGGGGCAGACACGGCAGAGGAGGATCACTGTATATATACCGGGGCAGACATGGCGGAGGAGGATTACTGTATATATACCAGGGCAGAAACGGCGAAGGAGGATCACTGTATATATATACCGGGGCAGACACACGGCGGAGGAGGATCACTGTATATATACCGGGGCAGACACGGCGGAGGAGGATCACTGTATATATATACCGGGGGGCAGACACGGCGGAGGAGGATCCACTGTATATATACCGGGGGCAGACACGGCGGAGGAGGATCACTGTATATATATATAATATATATATATATATATATATATATATATACCGGGGCAGACACGGCGGAGGAGGATCACTGTATATATACCAGGGCAGACACGGCGGAGGAGGATCACTATGT
>ONZH01005752.1:0-12425 GCA_900303285.1 Rhinella marina | reverse complement strand
CCAGTTTGTCCACAATATTGAATGGTGGGATAACATTCTTCCGTGGATTAGGTACAGAGGAGGTCATCACCTGTGTCTTTCGGTGTCTTGGTTCCATTTATTAATGTGTCCGCTTTAATCTACAATTACGTGACGTTTGGTAAAAAATGTTTTCGTGTGTATGGGCCCTATTGTACCTCCTTCTCATGTGGTTACCTTGGACACTCTGTGCATACGGACATTCTTAGGGTGGCCACCGGCTTCATCTCAAAAAGGACATTTTCGGCCACACTCCCAATCTGCTAAACCACACCCCCCAATCGGCTCGTACACCGTCACCCATCACACCTCCCCTGGCTCTTACCACACATACACAGGTCGGATGGGGATCTGGCACCCCCACCCCCACCACATGAAAATTCAAGCGATACAGCACCACTTACCTCTTACATCCAGTGATGTCTTCCTGATGTAGATCTTCTCTTTTCTCATCTTCTCTATTTGGCCCACACCGCCATGACACTTCTTTCAGCTCCATCTTCTCTCTGCCACAAAGACATCATAGATTATCCACTTTTACTGTTATCCTGCTGCTGCCTAAAATAGTCCCATTAGTAATAGTGCCCCAATAGTGATAATGCTCCACCAGTATCCCTTTTTAGCAGTAGTGCCCTCCATATTGTACTAATAATAGTAACACCCCCAATAGTACCCCTGGTAGTAGCAGTAATTCCCCATAATAGAAACCATTTTCCCATAGTGCCTCCAGTAGTGCTCCCAGAAATAATAAGGACCTGCTGTAATGGTCCTCAGATCAGCCCACAGGGCCCCCATCAGACCTCACATCAGCCCACAGTGCCCCCATCAGACCTCACATCAGCCCACAGTGCCCCCTTCAGACCTCACATCAGCCCACAGTGCCCCCTTCAGACCTCAGATCAGCCCACAGTGCCCCCTTCAGACCTCAGATCAGCCTGTAGTGCCCCCTTCAGACCTCAGATCAGCCTGTAGTGCCCCCTTCAGACCTCAGATCAGCCTGTAGTGCCCCCTTCAGACCTCAGATCAGCCTGTAGTGCCCCCTTCAGACCTCAGATCAGCCTGTAGTGCCCCCTTCAGACCTCAGATCAGCCTGTAGTGCCCCATAAAAAAAAAAAAAATCTCTCTCCTGGGCTGCAGCTCCGCTCCAGTGCTCTTCTCTCTTCACTGCCCGCGCTGCACTGTCACCTGACTGCGTTCAGCGTCAGGTCAGAGTGCGCGCACTACGTCCTGACGCTGTACCAGTCAGGCGTGTGCAGCAGCGCAGACAGCAATGAAGGTACCGGAGCGCAGGAGCTGAGCGGTGAGTACCAGGACCCAGCTCCTGCGCTCCAGCAATGAGCGCTTCCATCTGTATTGATGGAAGCGCTCATTGCTTCCTGCGCACCTAAAAAGGAGGACTTCTGGCCGTCCGTCCTGGCCTTTAGCCGGACGGAGGACCAGGAGTCCAAAAACCGTACGGATGGCCACCCTAATCGTCCTGTGCACCAATGCCCCCTTGTAAAAAATGATACTGTAGTAATGACTGTCTTTCTGAAACGCAGCACTACAGACAATCTGGAGGACGATCCTCGGTCAGTAGATTCTGATGACACTCATACCGATTCCGAGTCCACCTGTGGCTTCGGATCAGAACCCCACAGAAACCGACAATCCTGAACCACCGACATCACCAGAGGAAGCACCACAGTATTCTGGTTCGCGTCCTGCAGCACGGTGTTGGTCAAGAAATGTGCCGGTGGAAACCCAGCCACAAACCAGGGCCACGATTGACAGTCAGATGCTTGATTACCTGAAGAAAAATGATGCAGAGACTGCAGAAGAAGTGATGTTGAGGTCACCGGCCCCAGTGTTGCACATTTTTTTTAATTGCCACAAGATCCGGCAGAATTAGTTTACCTTGTTGACCAATATAAGTGGCGCATCCAGTCAACAAGCGCCGGTCCTCAGCCATCAGGTTCCTCCCTACAATTTTCAACCCCCCCCCCCCACTGTACAGCCAGGATTGGCCTCCAAGTCAACAGGGTCCCCAAATGAGTGGTCAATCCACGTCCACTCATACTGGCCCGTATCAGGCCCATGACCGTGGAGAGGGTCGGCCAAGCTCCACAAGGCCTGCTGGCCCATTCACCAGAGAACTTTTTGAGCTATAGGTTGTCTTGAAATATTGTTTTAATACTGTAGTATTAAAGTTTTTTTTTTTTAATTTAAATAAATTTGTCATGTCTTTGTTTAAAAAAGGGAGCATAGAATATCAGATTTGGAGTAATGTGGCAAATTTAGTCCTTCCCTACCCTATTAACAGGATAGGGCAGCGCTAAAGAACATGCATGAGTACCTCTGACATCAACGTTTTCACAGCGTGACAGAAGCCTCCGCCGGGCATACTGTAGCACATTAATTTTTAAAAAACAAGAAAATGCCTTTGATCTGCACTATATCAGTGGGGGTCCTGGGCGTCGGTCCCCTGCCAATCAGATGCTGATGAGCTATCTAGAGGATAGATCGTCAGTTTAAATAAACTGCAGAACCCCTTAAAGGGTTTCTGTCACCAGTTTTTTCGGTATTCATCAGGCTGACATTAGAGATAGTGCTAATGTCACCTGATTCCAAATATATATCTGTTTTATTTACTGGTGCCCCCATTTTTATATAAAATGAACTTTTATTTTATGCAAATAAGGCTCCTAGGTGCAAGGGGCGTTACCTCTGCTCCTAGAGGCTGTGTTGATTGACAGGACCAGGCAGAGAAGAAACACTTCATTCACCATAGCTTTTAAGGACCTTCAATGATGTCATGACCATGTGATCAGTCACATGGTTTAGGAGGAGACAGGCTGTTTGTGTGATCCTAACCATGTGACTGATCACATGGTCATGACATCATTGAAGGTCCTTAAAAGCTATGGTGAATGAAGTGTTTCTTCTCTGCCTGGTCCTGTCAATCAACAGAGCCTCTAGGAGCAGGGGTAACGCCCCTTGCACCTAGGAGCCTTATTTGCATAAAATAAATGTTCATTTTATATAAAAATGGGGGCACCAGTAAATAAAACAGATATATATTTGGAATCAGGTGACATTAGCACATCTCTAATGTCAGCCTGATGAATACCGAAAAAACTGGTGACAGAAACCCTAGGTTATTTTATTAATTGTACAATGATACAAAAATATTAAGTGTAAACTAATTTGAAATTGGCCCGAAAAAATACCCCAGCCCCATATCTCCCAAGTGTCCCTCATTTGGAGGGACAGTCCCTCTTTTTGACCTAAGTTCCTCTGTCCCTCTTTTATCCTTAAATGTCCCTCTTTTTGACCTGGAGGATTAATGCATAAATGTTCATTAATAAATTTACTAAATTGCTCCTTACTTAAGTGTCTGTATGGTTTCTACCTGTATATTAGACCAGAACTTCATTATTTGGTGCAATTTGGACCTTAAAATATCTATAATCTGATGATTTATGTGCGAATATTTATATGGATAATGAAGCACAAGAAAAAAAAAATTGCCGCAGGGGCTCCAGTAATTATGCTTTGGGTGGAGTTAGAGGTGTGGCCTAGTATGAAAAAAAACTGGCATGATGTACACCAAACACATTGTCCCTCTTTGCAATTTTCAAAAGTTGGGAGGTATGCAGCCCGCAAGCCCACGTCAAGGGTCCTCATTCTCTTGTGAGTCCCTACTCTAACTAAACTAAACGTACTTACTGCAAACAGTTAATATAAATTCAGCGACTGCCATGGCAATTCTCCAGCCGGGCTGCAGAAGTAGTCGGCGTAGAAATCAGGAATACGCAGCTCCAGATCCAGGTCTACCATGCAGTGTCTGGTCCACACCAAACGATGACGAGGTTCGGTATTGGTCCAGGTCAGCGTCAAAGGAAGCATCGTGAATTCTAACAAAATTCTGAAGAACCACACAAGCCTGAATCGCCGTGGTAACATTATCGGGATGACGCTGGATCGATGACATAAACACCCTCCATTTGTTTGGAAGAAGTCCAAAGGCGCATTCCACATAACGTTGGGCACGCGTCAAGCGGTAATTGAAGATACGCCTTCTCTCATCTAAGTCACGCCTCGGGAAGGGTCGCATTACATGTGGTGTAAGAGCAAAACCTTTATCCGCGACTATGACGAAAGGAGCAGGAGGTCCAGCAGATCCAGGCAATCTTTTTGGCTGGGGAAGGGCGAGCTGGTTGGACTGAAGCCGTTCACCCATTCTGGAAGCACAAAATATCTGGAAGCGGCCTCTTTCCTCTGGAGCACCGCTCCTTCACCGCCCCCCCGGGCCCAAGGCACATCCCCTGTCTCTAATCACGCCCCTTTCTGTATTTGATAGACAGCGCTAGACTGGTAAGTATAGCGCTGACCTCTCGCGCATGCGCCCTAAAATTTTCCCGGCGCATGCGCAGTAGCGCTTGCCATGTTTACACTGCAAGCGCTGTCTTCTCTTCTGCGCACGTGCCGTCACTCCCGGGACTGGTGAAGTGACGGTGCGTGCGCAGAAGAGAAAACAGCGCTTGCAGTGCGCATGCGCCGGGAAAATTTTAGGGCGCATGCGCGAGAGTTCAACGCGGGGCGTGATTAGAGACAGGGGACGTGACTCGGGCCCGGGGGGGCGGTGAAGGAGCGGTGCTCAAGAGGAAAGAGGCCGCCCCCCGGTGCTCCAATGACTCATTTGCATACTTTTTAAAGTTTAAATTACTACTCAACTGCTGCGCAGAACTCTGCATGACAGGTATGATTTTAAAAGTTGTCACTAGGCCTTGTCACCTATGTATTTAAATACAGCCTAGTGACAGAGCCTCTTTAAGCTATATGATATTAGTACTTACCTCAAGGTGATGACTAGCCTTTCCTCAGATACATTGCCGCATATTAGTATTCTGGAAAGTGAGACCTTCACGAGTACTCTCCAGCAGACGGTCAAAGGTGGAGACTGACATCCGGCAAAAATTCTGAAACTTGTCCGGGTGCTGCCTCAGGTCATCATACAAAGTATGGACGTGGCCCTTCTTGCTGCGCTGGGAGACTATGGGGTGAACCCACTGCCGCTTCCTCCTCGGTTCCTCGTCCAACATTGGTGTTTACTGTCCGTAGTTCCGAGATAGAAGCCAGTACAAGAGAACCTTATCCGCACGTCTTTTAGGCGGGATTAGCGCAAAGAAATCGCCAGAAACCAATGTAAGAACACAGAGGAATCTAACAGAGCACACTGCGCTGTGAAAAGCTGTAGCAAATGGCGCCAATGCGATCATGTGACCTTTTTTAGGGTGTTAACAGGGGTTGGACATGTAAATTCCTTTTTTTTTTTTTTTACACCTTCCGTTTTTTTGCGGACCGTGAAAAACAGAAGATCAACAGAAACAATACGTCCGTTTTATATGGACGTACGGAGCAGACACGGAAATATTGCGGAAACCATCCGGATTTTTTAACGTTCCCACGGATCCATGATTTGTGGACCGCAAACCACATACGTTCGTGTGAATGCACCCTTAGTCTTACGTTCTACTGATACTTCAGAAGAACAGAAAATAAGTTTAGAAAAATGATACCGATCTTGTTTTTGAGCATCCGTTCTGCTGATTTTGTGTTTTAGCGATTTCCGTCAGAGATCCGTTATTATTGACGGGAAGAAAAGAGGACATCTATTCCGCGGCCCCATTCATTTCAATAGGCATATCTATCTATCTATCTATCTATCTATCTATCTATCTATCTATCTCACAGAAAAATCTCGGCAGCACTATATGAATGGTGAGGTGCAATGCCTGCAGATCTGACAAAGATCAGTTCAATAAAAAAAACCTAAAAATAGGCAGAGGAACTTTATTCCCCCATGTGTAGGACGCGACGTTTCGGATCAGACTGAGTCTTTCTCAAGCAACAACTGATCGTGTGAATCACATATTTATGCAAAAAGTGCAGGTGCTCAAAATCACATGACTCAATTAGTGACATGATAAATAATCAAATACAAATACACAATTTCATGATATAGGTGTAAAAGTCATATAAAAAAACTGAAGTGACATATGTCTCATACATGGTTAGTGGCAAAGATGATATAAAAAGTGATATTCATGATTCCCATTGGTACAAATAATAAAACTCATTGATTATAAAGGTATATTGTACAGCTGTATATAGTTCATATAATGATCCTACCAGGGGGTGAAATCATGATCCATGTGAGGACGCCCGGCCTGGTTGGCGTCTGGTATCGTCCACTGCGCATAACATTGCAAATAACAAAATAACGGAGCGCTGTATGCACAATGCACAGTGCTGGCCAAGAAATCATGCCCTCCATATTGAAACAGGTATAGTGCCCAAAGATTAAGTGTATAGCGGTCCTGATGTTATTATATATTCAGACCGCAACATCCAAACACCCCAATGTCAGAATAAGGCAGACGCACCCCTTTCCAGTGATAACCGGATCAGTAACTCTCGCTATATACGCGGAGTCATACTTCATGGTTGCCAATGGTACCGGCATGGTGTGAATGATATATGGGAGCAGGGGAGGAGCTACCAGAATTGGGAGACTCCAACCCGCTACATGGGAGAGGATTTTGACCCGGGGTTGCCAAGGGCAACCCAGATCGCATATCCACCCCATTCACCATAATTACCACACCAAAATCCAGACCCAAAAGTGGCTAGAGTATATGAGTATATAAATGGGTGCTTTTAATCTGACAGGAGTGTATGATCATACTAAAAGAAACATATATATTAAGGGCACATATTATAATGTACGCAATGGATGTTCCAGAGCCAATCTTCAGTACACCAATATCCCAACATGGATTTCATCCTCCTTCCCACCAGGATCCATTATCTACAGAGACAGGAGAAATGACAATGAATAAATCGGACTTGTACAAATTGTTTTACACATATAATACAGTATAACTATCAATCGTAAAACCACAATCCACAACTGGAGGCATCGCAGCTATACCAGCAACTGTTACCACGGGGGCATCTACCATAATACACTTCATTTATCATCTACATTTAAACCATTGGGGGTCAATGTGTTAAGTTTGCGGATCCATTGTAATTCCTTGCGGAGTAATATTTTGGCTCTGTCCCCTCCACGTCTCAGTGGTGGTACATGATCAATGATCCTGAACCGTAACTGGTGCTCACTGTGTTTACATTCCGTAAAATGTCTAGATACCGGTAAGTCAAGACGTTTTTTCCGGATCGTGTATCTGTGGTGATTGAGTCTAGTCTTAAGATCCAAAGTGGTTTCACCTACATACCACTTATTGCAGGGACATGACAAAAGGTATATAACATAATCCGTATTACACGTCAGGAAATATCTGATGTCGTAAGTTTCACTACTGCCGGGATGTGCGAACTGCGTGCCTTTTAACATCAGGCGGCAGTTCACACATGACAAGCAGGGGAAACACCCGGTCTTCCTTGGTGCTAAAAAAGACTGTGTGAGCTGCTTGGTGGGCAGCAGATCAGAGTGAACCAGTTGATCCCCCAAGCTTCGGGATCTTCTGTATGAGAAGACGGGGGGAGTGGCCTATTCAGGGACCTCCCTATGACAACCATGTAACATTGGCCAATGTCGTCTTATAATGTTACTAATGTATGCAGATTGTTCAGAGAAAGTGGACACAAAGTATAACCTCTTCTGTACGGATTTATGCTCTCACGTTCTCAATGTGGCTGATCTGTCCAAAGGCAAAACCTCTTTTAATTGTTGTCCTACCAGCCCTTTTGGATAATTTGTGGGCCATAGTACCTAAAGTCGTGCAGGTTCTGACACAATACGTTTGGCTCTTAGGAATTGGCTCTTAGGTAGACTCCTCACCATACTCCTAGGGTGCCTACTGCTGTAGTGCAACAAGGAATTCCTGTCCGTGGGCTTCACATAAAGCTCAGTTTTTAACCTATGACCATCCAGCATTACATTAGTATCAAGAAATTGTACATGTTGTTCCGAGTACAGAAGAAGGATTTGATCGGATCCACAGCCGCTGGCACACCATTACTAATTTTTTACAAGAGCAGTGCCGCCTTCATTCCTTTGTCTATTGAAGAGATCCTGGTGGGTGAGCACGCTAACAGTTTACTTACTGGACTGACATTATGGATGCTAATGAACTATGTATTACACCAGATATTTTTGTATATACATCTACGTAGGTGGAGAGAATCCTAGGTGGATGTAATGGTGATGCAACCTTTTTATCCACACCGACCATCTTGGATACAAAAAGGAACTATGAAAAGATGACAAAAAGGATTATAGGATTGGATTTACACTTGACTACCTTAAGTGAGTACTTCAAAATACGCCGTATCCCAAGGGGATTGCGAGTACATTCTCAACCTACCATGTACATGCATAATAATGAATTTCGCATGAAGTATGAATCCATTGCAAATAAGTTTTCTCTTGATCTAATGCTCCTGAATATGGATTTTCTTCAAAAAGATCTTATGGAGGCCAAGAAACAGAAGGATGCCTATGCAATAACATTAGAAGCTTTATTAACTCCTGAGGCCTATCAGGAGTATCTGTCTAAGTTCATGCCGTATGTTGAAAGGATAACTAAAGAAACCCAAGATACCAAGAGGAACAAATGGCAACGTGACCTCGTGGACTATACTTCTGGCAACGTCTATAATTGGACTCGTACACAAACAGTTCGCCCTATAGGGCTTAGGGGTGGAAAAAGTGACAAAAAGGGAAACAAGAAAGCATCTGCATATGTATCTAATAGACAGGATGTGTTGAATGATGATACACGTGACAATGATGTTGGTATTTCTCCCTCTTTTTTAGCCAACACAGGTACATCCAAACAAGAAAGCCCACCAGAAGGGGTGGCAAGAGAAGACACAGAAAACATAAAAACACGGAGCCAGCGGCCCCAGAGGAAGAAAAACAAATAGTGGTAAATATATCTTCACATGTATTATCATCCACACAGATAGAAGTATTATCTAAAGGACTATCTTTTTGTCCCATGACTTCAATTGATTGGGTACAATTAGATATAGACTTTTATCAATTCTTTAGACGTCTAAAATTGAAATCATGGTTTTCATCCCATCCGACACAATGGCAAAGTCATAGTACCAATACAGAATTGAGACTTGGAATTGTTCACAAAGAGTGACTTCACCCCTCCAGGCTCGTTCCCTGCGATTGAGCTTTTTGCTGAGCGAGTACTGGCAGAGGTGAATGCACTCAAAATATCTGATAAAAAAACATGTGTACATCCAAATATGACATCTGCTGTTAGCATTGAATGAACTTGTCCATGACCACAGCCTCACGATTAAGCCTGCCGACAAGGGGGGTGCGGTTGTGGTCATGGACACGGAAAAATACTTGAGGGAGGCATACAGACAGCTTGATGACACTGCTGTATATAAGAAACTTAATAATGACCCTAGATGGGATATAGAAAAAGAGATTAAAGGGGTTATCCCACGAATAATGTAAAAAATTAAAATCAGGCATCATATAGGACATGACAACCTCTTTTTAACTAAGCTAGAACCAGCCCTGTACCTCACATGGATCCAGAGATCTCCCCATTCATTGCTCTGCTAGATTCATATCAAGCTGAGAGCTCAAGGGGAGTGTCTTATCTGCTGCAGCTCAGGAGGCGTGTCTTAGATCTCCCTATCACAGCTCAGGAGGCGTGTCCTTGCTCTCACTATCACAGCTCAGGAGGCGTGTCCTTGCTCTCCCTATCACAGCTCAGGAGACAGTTAAAAGTTGAAACCGAGCATGTGCGGCAATGGGGCAATATTAGCCTCATTGGATATAGCCTGTTTGTACACATCAATCCGGCATGACTTCGGTATGAACACTGTGAGGAACGCTCTTAGAGACTCACGGTACTCACCGGAGTGTCAAGAATTTATATTGCAATTGTTACATATTGTTCTCAGTTGTAATTATTTTCTTTTTGGTGATTATTACTATATGCAAATGAGGGGGACGGCCATGGGGTCGAATGTCGCACCGACGTACGCGAACATGGCTTTCTCCAACTTAGAGGAGACGTCGGTCTATGTGTCCCACCATTTCAGACATGTTCTGAGATGGTGGAGATACATAGACGACGTCTTCCTAATCTGGACAGGAACTGAAGATGAACTTATGTCTTTCTTTACTTACTTGAATACTATCGATAAAGACATAAAATTCACTATGGAACATTCTAAGACGTCAATACACTTTCTGGATGTCGCCATTGAGATGACTGGAGGTGACATCCAGACAGATGTATATGTTAAAACAACAAATAGAAACACACTTCTTCGTTTTGACAGTGCTCATCCCAGAGCAATGATTAAGTCATTACCCCTAAGTCAATTTTTAAGGGCCAAAAGAATAGTCAGTGACACAAACAGATTGGACATCACGTTAGAAAAAATTAAAAAAATCTTTTAAAAATAGGGGTTTCCCGGAAGATATCCTTAATCAACATTTAAATACGGTTAAAGAAGTTGACAGATCTAATTTATTGCGACAATCACCTAAAAAAGCTAGGAATTTGAGCGAAAGGATTCCTTTGGTGACTACTTTTTCTGAAAACAGTAAAGCGATTGGAAGAATAGTCAACAAACATTGGCCTACGATCAGGAATAACATACCAGGAGTTAAGGCATTTAATGATGTACCGCTAATGTCATATTGTAGACCTAAAAATCTTCGGGATAAATTAGTAAACGTCATAGCTGCGCGCAGGAGGCGCGTGAAGAAATGCTGCCGGCGTCCCTGGAGTATGTGAGTATGTCTGTATGTATGTCTGTATGTATGTATGTCTGTATGTATGTATGTGTGTCTGTATGTATGTATGTCTGTATGTATGTCTGTATGTCTGTATGTGAGTATGTATGTGTGTATGTATGTATGTGTGTGTATGTATGTGTGTATGTATGTGTGTATGTGTGTGTATGTATGTGTGTGTGTATGTGTGTCTGTATGTATGTATGTATGTCTGTATGTATGTATGTGTGAGTATGTGAGTATGTATGTCTGTATGTATGTCTGTGAGTATGTGAGTATGTATGTAGCCGGATCCGGAATGACCCCCCCATTGCAAATCAATGAAGGAGAGATCCGGATTACTGGTGTGTCCACACCAAACGGATCCGTCCCCATTGACTTGCATTGGGGATCATTCCGGATCCGTCTTGGTGCGGATGCCTGGACAGCATGCTGCGGTTTGTTCTCCGGTCTGAAGACGGGACGGAATGCTTTCAGGAGCCTCCGTTGTCTTCAGTTCAGTTTTGTCCCCATTGACAATGAATGAGGACAAAACTGAAGCGTTTTATTCCGGTATTGAGCCCCTATGACGGAACTTAAAAACGCTAATGTGAAAGGGGCCTAAAAGTCAGAGATGTGTTGCAGGTTTGGCTACTTTCACACTTGCGTTTTAATATTCCGGTATTGAGCTCCGTCATAGGGGCTCAATACCGGAATAAAACGCTTCAGTTTTGTCCCCATTCATTGTCATTGTTATTGTTACATTTCCATCTCTTTCTCATTGTTTTCTGATCACGGATACATACTGTAGATACATAGATATTTGTCTCCTCCACCATTGTATCCACAGAGTAAATTTACATAACAGAAGTCCATTCAGTAGGTGTGATCCACACCCAGGATCTCCAGTGCAGGGGGGGTCCGTCTTCTTCTTCCCCCTTGTGTCACACTAAGGCCCCCCCCCCCATATACGCTGATTATAGATAATTCTCCATATACGATCTATGTCATAAATCTGCATCATCAAAATAAAAGCTGCGCTGTGATTGGTTGCTATGGGCAGCCTTACTTTCACTTTTGCTTAATCTGCCCCATGATTGGTCCATGGATGTCACATGATGAGATTTATTGTGGCCGTAAGGGATGTCTGATCTTTCTGTGTCCTACCTCATGTCTGACCTGTAAAAGACTGTAGTGTACTTACCGCTCTAGGGTTGTCTGGAATTACCGCTATACATTACATTAATTCTAGTAATTGTGTGCTTTGGATATTTTCTTTACTGGAGGGGTTAACGAAGAGTCCGGAGGAACTGCGGCCACAGTCTATCTATCTATCTATCTATCTATCTATCTATCTATCTATCTTTCCATTTCCTATCTATTTATCTATCTATCTACAGTATCTATCTATCTATCTTTTCATTTTCTATCTATCTATCTCTCTATCTATCATCTATCTATCTATCTCATATCTATCCATTGATCTCATATCTATCTATCTACAGTATCTATCTATCTTTTCACATCTATCTATCTATCTATCTATCTATCTATCTATCTATCTTTCCATTTCATATCTATCTATTGATCTCATATCTATCTTCCATTCATATCTCTTTCCATTTCATATCTATCT
>ONZH01005751.1:0-47005 GCA_900303285.1 Rhinella marina | reverse complement strand
CATTTCGGTTGACCTGCTTTTTTTTAAAGTAAGGATTTGTGTTGCAGAAAGTATTTTCTTTAGGTTGCACCATTAACTAGAGGCAGTGGACCAGTTATATTGAATCAGATATGAAGCTGTTAGTTCCTAGTAAATTTGCCACTTTGTGTTGCATTACGTAGTCTCTCTCAATTATCAAAGGCAGGAGATCCACTTTGTTCTGTGTATTGTACCATAACAAACCAATAAAGTAAATTCAAAGAAGCAACACATTTAAATGGAATTCCATGGAAGTTCTCAAAGAGAGATTGTCACTAGAGATGAGCGAATCATTCAAAATTTTATTCGCTGAACTTTTCATAAGATTCGTATAGTCCACGAATCTATTCGACAAATCTGTGTACAAATCATACGTAATTATGTGACGTTTTGCGAATAGAGATGAGCGAATGTGCTCGTAACGAGCACTGTACCGCTCGGCTCCCCTGCGCTGAGGAGGACGGAAGTGGCTGCCTGCGCCCATGCAAGCGCAGGGGAGCCGAGCGGTACAGTGCTCGTTATGATCACGTTTGCTCATCTCTATTTGCGAACATTCGAGCACTAATAACGAAAGGTCAGTTTTAAAAGGTATGCAACCTCTTTGAACACGTACGCATGAGCGTACAAATTGTGTACGAAAATGACGGGCTTTGCTGGAGAGGAATGGTGGAGCAGGAGGAATGCTCTGAGTCTGACCCCTGGCTACATATGGATACTGTATCAGCAGATGACAGCAGATCATCCGGCTGAGACTGAGATGAGCGTGCCATCCACTCCACTACCTCATCCACTTTCTCCTCCACTACAATTTTGCGCCTTGGTGGGTTAGCTTGGTGGAACACTGGCCAAGTATTGCAAATACTACAAGTAGAAGCTCCGGCTACAGGTCCTATGCCACTGCTGCCCTGTATCACCTTCTCCTTTTTTTTTAGAGCTCGAGGTCTGGCTGGAACTGGACCCCTTTTGCTAATCCATTCCAGACTTTTTCACTTGACTCTGTGGCCCTGAAGCTGGTCTTTGTCTTTGTCCCTGTCTCTCTCCCTATTTCTCTCCCTGATTAATTACTAGCCCTGAACTGGCCCTGCACTTGCCCTGCAGTATCCCTGATGTGTAATATGGATTCCCTGAACAATTACACCCCAATTTCAACAACATAGGTCTCAGTCTTTAGGAACTTCACACACAGTGCTTCTGCTCATCTCAGCAGTCGCAGCAGAAGTGATGCGTCTCTTGTTTACCAAGCCTGAGTCAATCAGAGCAAGCCCTGCCCACTAGGTCAGGTGACCACTTTCTTCCCGGGCTTTTGCGCACGAATAACAAACTAACAGTAAAAGTTCGCTAAGTAATTGAATTCGTACGCAACAGCGTATAGAGTAATATATACGTAGCATTAACGTACAATTTATCGGACAAGTACGTAGCGAATGCGTAGAAAGCCTTAGGAACATTTTCGAATCTTAATGGAGCGAATCTCCAAATATTCGGATTCTCTTCGCAGCTGTAAATTTCCAAGATTCGATACGAATCAACAAATAGGCGAATAGATTCGCTCATCTCTGATTGTCACATATTTCTACTGTTAATCAATGGCTTTGTTTTCAATGTATTTTCAACCTCAAGGTAATATTTTAAAAACTGTATTAACAGTGATGCTTTTAATATGTTCTCTCTTTAATAAAAGAGTAGATAATCAATATCTGTTCGGTTGAAGTCTGACTCCTGGAAACCCCACCGATCAGCTGTTTCAATAGGCCAAAGCGCTTTGCTGAGTGCTATGACCTCTTCCTAGGGCAGTAACATCACGTTCATTGGTCACACAGCCACAAGAGTGGTTAAATTAGTGTTGAGCGAATCAAGCTTTGGATCAAAGGTCCCAATTCGATTTGTTTAATACTTCTCTTGAGTACTGTATGGAGATTAGTCTCCGTACAGCATTCAAATGTATGGGCTCCGGCAAGGAAAATTCGTTATTGTGGAAGTCTCGTGGGACTTTGGTGAATAACTTTGGACTTCGAATTTTAAACTTGAAAACCATTTTAGAAATTAGATCCGAAGTCAGCTTTGGTATCGGGGTATCAGCTAGTACCGAAGCCAACTTTAGACTGAAGTTTTAAAATGTTTTTCAAGTTTAAAAATCGATGTCCGAAGATATTAGATCCAAAGCTCGAATCGCTAACTCTAACTGAAACCTCTTCAAGCAGCAGATTGGTGGCGGTGCCGGGTGTTGGACCATACTGATCAGATTGTGATGACCTCTCCTAAGGATAGCAACAAAGCAAATAGAGTGTCTAGGCACTTTCTAGTCTAGCATTGTTAAAAACACTGATGGCCAGTAATGTAATTGTGCTTACCAGCACTAGTTGTGCTACTTCAGGCACAATTCTGAGAGGTCCATTCAGTCAAATGGAATGAATGCTGCTCCCAACCAAGCAGGATGTCAGTGCCGGAATCCAGTATTAATGAGTAAAAACAAAAAGAGAAAATATGGTCTTCTGGGACACTGGACATTAAAACTGTAATTTATTGTACATTAATAATCAAAAACAAAATAATAAAATGGATAAGCAGAGGTTGCCATGTTTTGGAGGCAGTCCACCTTCTTCCTCAGGCCTGAGAACTCCTTGCTTCACAAAGGCACTATATAGCAATACAAAAAAGGGGGAGATTTTTCAAAGGAAAACTGTAAAACAAAATGGAAGCGCACATCTAGAGGAAAAGTGCAGGCAGATGGGCACTCACTTTAAGCAGTTGTGCAGGAGGCACAAAACCACAAAACCACAACGGACTGCCGCTCATTTGCTTACAATCAGAGGCCTGACCAGACACGGAATCGAGGAACACAGTATAGAAGAAGTGGTGTTGCTCATCTCGTTGGGTCTTCTTCTTTACGGTGTTCCAGCAAAGGGAAGCTGGCTTAGTTGCCCATAGCCACCAATCATTGGTTACTTTGATCAACTAAGCCAGTTTTCCTTTGCACCAGTTTTGATCAATCTTCCGTATTGGCTATAAGTCTGTAATACTGACTCAGGATAGCCTGTGCCTTCAAACAGGTCAGCACATACAACATTGCCATGGTTGTGGGAACTAATCGGTACTATTGTTCCACATATTTATACAACTGTATTTGCACTAACCAACATTTCTAGACAATCTATACACATATATGTCTACCCAATGAGGCACATATATTCTCATTATCTGCAGATGGCAGCAGCATATTAATTATTAATAACTTATAAATACAGATTCTACATTAGTGTTGACCTCTAATTTCTTAAGCATAATGATGTGTTGCCACAAACATGCCAGGATATTTGACTCTTTAATTTAGGCAGACATTTGTAGCTACTGGTAGCCAAATAAACCTCAGTCACCCGGCACCATATCCCAGTTCATTTGACTCCAATTGCTTGCCAATCACATCACTCAGGGTTCACAAAGGGACAAAGGAAAGTAAACTGTGATGTGACTGGTGATATGTTGAGAAATGAATGCAATTTTCAGCACTACCTATTTATTAAAATCACCTTCTGTGGAATCATTCTATTTGCAATGAAGGTGTAAAATAGCATATATGTCCATCTCACGGCTGTCTGCTCTATTTTATTCAGGCCTCTTTTATCAATCTACATTTTACTCTTGGATATTGATTTCCCCTCTATGACCTTTTGGAGCTGAAACACTTCTAGATGGCATTAGTTCCCAGCTTCCCTCCTTCTCTGCATAGCTGTGTACGGAGAATTTCTTGTGCAGATTAATGACAGCTAATAATATCTGATATATCTGGACATTGCAACATAATGAGATGGATTCCCACTGGATTTCTAAAGTGTCACCACTAACAAATTCACTAGAACTGCATATAATTAGCATGTAAAGGGAGTGATCATGCAGTAAATCTGTAGAGAAAGATGGATAGTCAGCGAGGAAAAGTAAAGGAGAAAACATATACTCCTTGACACTTTTAAAAAATATATATTTTTCTTGGCATGAATATTTTCTAGATAACAAACTGTGGACAGGTACCTTTGCAGTAATATTATTACTGCATGGCACAGTTTCATTATACTACTGCTAATGTTACAATATTTTCTGCAAAATGTCACCCTATGTAAATGAGCTAAGGGTTTCATTGTTATTCATGGTTTTTCTTTAAAGATGCACTGCCCCTTTTGTGGATGTAGCACCTTTCATTTGTACAAAAAGTCCAACCTAGCGTGAGTGATAGCCTGAATTTATAAAGAGAAGCGATTACACAGCATTGGCATTAGTAAGGTATATTATGTTTTGCATGATTATAGGCTTGTTCACCTTTAAATGAAATCTTAGGCTTTTGCATGCTCGTGTTAAATCAAATAAAATCCCTTTGTTGAAACTGACCTAGGCCTCTAACTAGTTTAATTCTCCCTCTGCGTTAGGTTGATTACCATACTGAATGAAATCTACAGTAGTTAAAAGCTAAATATATATGTTTTACTACTATTAGCTATACTGCAAATAGCAGTCAACTAACTGAAATAAGATGAAGCTTCTAATAAATTACATTCTTTGTTCAACGCATAATAATAATAATAATAATAAGTAGTAGTGGTAGTGTTGTGGTGGTGGTAGTAGTAATAGTAGTATTAATATCAGTTTTATTGCTACCATCATTATAATTAACTGTAGAAGTAGTGGTAGTAGCAGAATTAATATTAGTATTATTGCCACCATGATTATTATTATTAGAGGTAGTGGTAGAAGTATTAATATTATTGTCACTTTTACAATTATTTGAATTTTGTTATTTTTTTTTAAACAAAATGTGATACAAAATATCAAAACAATGAACTATATAACTAGAGATGAGCAACATTTTGAAAAATTTGATTTGGATGATTCGCCGAAATTCATCAAGAAATTTGATTTGTCTCGAATTAACTAATCACGAATTGCTATAAATATGGTATATCTAAGCTCCTTTGCCTAATCATATTCATCCCACTTGATGGCCCAATCTCAGTTTGGATGCTTGGACTTAAACTGCAGGGAGAGTGCAGAGAGACTGCAGGGACAGTGCAGGGGGAGTGTATTGGTGTGTGCACTACATTCTGATGCACCCACATTCATACTTAATCTGTAGGTACTGTGCTGTTAGTATTACAGGCAGTTGTAATTTATCGCTGTCTACATCACTGTGCAGGGCGCCAAGATTCCTAGCTAATACCTTCTGTTAGCTGTCGAATTACTGTGCATCAGTATTACAGATCAATAAAAGCATCTGGTCTAATTTATCACCATGGGCTTAACTGTGCAGTGTACCAAGATTGAAGCCCTGGGATAAACACTTTTGTGACAACACGATTTTACAGTACTCTGCCAGGAGATATATATGCTATATTTGTCTATGTGCAGCCACCCAGTGGCTGTGATGTTCATTATGGACTGAGGGTTTTGCTATCGTGTTGTGATTAAGTATTGACCCCAAATCCTATGCAAATTACCACCCTATATCCCTTTTAAACATTAATCTAAATTTACTTGACAAAATGTTAGCTACTAGATTGCAATTTTTTCCTTCCTGGTTTGATTCACTCATAGCAGGTGGGATTTGTGAGAGGTCGTGAAGGTAAGGACAATACCACCAAGGTCCTGGATGCTCTATTTATGTCTCACATACAGCTTTACCCCTAGTGCTCCTTGGCACTGATGCTGAAAAAGCATTTGATCGCATAGACTGGTCCTTTATAAGAAATACTTTATCCAAATTTCAATTTCCAACCCCATATATTAAAGCTTGTTTTGCTATGTATGAGAAGTCTTCTGCTTCTGTCTTAGTAAATAACCTTATTTCAGACCGATTCGCAATAAAAAAAATGGGACAAGTCAGGGCTGCCCACTTTCCCCCCTCATTTTTGTTTTTGTGATGGAAGCCCTTATGCAGGCCTTGAGGCAGGAAAGGAATATTTTAGAACTGAAATTAGGCACCCAAGAATTTAAATTGGCAGCTTTTGCTGATGACCTTTTGACCTTACCTCAAACCCTATTAATTCTATGCTCATAATAGTTTCTCTACTTCAAAAATTTGTCTCCCTTTTTTATTTTAAAGTTAATCCGCATAAATCCCAGATTCCTCACATTGGCCTTTACCCCTCCGTTGTCCAGGCCCTCCAATTTGACTCCCCATTTAATTTGTCTACTCAACATTTGACTTATTTGGGTATCAAATTGTCCCCTCATCTCCCTGACATGTTCAGACTTAATTATACTCCCCTCCTGCAGGTTATAGTTGCTCAGTTGGACTCACTGGACTATCCTTACCTATCATAGTTTGGTTGGAATAAAATGGTGATGTCTCTGGTGACCCTGAGGCTCACTTATCTCCTTTAAGTTCTCCCGATAAAAATACCCAGATCTTACTTCCGAGCCTTGAACAGCCACATACACCACTTTATCTGGCAAGGAAAGAAATCCAGAATTTCTTTTTCTACCTTGACTAAACCTAAACACTTTGGGGGAATTGGTTTACCTGAACCTGAATTATATATGAAAGCTATACACTTATGCAGAGCGGTGGACTGGCTTAGGTCCTCCCCTCATAAATAGTGGCTTCCTCTGCAGAATGTATATCTCCCATACTCCCTTAGGGCCCTGTTGTTGTTGGACAGACCACTCCCAGCCTTCTCATCCATCCCAAATCCTCTGGTTCTCTCTACTTTAAAGGTCTGGGAGTGGTTCTCCTCCACCCATGGGCCCATCTCTCCATTCCCCCTTACTCCAAATTAGAGATGTAGTCTCTCTGGCTCCTACTGTTCTCAGAGACACCTGCCCGACATGGGTTAGGTCTTCAACCACGCTGATAATTGACCTACTGGATCCAGAGGGTTGCACTATTTCCGATTCTATGCTTCAGTTAAAACTGAAGATTCCTGCTTTGAGCAGCTTACTTTTTACCTTTCAGAAGAAAGAGATTATCCATTGGGCTAAGTCTCTGCATATTCAGAACCCTCTGACATGGTTTGAAACATTTCTGATGATCTCTGCATACCCTTCTAAACTGATTTCCACAATATACTATAGATTGGGACTTCCCTCCCTGGATGTCAAACTGGAAGACAGTTCACCTCTGTGGAGATTCAGAAGATTTTCAGCACTCCTCAAAAACTCTCATACTGTGTCTGAATACAGGAAAATGCCTATAAAGTTCTGTCTCAGTGGTATAGAACCCCATATAAAACTGCCTTATTCAGCTCCAATATCTCCAACCTTAGCTGAAGATGCAATTCTAACAGAAGTATGTTTTTCCATATTTGTCCTATCATTGCAATCTGGTGGAGTAAGTTTGTGAGACTTAGTGTCACGGGAGGCCGGCGGCGCGCTCCCCGCTTGCAGCGCCGCCGGACCTCCGTATCCACGGAGCGAGGACGCGACAGGCGTCCTCGTCTCCACAGCAACGAGAGGCGGGGAACGTCGGGCGGGCTTCCGGATGCTGTGTGCCCGGCGTCCCCGCCCCCCTAGACACGAGCAGGGGGTGGTGCTGAGCGCTGGCCCGGCAAGCCAGCGCTCAGAGTTACTGTATATTGTATGTACTAGGTCATGTGGCGCTGGCCACGCCACATGACCAGACTGTTGGCATAATTGAGCGCTGGTCACGTTTGGCCAGCACTCATTATGCAAATGAGGTCATGTGACGCTGGCCCCGTCACATGATCCATTGGAGGGCTTTTTAAAGCAGGCTAGCTGCCCTCTCAAATTGCCTGTGATTAGTCTCCTTTGATCAGTGCTCGTGTGACCTTTTGGATTAGCTTGGATTTTTGAACTTCGGATTTTGGACTTGACCTCTCTCTCGTTTCTCCCCCTGGCATTGACGTTACCTCCTGTGTTTGACCCGGCTTGTTGACCTTCCACCTGCGTGTTAGTTCTGTCTGTGTTTGTCCGTCCCTTTGTTCCCTTTCCCTTCCTGCGCACTTATCCAGTGTAGGGTCCGCCTTCGTGGTTGTCCGCGGCCGCCTAGGGCCGACTGAGGCAAGTAGGCAGGGAAAGACGGAGGGGTGCAGTACAGGGCTCACCTACCCTTGTCTCCCCCACGTGACAGAATCACAGGCCATATCTCATGGAGCAGTTGCGGGCCCTCACGGACCAGGTGCAAGGGATGGCTCAAGCTATCCAGGATCTGGCCGAGAGGCTCCAACAGCAGGAGCAGCTTCAATCCGCTCCAGTAATGGGTCCCTCCACATCTAACCCTATCGTGGAGCCCCATGTTAAGCTTCCGGACCGGTTTTCGGGAGACCGGAAGACCTTCCGCTCCTTTAAGGAGAGTATAAAATTATATTTCCGCCTACGCCCCCACTCCTCGGGTTCCGAGCAGCAGCGGGTGGGAATAATTATTTCCTTGCTGCAGGGTGATCCGCAGGAGTGGGCCTTTTCGTTACCCCCTGACTCCCCAAGTTTGCTGACTGTGGACGCGTTTTTTTTGGCCTTAGGCCTATTGTATGAGGAGCCTGACTTGACCGCTGTGGCCGAGTCTCAACTCAGGGACATTCGACAGGGTAACCGTCCAGTAGAGGACTATTGCGCGGAGTTTAGGAAGTGGTGTGTCTCTTCTGGATGGAATGACCCAGCCTTAAGAAGTCAATTCCGGGTGGGGCTGTCTGACCAACTAAAAGACCTTCTGGTATGTTATCCCACTCCTGACTCCTTAGAGGCGACTATGACCTTGGCCATTAAACTCGACCGACGGGTGAGAGAGAGGCTGAGAGAACGTTCTAGCATTCCGCAGGGGGCCGTTTTTCCTGAGCTTCCTCTTCCGAGTCCATCGCCTGCCAGAATTCCGGAGGAACCCATGCAGTTAGGGGGGACCATAAGGGACCAAAGACGCCGAAAGGGAGCCTGTTTTTACTGCGGGGAGATGAACCACTGGCTCCAGCAGTGTCCCAAACTTCCACCTTCTAGGAGATCTCCGGTGGGAAGCAAGGTAACTCCGACGGTGGTAAGAAGGAAAATTTTGCTTCCTATTTCTGTTACTTATGGTCAAATTAGGGGGGAGGGGCAAGCATTTGTTGATTCAGGTTCTGCCGTTAGTTTTATTAATTTTGATTTCGTACAAACTGTTGGTATTCCGCTAGTTCCTCTAAGGGAGGTAATCCAAATCATTGCCTTAGATTCTACCCCATTGAAGAATGGGCGAGTGGAATTTCGTACGCCCGAGGTGTCCCTAACGGTGGGGATTGCCCATACTGAGACCTGTTCCTTCCTTGTCCTAAGGGATTTACCTGCTGACCTCGTCTTAGGTCTGCCATGGTTACAGGACCACAACCCCGTGATCAACTGGCCTGCAGGTGAATTAGAGAAATGGGGAGGTGATTGTTCCAAATGTTGCAAATCAATTTTGCAGTTAGGAGGTACTACTGAGTCTCTGATCCTGCCTGAATATATCAGAGATTTTCAGGATGTATTCTCCATGTCCGAGGCTGAGTTCCTCCCTCCTCACAGGCATTATGATTGTGCTATTGATATTATTGAGGGTTCCAAGTATCCTAAGGGCCGTATTTACAATCTCTCCACTCCTGAGCGGCAATCCATGAGGGATTATCTTAAGGAGAGTCTGGCCAAGGGTCATATCCGGCCTTCAGTTTCCCCCATGGGGGCCGGATTTTTCTTTGTGGGTAAGAAGGATGGAGGATTGAGGCCCTGTATTGATTACAGGGAACTTAACAAGGTCACGGTCAAGAACAGATATCCGCTGCCCCTTATCCCAGATTTACTAAACCAGATTCAAGGCGCCTGCTGGTTCTCTAAACTGGATTTAAAGGGAGCTTATAACCTGATTAGAATCAGGGAGGGGGATGAATGGAAGACGGCCTTCAATACCCCTGAGGGTCATTATGAGTATTTAGTAATGCCCTTTGGGCTAAGCAATGCACCCGCTGTGTTCCAGAATTTTGTCAATGACATTTTTAGACCTTTTATTGGGAGGTTCATGATTGTCTACATTGATGACATCCTTATTTTTTCTGCGGATTGGGAATCTCACGTTTCTCATACCAGACAAGTGTTAGAGGTGTTACGTGAGAATAAACTATTTGTCAAAGGGGAGAAGTGTATCTTTGGCGTTCAGGAGGTGGCCTTTTTAGGATACATTTTGACCCCTTGCTCTTGCAAAATGGACCCAGTTAAGGTTCAGGCCATCCTCGATTGGGTGCGACCTTCCTCCCTTAAGGCGCTCCAACGATTTTTAGGGTTTGCGAACTTCTATCGCAAATTTATTAAAAATTTTTCATTGGTGGTCAAACCAATTACAGATCTGACTCGCAAGGGAGCGGATCTAGTTAATTGGCCCTCTGCAGCTATTGAAGCCTTTGAGAAGCTAAAGCAATGTTTTACTAATGCCCCTGTGTTAATCCAGCCTGACCAGAATGAGCCCTTTATAGTTGAGGTGGATGCATCTGAGGATGGGGTAGGGGCAGTGTTGTCCCAGGGATCCTCCACCCTAACTAACCTTAAGCCATGTGCTTTTTTTTCCCGCAAGTTTTCGTCTGCTGAGAGGAACTACGATATCGGGAATAGGGAGTTATTGGCCATTAAGTGGGCATTTGAGGAATGGCGTCACTTCCTGGAGGGGGCATTACATCGCATTGTGGTCCTCACGGATCATAAGAACCTTATGTTTCTAGAGTCTGCTAAGCGTTTGAATCCCAGACAGGCGAGGTGGGCTTTGTTTTTTACTCGTTTTGATTTTTGTGTTACCTTTAGACCAGGAAGCAAGAACATTAAGGCTGACGCTCTATCCCGGAGTTTTCAGGCATATCAGCCTCCTGACGTCCTTCCTGAGCCCATCTTGCCGGCTGACATCATCGTAGCCGCTACCTCGTCTGATCTGGCATCTGAGATCTCGACAGCACAACATCTCGCTCCCACTGGTACCCCCAATGACAAATTGTTTGTGCCGGCTCATTTGCGTTTGCGACTGCTGGGTGAGTGCCATAACTCTGTATTATGTGGACATCCGGGGATCAATGCCACCAGGGAGTTAGTCTCTAGGCAGTATTGGTGGCCATCGATTTCCAGGGACGTTCAGGCTTTCGTAACTGCATGTAATACTTGTGCTAGGTCCAAGAATCCCAAGACACGACCTATGGGCGAGCTTTGTCCATTACCCATACCTAGCAGACCATGGTCTCATTTGTCCATGGACTTTATCACGGATTTACCTTGTTCTGAGGGTAAAACGGTGATTTTGGTTGTGGTTGACAGATTTAGCAAGATGTGTCATTTTATTCCGTTGGGTAAGTTACCTTCTGCTAAGGTTTTGGCGTCCGTCTTTTTAGACCACATAGTTAAACTGCATGGTATTCCTGAGAATATTGTTTCAGACAGGGGGGTGCAGTTTGTGTCTAAATTCTGGAGAGCTTTCTGTAAGAGGATTGAAGTATCTTTGTCTTTTTCGTCGGCCTTTCATCCAGAGACCAATGGGCAAACTGAACGTCTTAATCAGTCCGTTGAGCAGTATCTCAGATGTTATGTTGCAGATAACCAGCATATGTGGGCCAGATTCCTGTCTCTGGCCGAGTTCGCGATTAATAACCGTGTGAATTCGTCTTCTGGGGTATCGCCGTTTTTCTGCAACATGGGGTTTCATCCGCGCTTTGGCTCCTTTTCTCCAGCTGTTTCGGCGGTCCCAGAGGCCAATGCTCTCTCTCAGGAACTGTGCACAGTTTGGGCACAGGTTCAGTCGAACCTGGAAAAAGCCCAAAGAATTCAAAAAACTAAGGCCGATAAGAAACGTTCTAAGGGTGTGAATTTCAAGGTGGGGGACATGGTATGGTTGTCAACTAAAAATCTACGCATGAAAGTACCATCCTATAAGTTTGCACCTCGCTTTATTGGTCCATACAGGATCACCAAGGTGATCAATCCGGTGTCGTTTGAATTGTGTTTACCTGACTCCCTTCGTGTTCACAATGTTTTTCATATGTCTTTGCTCAAACACTATGTTGCTTCCGCTGGTCCAGAGGAACTGTCTCCGCCTCCGGTCGAGGTGGAGGGACAAGTGGAGCACGAGATTCATAGAATCATTGACGTTAGGAAGGTCCGGAATTCCTTCCAGTACCTGGTACATTGGAAGGGATTCGGGCCAGAGGACAGGTCTTGGGTGCCGTTGACCAGGATGCATGCGGATTCGCTCATCCGGAAATTCTACCTGCAGCATCCTGATAAACCTGCTCCCGCTGGTAAGGGTCCGGAGGCCCCTCGTGAAGGGGGGGGTACTGTCACGGGAGGCCGGCGGCGCGCTCCCCGCTTGCAGCGCCGCCGGACCTCCGTATCCACGGAGCGAGGACGCGACAGGCGTCCTCGTCTCCACAGCAACGAGAGGCGGGGAACGTCGGGCGGGCTTCCGGATGCTGTGTGCCCGGCGTCCCCGCCCCCCTAGACACGAGCAGGGGGTGGTGCTGAGCGCTGGCCCGGCAAGCCAGCGCTCAGAGTTACTGTATATTGTATGTACTAGGTCATGTGGCGCTGGCCACGCCACATGACCAGACTGTTGGCATAATTGAGCGCTGGTCACGTTTGGCCAGCACTCATTATGCAAATGAGGTCATGTGACGCTGGCCCCGTCACATGATCCATTGGAGGGCTTTTTAAAGCAGGCTAGCTGCCCTCTCAAATTGCCTGTGATTAGTCTCCTTTGATCAGTGCTCGTGTGACCTTTTGGATTAGCTTGGATTTTTGAACTTCGGATTTTGGACTTGACCTCTCTCTCGTTTCTCCCCCTGGCATTGACGTTACCTCCTGTGTTTGACCCGGCTTGTTGACCTTCCACCTGCGTGTTAGTTCTGTCTGTGTTTGTCCGTCCCTTTGTTCCCTTTCCCTTCCTGCGCACTTATCCAGTGTAGGGTCCGCCTTCGTGGTTGTCCGCGGCCGCCTAGGGCCGACTGAGGCAAGTAGGCAGGGAAAGACGGAGGGGTGCAGTACAGGGCTCACCTACCCTTGTCTCCCCCACGTGACACTTAGCAATACCGTCTGCCAAACCAATTTCCCTGGCTCTCCTGAAATTGCTCTTCTGGCATTTGGCATTCAGGGACTGAATGCTATCAAAGTTACCCTTTTCTCCTTTTTTGCTGTCTGCAGCTCGCCTACTAATACCTACCTTTTGGCTGTCCTCTGAGTTGCCTAGTATGGAACAGTGGACTAACAAAGTTGACCAGTTCTATCGATTAGAAGAGATCTCACATTAGGAACATAAAACTAGACATACTTTTCTTTCCACCTGGGCTCGTTGGAAGTCCTATAGACACTTTACATGAGGTTAGATCTACTTGAATAGTTACCAACCCTTTTCTCCATTCATGCGTTCCTCTGGTCATGCGCTTCTTTCTTTTCCTGACTTAAACTTTATTCTGTTGAATTGTCATGTTGTTTATCTTTATGATTCAGAAGAATGGGAATATATCGGCCAATCTGATGATGTCAATATGCTCTGTCAGCTATTCATATGTGATCCTTTGTCTTTTGATCTTGTATGTTCATTCAAAATTAATAAAAAATAAATAAAATAAAAAAATGAGAGATACTTTTCTAGGCAATCAGAGCACTTTTTATGGGTAGAATTTATTTTGACCCAAATGAAATCACATGGGTGATATATCCAAATCATACCTGAATCCAATTTTTAGAAATTTTCTCTTTTCTATCAGTAACAGAGCTAACGGGGATTTATCTATGATTTTAATTTTGAATATTAATATTCATTTTATCCCTGATAAAAAAAAAAACCTTTAGATTATATCTTTATGGGACATGTGATTAATACATAATGAAAGTAAAAATGGGAATATATGTTTTTTTCAATCCAAACACAATAACAGAAACTATTGAAATTTATTAAAGTTATCCAAAACATAAATAGCCATATAGATATATACTACTGATGTTTGCTATGTATCATTTTCTTCAATAAGGACACAATTTACACTTCCACTTTGCTTATTTAATCACAAAACAATTAAGGCCATGGTTAAAATGAACACATATTTAGGGCACTTTAACAGTAAATGTAATCCAGATTTCATCTTATCCTCTACTTTGCATTAATGAGTCTCTTCAAGAATATATATGCAATAATATAACAAATTAAGTTATAAATGCAGAGATATGCTTCAAGTCACTCTCAAAATCTGCATAAGGATGCATAATAATCACATAGCTACAATATTACAATATTAAAAAATACCTTACAATTAAATTATCATGGGGAAATAATCATAATGTTATTGGAAACTCAATTATTGTGGCAACCCTTGTCAGGAAATTAGCAGGCTATGGCAATGGCAAGTCAGACCTGAATTCATCAAATATATATTATCACAATATTACATGTTCAGTTCGATTCCATGCAAAGACAAACATCCTCACTCACTGGTATCTGCTCAATGCATTTGTATTATTCATGAACAACTCTGTGATCTATTATACATACAAAACTGATTGTACACAGTTTGCCGCAGGCTACTATGCAGAGACACAGAATTAATTTTATTATATACACATGCATGATAATTGTGTAGGATTCTGTGAAATATCAAACCTTGTCCCTCTGCAACATTATTTTACTTTACAAAATGGACACTTTAGATCAACAGGCATGTTCTCCTATCAGGAATAGCCTTTATTGTTAGTGAGGGCCTGGTAAGTGCATTTTAATGACATACTTAAAGAGTAACTAAATCTTTATTCAACTTTTTTTTTAAATGTCCCAAATGCTCTAAAAATAATTTTTCTATTTTACTTTATTAATTGATTCTGACTTTTTACTAAAGAAATTTGCACCTAAAGTCCTTATTTAAACTCCGCTACACAGGCAGGAGCCTGCTCAGCTAATCCTGGCATAGCGCATTGTTACAGGGTACTGATGTGTTACGCCAGCATTTAGCCAACCTCAAGGAGCAAAGGCAGGAGCAGTGATGTGTGCTCCTGCCCATACACCGTTTGCTGCGGCCCTAATGATACAATGCAGAGTCCGTACTCCATACACCGCTGACAAGTCAGTGACGTGCGAGAATAGTGAATTTAAAGTGCAGTTGGAATGAGGACTTTAGGTAATAAATAGGGATGAGCGAATCAACTTCAGATGAACCACTTGGAACAGAACCCGAGTATGGGAAATGGTTGTTTACAGTAGAAATTAATTTATGAAGTTATTACGCAAAGTCTCGCAAGACTTCACGAAGTTATAACTTTGGCTCATCAGAGCCGATACATTCTAATTAGAATTAAGAGAATGAAGTTCTCGAATTAGAATGAAGTTTTATGTGAAACGACTTTGGCTGTTTCATCTGAAGTTGATTCGCTCATCCCTAGTAATAGACTATATTAGATATATTATTTTTAGGACATTTGGGACATAAAAAAATGTTGAATAAAATTTTAGTTACTCTTTAAAATAGTGTTTTTCCTGTAATAAATATGAAGTCCCTGCAGATACAAAGGAGCGTAAAAAAATTTAAATAAAATGAAACGCCCAGTAGTAAATTGTTATTAAAGGGGTATTCTAGTTGAAACAAGTTATCCCCTATCCACAGGATAGTGGGTAACTATTAGATCGGTGGGGGTTCTATCGATGGTGTCCCTACCAATCGTGATAATGGGGCAATCCTACCACATAGGACACAAAACCAGCAGAGTAGTAGGTCGAACATGCGTACTGCTGCTCCATTAATCTGTTTGGGAGTTTTGGTGATAACGCTCGGCTATTTTTCCCCACTGATCTAACGGTTATCCCCTATTGTATGAATAGAGGCAGTGGCAGGCAGCCCACTAGAGTACCAGAGGATCCTTCGGTGGGTCCAGGCTCTGATACCCAGGGGCGTACATAGAAATCGATGGGGCCCCATAGCGAATGTCAGAACTGGGGCCCCACCAAAATATAAAGTATATTGTGTGTATATATATATATATATATATATATATATATATATATATATATACACACACACAGGGATATACATATGTATATATATATATATATATATATATATATATATATATATATATAATAGTGTTACCTGCATTCCTATGTAAAACCACAGATAACACTAGTGTAGATTGTGCGGTAGTGTTACCTGCATCTTAAGTGTGCCTCCCTGTGCCTCTCCCACGGACTCCATGCTGGCAGCGCTGTCTCCTCTTCCATCTTCTTCTTCTTGACCCATACAGAACATCCTGATGCAGCTGTGTCAAGATATAGGAACACTGTGGACATGGTGATGGTGACACACACACACAGGGACAGACACAAACACACAGGGACAGACAGACACACACACACACACACAGGGACAGACACACACACAGGGACACACATACATAGGGACAGACACACACAGGGGGACAGACACACACAGGGGTCAGACACACAGGGACAGACACGCACAGGGACCGACGCACACAGGGACAGGGGCAAACAGGGACAGGGGCAAACAGGAAAAGTGGCACAAAGGATAGGGATAAACACACACAGGGACAGACATACACAGGGACAGGCACACACAGGGCCCGACACACACACAGGGACACACAGGGACAGGGACACACAGGAACAGGGGCACAAAGGGACACACGGGAATAGGGACAAACACATGGACAGGGACACAAAGGGACAGGGACACACATACAGGGACAGACAGACACACAGGGTCAGACAGACACACAGGGACACACACAGGGGTACAGACACATACACACATACACAAATGGACCTACAGAAGGAGGGGAACATCAGATGCTGTGTCGGCTTGTAAGCGGTAAGACTAGAAAGTGAGGGGGCAGGGCCATTCAGCCCTGCCGGGCCCCCCAACCTCATGGGCCCCATAGCCATGGTGTGGTCTGCTGCCATTGGTGGTACGCCACTGCTGATACCATAATGGGCCCCAAAGGTCCAGAGTAAAGCATTTTCAAACTACCTTTAGAGACAATAAATTACCACTGGGTTCTATTTCTTTGAATCAAAACCTGCTAGACTTTATTGATAATATGGAAGTTGGGCCCAGAGAATAATTTTCTCTGTTGGGCCCCAGGAACCACAGTCTAACCCTGGATAGAGGATAACTGGCTACAATCAGAATACCACTTTAATTTATAGCATTGTTTTATTTTATATTCAATGAGCAACATGATCAAGAGTAAGGTTGAACTTAATGGACTTGTCTTTTTTTCAACCTATAGAGAATAAATAGGAATAAAATATGATAAATCCCTACTTGGTCAAAATAACAGATTAGGCCAGTATGGACAAAATTTCCTTGGATACATATTTCTGTACTGTTTAGCCCCCTTTGAAGGTTGTACCATCCTCTTTATCAGATATGGCACACCTTAACAAATTTTAGCCTGTAACAGCCTTTTCATCCGATATGATACTATGTAACTATATAAGGTCAGTTTGCCTGGATATCTAATAAAAAAAAAAAACGTATTTCAGGCTAGTTCTTTTCTCTGTCTGACTGGACTGAGTCATTGTTTTTGATGCTTGACAATAAGAACAGAACACAAAGTCAATATCCTAAAAGTAAACTATATAACCCTTTCTACTGCTGACTGAAATTTTGAGGTGGCCTTATGTTGTCCTATTACAGTGGTCCCCAACCTCTCTGACCTTGAGAGCCGCATTTAGCACTGAGATGATCACAAACTAACACATGTATTTTTGAAAGCATTCTTACTTTTCATAATTTTTCCCACACCTGTATATATACCGTATTTTTCGCTTTATAAGACGCACTTTTTTACCCCAAAAGTAGGGGGGAAATGGTCGTGCGTCTTATAAAGCAAATACTAGTGAACGCTTCCATTATGGAAGCACTCACTAGTATGTAATAGGTGCCGGGAGTGGGTAAACATACTCACCCTCCTGCTCTGCAGCTTTGCTCCGGGTCCGGCGCTCCTCTATCTTCTCCTCCTGGCGCTGCACTGTTCTGACCAAGTACAGCGTCAGGACGTAGTGCGAACACTCTGACTTGCCGCTGCACGCAGTCAGGTGACAGTGCAGTGCTGGCAGGAGAAGACAGGAGTGCCAGACACGGAGTGGAGCCACAGCGCAGGAGAGGTGAGAGAGGTTTTTATTTTATTGTTATGGGGCTGATGGGCTGATCTAAGGTCTGATAGGGGCACAGTGGGCTGATCTGAGGTATTATGGGGGCACAGTGGGCTGATCTGGGGTCTGATGGGGGCACAGTGGGCTGATCTGAGGTCTGAAAGGTGCACAGTGGGCTGACATGGGGGCAGAGTGGGCTGATTTAAGGTCTAATGGGGGCTCAGTGGGCTGATCTGAGGTCTGATGGGACAGAGTGGGCTGATATGGGGGCATAGTGGGCTGATATGGGGACTGATGGGCTGATCTGAGGTCTGATGGGGGCTGAGTGGGATGATCTGAGGTCTGATGGGGGTCTGAAAGGGCTGATCTGAGGTCTGATGGGGTCTGATGTGATGTCCTAAAATTTCTGGGGGGTCTGATATGAGGTCTGATGAGGTCTTATTTTCCTACTCTAAAATCTGGGGTGCGTCTTATCATCGAGTGCATCTTATAAAGCGAAAAATATGGTGTATGTATATATATATATATATATATATATATATATATATATATATATATATTCTCATTCATATTTGAGTTTTTGAAAGTATTTATTTTGCTGTTTGTATTTCACATGTGAGGTGCATCAAATTTTATTGTTTAGAGCTATTTCTCAGTGAGAAAAATCTGTGGGTTTCAAGTATGTCTGTAATAGCTCTTTAAATAAACAAGCCTGCTATAAAGATTGAGATGAAAAAGGCGGAAGACTACATATGGCATGCAGCACAGGGAGTGATGCATCAAAAGATTTAATTGCAATTTTAATGCAACAATAATCTGTGCATTAGTGCTTAGTAAGGTGGAGCTGCGTTTCTATATGAAACACCTGCCAAGAAGACATTTTACTGAAATCAAATATTCTTGTTGATCAAATATATAGAATTCATTTACTGGAATTCAAATCATTCACAAAATGTGTAGCTAGCTTTTACTTTAACCCTTTCATGACCGGACCTATAAAAGGCCTGAATGTCCAGGCAACTTTTTGTGAGTTGGGCACACGGTGGTTTAGTGAATTTTTTTTTTGTTTGAATACGAAAATAATTTTTGCAATTTTTTTTACTTGACACTTAGGACTTTTTATTAGAATATTTTTTTTTTAAGATTTTTTAGGTGCAATTTGGACAAAAACCGCTAATTCTTATTGAAAAAAAGTAATTATTTTTAATTATAGATTTTTATTTTTTAAATATTAAAACTGACACATAAATTAATTATTGCAATGGGTTCCCTATTTGATGACAATCATTTTGATATATAACATTGTATAGATTTTATTTAACGGGGCGACTATGGTGACTGTTTCCATTGGCGACTGCGTGTTTAATTTTTTTTTTTTTTACTTTTTTTTTTACTTATTTATTAATTTATTTTTGACAAATAATATGTCCCCCAGAAGGTCATTAAAAGACCTCTGGAGGACATTGGCATTTTTTTTTTTTTAACACTTTTTTTTCCCACTGTTTCCACTGTAACTGGGGCATCCACAGGGGGCCCAGTTACAGGGGAAAACAGCCCCCTGTGGGCTCATTAGACACAGGCAGAGCTGACCAGGGTCTCCTTAGACCCTGCAGCACTGCTCTGGCCCCGAGACACCTGGCGGTCACGTGACCGCCGGGACTAACACAGGAAGCGGCGCTGCCGCTTCCTTCCTGCTCCAGCATACCTTCAGGTACAGCTGTCCTCCGGCTGAGGAGAAGACAGAAGCGGTAATAAACCACTCCTGTCTTCTCCTCAGGGTCCCCTCTCTGTCTGTGAGCCAGGACCTGACCTGCTCCTGCTAGATTGCAGGAGCAGGAGCTTTAATCCCAGCGCTGATCAGCACTGGGATTAAAGGGCCGCCTGCACGTGTATATACGTCCTATCTGCACGGGGCATGTGCAGATAAGACGTATATACACAGATGGCGGTCATCAGGGGGTTAAATAAAATAATTTCCTATATATAACCTGGAAATAAGCATAGAAATGACCACTTACAACAACTAGGCACGGTAGGAATAAGTTTGTCATTTACAGTTAGGCTTATGCACATTGCAGTTAGGCTTATGCACATTGTATAGTATTTTATAGCTTTGTTTTGTATGGAGCTGTAATAGAGTTTCAATGAAAGTGAATAAACCTTCTACTGATACACTCCTGATTTTCACTTCCATAACTGCACCAGAAACCTGAATGTTTGGCCGTACTCTTATGAATTTGACAGAAAAATAAAAGTGTCACGCCCCATTAGATGTGAAAACATTTTTCTCTGTAATCACTGGGAGAAGGTGTCCACACACAGAGTCTGTACTGTGGTACATATAGGCTGTGTGGCTCTCCTCTGCAGCATGTATAAGTATATCCTTTCATCCCCTCCTTCAAAGAGCCATAACTGTTATACTCTTGCAGTACCCCAGAGTGGGCACTACCATTGCTACACCCTGCTACTGTCTCTAATGGTTAACAATTAGGGGGTGTTCAGACGGCCATAGTATTGCGGACAAGAATAGGACATGTTCTATATTTTCTTGCAGAGCTGCGTCACGGAGCTGCAGCTTGGCAGGATTGCACTCCGCCCATTGAAGTGAATGGGGCCGCATTTATTCCGCAAAACGATCATGTGAATGGGCCCTTAATGTAATCTGTGTATTTGATTCCAGGTCCTTTGATACTGTGCCTTAATAACATTGCTATGTAATGTATGTATTTTATTACATGTAATGTGCCTGGTTGTCCAGCAGGTGGCAATGTATCTGGCATAGTACCTTTACATAGAATAGAAGAAAAACTGGGGGTCAGTCAGCACATCCAGGTATGCAGGTGCACGTCACATAGGTGTGGCTGCAAAATAGAATGGTAGAACATAAGAAATGCAACAGCACTCTGCGCACAGACAATAAATTGAGTACATATAATACTGCCATACTCACCATCTACACGATACTAGCGCTACATTGTAAATGTGAGATTCTTGGCAGATAATTTTGTACAAAAATTATCTGTGCCTGTCTGCCATACATCAAGGCGATCTCTTTAAGACAGGAACCTAACACTAAACGCCATAGTCACTAGGTGCCATAGCAGCCTCCATTAACTGTAGAGGATGCAGGCTCCACATGCATGCTAAGCAGACATTATATTGTACCTCTTATGGTGCCAAAATGGCCTCCACTGATTCAGGGAATGCTGGCTACACATGCATGCCGAGCCCACACAATATGATACCTCCTTGGTGCCACACTGACCTCCATAACGCTCAGGGAATGCAGGTTTCATATAATGCTGAGCCCACTCTGTTCCACCTCTCCTGGTACCAGTTGGTCTCCAATGCATATAGGGAGAGCAGGACACAGCTTTATACTAGCACTAATTAAAATCAGCCAGTAAATTATCTGCCAAGAATCTCACATTTACAATGTAGCGCTAGTATCGTGTAGATGGTGAGTATGGCAGTATTATATGTACTCAATTTATTGTCTGTGCGCAGAGTACTGTTGCATTTCTTATGTTCTACCATTCTATTTTGCAGCCACACCTATGTGACGTGCACCTGCATACCTGGATGTGCTGACTGACCCCCAGTTTTTCTTGCAGTTTAGGTGGAGGCGTGGCTGACTCCACTACCATTTCGGTCGTGCACTCCTAACTAACCTGTTTGCCTTACTGGCTGATTTTAATTAGTGCTAGTATAAAGCTGTGTCCTGCTCTCCCTATATGCATTGGAGACCAACTGGAACCAGGAGAGGTGGAACAGAGTGGGCTCAGCATTATATGGAACCTGCATTCCCTGAGCGTTATGGAGGTCAGTGTGGCACCAAGGAGGTATCATATTGTGTGGGCTCGGCATGCATGTGTAGCCAGCATTCCCTGAATCAGTGGAGGCCATTTTGGCACCATAAGAGGTACAATATAATGTCTGCTTAGCATGCATGTGGAGCCTGCATCCTCTACAGTTAATGGAGGCTGCTATGGCACCTAGTGACTATGGCGTTTAGTGTTAGGTTCCTGTCTTAAAGAGATTGCCTTGATGTATGGCAGACAGGCACAGATAATTTTTGTACAAAATTATCTGCCAAGAATCTCACATTTACAATGTAGCGCTAGTATCGTGTAGATGGTGAGTATGGCAGTATTATATGTACTCAATTTATTGTCTGTGCGCAGAGTGCTGTTGCATTTCTTAAGTTCTTTACATAGAATAGAACTTACCATTCCATTCTCCCCTTTTTGGGCAGAAGTGGGCTAGTCCGCTTCCTACCAAGGGAGGGGTTGTAGGAAGCTATAGTTCTCATCTAGTGTTGAAAGCAAATGAGTCAAGTCACAGGGCGGTGAGGGGAAAGGCCCTCCCTCCTGCAGCAGGAGTCTCCCAAGAGAAGCAGTTCATAGAGCACCATGACTCCTTATTACTTTTTGTACAAATCAGTGTGGTTACATCAATACCAAATTTGTATTTGTTTTCATTCAATTTTTAACATTTTGTCTGTCCATATTCTGACATCCATAGCTTTTTATATTTCTAAACACAAAGCTGTATGAAGACTAGTTGCAGGGAGAGCTATAGAGTTTCTGGGTGTACATGCAATTTTTAAAATCACATTTTACTCAATTATTGTCAGGGAGTTTTTGCCACAGATACACAAGGTCCCAGGCTGCGATAACAACTGCCAATCAGCCCCACAATATTTAGCTTCATCTGGGAGGGGGAGATCAGAGATCTCCCCATGACTAACTATTTAGATGATGTAGTCACTATTGGTATTGGCATCCTAAGAGTTAAATGATTGGGATCATATTTATCTCTGATCCCAGCCACTTCATCAAGTGTCTACTGTATCACATTACTCAACTTCCGCCATTATGCTCTAAAAGTACAGCAGATGTTACCAGTTTGTAAAAGGAGTATTCCCCCATAAAAATGTATGGCATATTCACAGCATGATACAACTGGGCATGTTAATAGTTCTAGAATAATAAAAGTACAACCAAAAAAAGTTATCTTGACCCGACACCTAAAATTAGTTTCCCCTTATGGCAACTAATAATACACAAAATTTGTATTGTTTTCACTGTTTTACAATGTTACAATAATAGTTAAATAAATTACAACTAAAATGAGAATAAAAAAACATGGCACAGATTTATTAAAGCTGATTATTTTACTAGAGCAACCAATTGTAGCACAACTTTCATTTTTTAAAAGGGGTTGTGCAAGATAAGGAAAACATGGCTGCTTTCTTCCGAAAATAGTACCACACTTGTCTACAGGTTTTGTGTGGTATTATAGCTCAGCCCCATTCACTTCAACAGAGAGGAGTTATAATACCATTTACAACCCATGGAAATTTGTGGTGCTGTTTCTGGAAGGAATGAAACATATTTTTCTAATCTTGGACAACCTCTTTGAGAAATAAAATTTGAGCTCTGATTGGTTGGTATGGGCAACAAAGGCAGATTTTGAAGATAAATCCAAAAATGTTTCAGATTTATTTTGGATGAGTTGATCCATTTTAGAAGACATGTACCACCAAAAAAAATCATTTTGGATAATTTTTTAATTTAAAAAAAATTGAACAGTGCAGTGCGTTTTTAGCATGATACTACCAGCTACCATTCGTTTACCCACAGCCATATACTATATGTTGCTCTCACTTTGACATTACTAATGCTGGGTGCCAGGGTTCGGCATGTGGTGGAACGGGTGGATAAATTACTGGGAGGGGCTGGGGATGACCCAGCTGTCGTGGTCCATGTGGGAACCAATGACAGAATAAATGGTAGGTGGAGGTCTGTTAAGAATAATTATAGAGAACTAGGAGCCAAGCTGAAGGGATGGACCTCCAAGGTTGTATTCTCAGGAATACTGCCTGTGCCATGCGCATCGCAGGACAGACAGCGGGAGCTGAGGGAGTTGAATGCATGGCTCAAGTCTTGGTGTAAGGGAGAAGGGTTCGGGTTCTTAGAGCACTGGGCTGATTTTTCATTGGGGTACAAATTGTATTCTGTGGATAAATTGCACCTGAATGGAAGAGGGGCTGCTGTGCTGGGGGGAGAATTCTAGAGGGGGTGGCTGAGTTTTTAAACTAGGGATGTGGGGGGGAGGACAAGCAGAAAATAAAGCAAAGCATGCAGTGGTAGATAGGTTAGAGAGTGGTCAGAACAGAGTGGTGGGTGGAGAAGTGGACCATGGGGGGAGGATAACAGCAGTGGATAAGGAGATCCATGTGTTACAAATTAGCAGAAAAAACATGTCTAGTCAGAAAACATCAATAAATTACATTTCTAAACCTAAATGTACAGAAACACATGGTAATTTAAAGTGTATGTTCACAAATGCCAGAAGTCTAGCAGGCAAAATGGCTGAGCTTGAGGTACTGGAGGAGGAAATTGATATAGTTGGAGTTGCTGAGACATGGCTGGACTCTTCGCATGACTGGGCTGTCAATCTCCAGGGTTATACTCTGTTTCGGAGGGATAGGGACAATAGGAAAGGAGGAGGAGTATGTCTGTATGTCAGAAGTAGTATAAAAGCGAGTATGAAGGAGACAATAGGGGGTGATGATTGTGTGAATGCAGAATCCGTGTGGGTGGAATTACAAGGGGAGACTAACAATGAAAGAATATTTTTTGGTGTAATTTATAGACCCCCAAACATCACTGAGGAGATAGAGGATCAGCTGCATAGACAAATAGAGCGGGCTGCCCAGGCGGGTACAGTAGTGATAATGGGAGATTTTAACTTCCCTGGTATTGACTGGGGTCATGGATCGGCTTCAACTGCAAAGGAGAGAAATTTTCTTAACTTATTCCAGGATAATTTTCTGGGTCAGTTTGTAGAAGAACCAACAAGAAGTGATGCACTGTTGGATCTGGTTATATCTAACAATGCAGAGATAGTTGAGGAGGTAATTGTTCGGGAAAACCTTGGTAATAGTGACCACAATATAGTTACTTTTATCCTAAAGTGTAAAAAGCATAAACATGCTGGGAGATCAAAAACATTTAATTTTAAAAAGGCCAATTTCCCAGGGTTACGGGCCACAGGACATAGACTGGGAGCAGCTGTTGTCAAGTAGCAACACAGATGATAAATGGGAGACCTTCAAATCTACACTGGGTAACTATACTGCAGAATTTATTCCTAGGGGGAACAAATACAAACGCTTAAATTTAAACCCTGCGTGGCTTAATGCGGATGTTAAAAGGGCAATACATGAAAAACAAAGGGCATTTAAAATATACAAATCAGAGGGGTCTGCCATAGCCTTTAATAACTACAAAAGGGTTAATAAAGATTGTAAAAGGACTATAAAAGCAGCAAAAGTTCAAAATGAAAGGCTGGTGGTCAGGGATAGCAAAACCAATCCCAAAAATTCTTCAAATATATAAATGCAAAAAAACCTAGGTCAGAGCATGTAGGACCCCTTAATAATAGTGATGGGGAATTGATTACTGGGGATCAGGAAAAGGCGGAGCTACTGAATGAGTTCTTTAGTTCTGTATATACACATGAAGAGGTGGGAGCTGCTGCCGGTAGAGTAAGTGCTGGTGATACTTCATGTAATATACTTAACTGGTTCAATATAGATATGGTCAAAGCTACGTTAAACAAAGTAAACGTGAATAAGGCTCCAGGACCGGATGGGTTACACCCAAGAGTTCTTAAGGAACTTAGTTCAGTAATTTCTTTGCCCTTGTATATAATATTCAAAGATTCTCTGGTGACTGGCATAGTGCCGAGGGACTGGCGTAAAGCAAATGTGGTGCCCATCTTCAAGAAGGGCTCTAGGTCATCCCCGGGGAATTACAGACCGGTGAGCTTAACATCCATTGTGGGGAAACTTTTTTAAGGGTTTAATAAGGGACTATATACAGGAATATGTTTTGGATAATAGTATTATAAGTGATAACCAGCATGGTTTTACTAAGGACAGAAGCTGTCAGACTAACCTGATTGGTTTTTATGAAGAAGTGAGTAGAAGTCTGGATAGAGGGGCGGCTGTGGATATTGTGTATTTGGACTTTATTGAAAAGCGTTTGACACGGTCCCTCAGACGTCTGACGGGTAAATTAAGGTCGGTTGGATTAGAAAATCTACTCTGTAACTGGATTGAGAACTGGCTAAAGGAGCGTACTCAGCGAGTGGTGGTGAATGATTCCTACTCTGAATGGTCCCCAGTTATAAGTGGTGTACCCCAAGGTTCAGTGCTGGGTCCACTTTTATTTAATTTATTTATTAATGATATAGAGGGAGGAATCAACAGCACTGTTTCAATTTTTGCAGATGACACTAAGCTTTGTAGTAGAGTCCAGTCTATGGAAGATGTGCAGAAGTTACAAGCTGACTTGGACACACTGAGTGTTTGGGCATCCTCTTGGCAGATGAGGTTCAATGTGGATAAATGTAAAGTTATGCATCTGGGTACTAACAACTTGCATGCCTCCTATGTCCTAGGGGGAGTAACACTGGGAGAGTCACTTGTAGAGAAGGATCTGGGTGTCCTTGTAGACCATAGACTGCAGAATAGCATGCAATGTCAATCGGCTGCTTCTAAGGCCAGCAGAATATTGTCATGTATTAAAAGAGGCATGGACTGGCGGGACAGGGATGTCATATTACCACTGTATAAAGCATTAGTACGGCCTCATCTGGAATATGCTGTTCAGTTCTGGGCTCCGGTTTATAGGAAGGAGGTCCTGGAGCTGGAAAGGGTGCAGAGACGGGCAACTAAACTGATAAGGGGCATAGAGCATCTTAGCTATGAAGAAAGATTGAAGGAGTTAAACTTGTTTAGTCTTGAGAAGAGACGTATAAGGGGGGACATGATCAACCTGTATAAGTATGTAAATGGCCCATACAAAAAATATGGTGAAAAACTGTTCCAGGTAAAATCCCCTCAAAAGACAAGGGGGCACTGCCTCCGCCTGGAGAAGCAAAGGTTCAGACTCCAGGGGCGACAAGCTTTCTTTACTATAAGAACTGTGAATCTGTGGAACAGTCTACCACAGGAGCTGGTCACAGCAAAGACAGCTGAGGGCTTCAAAACAGGCTTAGATAAATTCTTAGAGAAAAAGAAGTTCACCACATATTAAGAAATGTAGAGTCATGTCTTAAGGTTACCCGTCCCCCTCCCCTTCATCACTCCTACCCCCACCCTTGGTTGAACTTGATGGACATGTGTCTTTTTTCAACCGTATTAACTATGTAACTATGTAATGCTGCATTGGAATTAAAGAAAAAGATTGGGTTGCATACAGTCTTAGCAGACCTCAGAGTATTATACCTAACGTTTCAGGGCAATTGGGGCTCTTTCAAACCGATTAGTTCATGACATTCTGACCCAAAACAAATTTCAATGAATTTGCAGTTTGTCTGAAGTTGGTCTGGTAAGGTGTTAAGGTTCAACATTTGCCATTTAGGTTGGTCATTCTTGGGGTTAAATATATAGATTAGGCAGGATCGCTAAACAATACAGGGTTGAAAACATTATGCTATACTTTCCATTGATACAGCAAAGAAGCCATCTTCGCTCAAGGAAAAACGAGATCTAAATAGCTGCAGTAAAGGTCATGTTGCTTAATACAATTCTCTGCAAATATGACTCATATCTTCATATCTTTTCCCATAAGCATATCATAACATTGCATACTCCACCCAACAACCAGTCCTTCATGCGTGACTGTGTCATGGGGAAAGGGATCACCAGCATAAAAAGCTACAACACCAGGATTTCTCTTACAACATCATTAGGCTTTGCATTTGTCAAGAAAAGATTTAACTTTTTGTATAAACTTAGAGCTTGTGTCTTTTCAGCTTTCCCATCAATATTAACTTATCCGGTACTGAAAATGCAAAAATAACAAAACGTATCATAAATGTCAGTTATTGTCTTCACAGCTTAGTTTAATATTATTTGAGGTATATTTGCATTACTGATATGCTTTCTCTAAAAACATAATAAAGTGCAGAGATAGGCAATGTTCAGATAACCTACAGTAGTTGGCCTTTTATGTGACCACCATAAGTAGATGAACTACACATTTAAAGGGATTGTCCCATTAAAGGGGTTTTCCAGTAATTATTGCATTTTACCTAAAGCCCACAGCCTGCCTCCTGAAACAGAAAGTTTGGTCAAAACCAGCACATCAACTCTGAAGCTAGTTATTGACTGCAGCGGAGCATGTGACCATGTCCATGCACCGCCAAATGTAGCCAGCACATGGACTGGAAGATGGAGAAAGGGAGGGAGAGTGGAGGATCAGAGCAGCGGGGAGCAGGTAAGTAAGAATCTTTTCAGTAGGCAGACTACAGACATTAGATAAATCATATCTCGCTTTCCAGACCTTGACAATATGCACATAGGTGAGAATTGCATTAATATTGTTACACCTCAAGGACTCTCAAACTGTGAGAAAGAAGATTCTCTGGTATGAAGAACCAATGATTGAACTTTTTGTTCTCAATTCTAAGTGTTATGTTTAGAGGAAACCAGGCACTGCTCTATACCATCCTTACAGTGAAGCACAGTGGTGGCAGCATCATGCTGTGGGTGTGTTTTTGCACAGCAAGGACCGGGAGAACAAAGCTGAACAAAGATTTTGAACACTGAGTGCAGAATGATGGGGAAAATTTTGAAGTTTTTTATTTTAGCACAAGGCTGTAGCATAACATAATGTGAAAAAAAGTCAAAGGGTCTGAAGATTTTCTGAATTCACTGTAACTGGAATAGTTCATGGGTACCATGTCATATTTGCAGAACCCTTGAGGTACCAGTACAGATAAAAGCTCCCAGTGATTGGCTTAACCCCAAAGGTATTTTATATCTTTTTTTTGTAACTGGGACATGAAATGAAAAGTTACATTTTATCTAAAGTACCCACATGTTACAGATCCGTGCCACGGTTAAGCCAGAGGATTGTCCAGAGGATCAGAAGCTCATTACAATTTGGAACCACTCCTTTCATGGAAAACATCCACAAGGTGTATTCCCTTATTTTCAATCTCCACTTTCTTTTCGTGTTGCAATCGATCTTTACAGGCGGTTCTCCTCTTCTGTGCCTATGTCTCCAGAGATACCTCTCAATCAAGAAAAACACTGCATAGCGACATACTGTTCGCATTCAAGAGTTAAATCACTTTTATTCACAAGAAGGCAATTTGTAAAAACAGCATATAAGATTTCCTTGCCTGACCTGAGTTTTACTCCGCTTCATCAGGAGCAGAAACTCTCAAACAGTTAAAAACAGGAGGTACCTATACACTCCTCCACTACTCTTTTCCAGTCACTCCCATCTTGGAATTAAACCATACTCATAAACCTTTAAAACATTAAAAATTATACATAAATATCATAAAATGGCTTTCTTCTCTGACTTAGGCTAATAAATAGAGATGAGCGAGTAGTGAAATATTCGAAAGTTCGAAATTCGATTCGAATAGACCGCGAAATTCGACTATTCGACCGAATATCGAATCCCATTAAAGTCTATGGGAAAAAAATGCTCGCCACTTGGAAATCTCAATTCGACCACTTGGAGGTCACCAAGTCCACCCTGGAACCTCAGAAAAGGATGCCAACACTGCTGGAATGCAACTAGGACAGCAGGGGAAGCATGTCTGGGTGCATATAACGCGCCCAAGTCGCACTATTACGCCACTATCACAGCCTCTCAACAATACACTCCAAACACAATATAACCTCTCTGTAAAGTGAGACCATACAATGAAACCTTCTTTCCTCAACATTGCCATGGACCCCAAGCCAAACTAGACAAAAAAGAAGATGAAATTCTTCACCCCTTAAAATCACGTTGCCTATGACAACCACAGATGGCATAGGCAAGGGGGAAAGCAAATAGACCCCACCCCTAATTGTCATTGTGTGTGTGTGTGAGATGTGGTCAGACATGTCTTCTTTAAAATGTAAAAACAACTCAAAAACACATGCAGAAGCCTTAAAATGCCCAAATTGTTGGCGCTTGAGATGTCAGTGACCCGACCTGGCCCAGTGTCATGTCTAGCAGGTAAAGCAGTGGGGATGTTGAGGGATGCATAGGACCGCAAAAGGCAGGAAGAGGCCGTGGGCTGGCCAGAGGCTCATGGAAAATTTTGTGGAGGCCCAAGAGGTGAGACGTCTTAAAAATTGTGTGGAGGCTAAAGAGGTGAGACCTCTTAAACATTTTGTAGAGCCCCAAGAGGTGAGACCTCTTAAAAATTATGTGGAGACCCAAGAGGTGAGACCTCTTAAAAATTATGTGGAGGCCCAAGAGGTGAGACCTCTTAAAGATTTTGTGAAGGCCCAAGAGGTGAGACCTCTTAAAGATTTTGTGCAGGCCCAAGAGGTGAGACCTCTTAAAAATTATGTGGAGGCCCAAGAGGTGAGACCTCTTAAAAATTATGTGGAGGCCCAAGAGGTGAGACCTCTTAAAAATTATGTGGAGGCCCAAGAGGTGAGACCTCTTAAAAATTATGTGGCGGCCCAAGAGGTGAGACCTCTTAAAAATTTTGTGGAGGCCCAAGAGGTGAGACCTCTTAAAAATTATGTGGAGGCCCAAGAGGTGAGACGTATTAAAAATTATGTGGAGGCCCAAGAGGAGAGACGTGTTAAAAATTATGTGGAGGCCCAAGAGGTGAGACCTGTTAAAAATTATGTGGAGGCCCAAGAGGTGAGACGTATTAAAAATTATGTGGAGGCCCAAGAGGAGAGACGTGTTAAAAATTATGTGGAGGCCCAAGAGGTGAGACCTGTTAAAAATTATGTGGAGGCCCAAGAGGTGAGACCTGTTAAACCTTTTGTGGAGGCCCAAGAGGTGAGACCTGTTAAAAAGTTATGTGGAGGCCCAAGAGGTGAGCCATAAATATATACATTTTTCTTATTTACGGAGCAATTCTACGGCGGTTAAGGAGGAGGAGGAGGAGGTGGAGGAGGAAATGGCACTTCATACAGATGGCACTTCACTTTTGGCTGCTTTCCACTGTTAACCTCTTAAACCTTTTGTGGAGGCCCAAAAGTTGAGACCTGTTAAAAATAATTTGGAGGCCCAAGAGGTGAGACCTGTTAAACATTTTGTGGAGGCCCAAGAGGTGAGACCTCTTAAAGATTTTGTGGAGGCCCAAGAGGTGAGACCTCTTTAAAATTATGTGGAGGCCCAAGAGGTTAGACCTCTTAAACATTTTGTGGAGGCCCAAGAGGTGAGACCTCTTAAAGATTTTGTGGAGGCCCAAGAGGTGAGACCTCTTAAAGATTTTGTGGAGGCCCAAGAGGTGAGACCTCTTAAAGATTTTGTGGAGGCCCAAGAGGTGAGACCTCTTAAAGATTTTGTGGAGGCCCAAGAGGTGAGACCTCTTAAAGATTTTGTGGAGGCCCAAGAGGTGAGACCTGTTAAACCTTTTGTGGAGGCCCAAGAGGTGAGACCTGTTAAAAAGTTATGTGGAGGCCCAAGAGGTGAGCCATAAATATATACATTTTTCTTATTTACGGAGCAATTCTACGGCGGTTAAGGAGGAGGAGGAGGAGGTGGAGGAGGAAATGGCACTTCATACAGATGGCACTTCACTTTTGGCTGCTTTCCACTGTTAACCTCTTAAACCTTTTGTGGAGGCCCAAAAGTTGAGACCTGTTAAAAATAATGTGGAGGCCCAAGAGGTGAGACCTCTTAAAGATTTTGTGGAGGCCCAAGAGGTGAGACCTCTTTAAAATTATGTGGAGGCCCAAGAGGTTAGACCTCTTAAACATTTTGTGGAGGCCCAAGAGGTGACACCTCTTAAAGATTTTGTGGAGGCCCAAGAGGTGAGACCTCTTAAAGATTTTGTGGAGGCCCAAGAGGTGAGACCTCTTAAAGATTTTGTGGAGGCCCAAGAGGTGAGACCTCTTAAAGATTTTGTGCAGGCCCAAGAGGTGAGACCTCTTAAAAATTATGTGGAGGCCCAAGAGGTGAGACCTGTTAAACATTTTGTGGAGGCCCAAGAGGTGAGACCTCTTAAAATTATGTGGAGGCCCAAGAGGTGAGACCTCGATAAAATTATGTGGAGGCCCAAGAGGTGAGACCTCTTAAAAATTATGTGGCTGCCCAAGAGGTGAGACCTCTTAAAAATTTTGTGGAGGCCCAAGAGGTGAGACGTCTTAAAAATTGTGTGGAGGCTAAAGAGGTGAGACCTCTTAAACATTTTGTAGAGCCCCAAGAGGTGAGACCTCTTAAAAATTATGTGGAGGCCCAAGAGGTGAGACCTCTTAAAAATTATGTGGAGGCCCAAGAGGTGAGACCTCTTAAACATTTTGTGCAGGCCCAAGAGGTGAGACCTCTTAAAAATTATGTGGAGGCCCAAGAGGTGAGACCTCTTAAAAATTATGTGGAGGCCCAAGAGGTGAGACCTCTTAAAAATTATGTGGAGGCCCAAGAGGTGAGACCTCTTAAAAATTATGTGGAGGCCCAAGAGGTGAGACCTCTTAAAAATTATGTGGAGGCCCAAGAGGTGAGACCTCTTAAAAATTATGTGGAGGCCCAAGAGGTGAGACCTCTTAAAAATTATGTGGAGGCCCAAGAGGTGAGACCTCTTAAAAATTATGTGGAGGCCCAAGAGGAGAGCCATAAATATATATATATTTTTTTTTACGGAGCAATTCTAAGGCGGTAAAGGAGGAGGAGGAGGAGGTGGAGGAGGAAATGGCACTTCATACAGATGGCACTTCACTTTTGGCTGCTTTCCACGGTTGGAGAAGCAAAGTCCGGGTCAATCCACTTGCTGTTCATTTTGATTAGCGTCAGCCTGTCGGCACTGTCGGTTGACAGGCGGCTGCGCTTATCGGTTATAATGCCCCCGGCTGCGCTGAACACCCTTTCTGATAGCACGCTGGCGGCAGGGCAGGCAAGCACCTCCAAGGCGTACAGGGACAGTTCCAGCCACGTGTCCAACTTGGAGACCCAGTAAGTGTAGGACGCCGAGGGATCGGGGAGGACAGGGTTACGGTCTGCCAGGTACTCCCGCAACATCCGCCGATACTTGTCCCTCCTGCTGATAGCGGGCCCCGCAGTGATGGAAGTTGCACGAGGGGGTGCCATGAACGTGTCCCACACCTTGGAGAGTGTTCCCCTGGTGGCTGTGGGCCTGATAGATGTTGTGGGACTCTGGGAGACCCTCTCCTCTCTGCCGCCAGCGATGGTGGGTGGGAAAATCTCCATCATGTTCTGCACGAGTTCCCTCTGGTATTCCAGCAATCGATTTGTCCTCTCCTCTACCGGAATAAAAGAAGAGACGTTATCTTTATACCGGGGGTCCAGGATTGCGAAGACCCAGTACAGTTTGTTCTCCACTATCCGGACAACACGTGTGTCCCGGGAAAAGCAGCCCAGCATGAAGTCAGCCATGTGTGCCAGACTCTGAATAGGCATGACCTCACTGCCCCCTCCAGAAGGATCACTTGCCATTTCCTCCTCTTCCTCTTCCGCCTCCTCTCCGCCCCATCCGCGCTGAACCAATGGGACGCACACAGCCTGACTGCTACCCTCGCCGCCAGCATCCTCCTCCTCTTCCACAGCCACCTCCACGTCGTCCTCCTCCTCATCCTCCTCCTCCTGCAACTGCCACCGTGAAGCAGACAAAAGTGTGGTCTGACTGTGTAGCTCCGTTGCGTCTCCTCCTACCCCCGTCTCCTCTGCGTGCAATGCGTTCTCCCTTATTGCGATGAGGGATTCTTTAAGGACGCCTAGGAGCGGGATGGTTACGCTCACTATAGCGTCCTCGCTGCTGACCTTCTTGGTGGACTCCTCAAAGATACGCAGTACATCGCATATGTCTGCCATCCATGGCCACTCGTGGTTGGCAAACTGAGGGAGCTGAGTTGGAGGCACGCGTGGATTCATAATCTGGTACTCCATCAATGCTCTCTGCTGCTCACACACCCTGGCCAACATGGAATAGGTGGAATTCCAGCGAGTGGGCAGGTCGCACAACAGCCGATGTTCAGGCAAATGGAGGCGTTGCTGGAGTTTTTTTAAGCTAGCAGCAGCTACAGTTGACTTACGAAAGTGAGCGCACAAGCGCCGCACTTTCACCAGTAGCTCTGCCAGGTTGGGGTAAGTCTTCAGAAATTTTTGGACTACCAGATTAAAAACGTGGGCCAGGCATGGTACGTGATTGAGTTCGGCAAGCTCCAGAGCCGCCACCAGGTTACGGCCGTTATCGCACACGACCATGCCTGGTCCTAGCTGCAGCGGCGACAGCCACATCTCCGTCTGCTGCAATATGGCGTCCCTCACCTCTGGGGCGCTGTGCTTCCTGTCGCCCAAGCTGATGAGCTTAAGCACCGCCTGCTGACGTCTCCCCGCGCCAGTGCTGCAACGCTTCCAGCTAGCGGCTGAGGGCGATGTTAAGGCAGAGGAGGAGGAGGAGGAGGAGGAGGAGGGGGGTTTATCAGAACCCATGCTGGCAATCTTGGGCGGGGGTGGTAGGTAGGCCGTCTCTGTTTGCGACCCCGTCCCCGCTTCCACTACATTCACCCAGTGTGCCGTCAAAGAGATGTAGCGTCCCTGGCCGCAAGCGCTTGTCCACGAGTCGGTGGTCAAGTGGACCTTTGCGCTGACTGCGTACCTCAGGGCCCGCCTGATGTTACGCGACACGTGCTGGTGCAGGGCGGGGACGGCACTCCGGGAAAAGTAGTGGCGGCTGGGGACGGAATAGCGAGGTGCGGCAGCCGCCATCAGGTCGCGGAAGGCCTGCGTCTCCACAAGCCTAAACGGCAACATCTCCAGGGCCAGCAGTTTGGAGATGTGGCAGTTTAAGGCTTGGGCTTGGGGGTGACTCGAGGCGTACTTCCGCCTGCGGTCGAACGCCTGCGAGATGGACAGTTGTTGGGACGAGGAGTGTGAGGGTGCAGGCGAAGAGGCGGGGGAAGGGGAGGCTGAAGGAGAAGGCCCCAAAGTAGCCGAGGCAGAGGCAGATGTGGAGGTGTCCTGGCTGGAGGTCTGGACCGCAGTGGCAGCACACAACAAAGGGGAAGAGGCAGTGGCAGCAGGACCGGGCGCAGTTTGTATTGCGTTTGCTCTCTCCCACTCAGCCCAGTGCTTGACTTCCAAGTGACGCCGCATGCCTGAGGTGGTCAGATTGCTCTTCTCAGAGCCCCTACTCAGTTTTGAGTGGCAGAGTGTGCAAACCGCGCTCAGTTTGTCATCCGCACAAACATTAAAAAATCTCCACACCACAGAAGTACGAGGCCTCGATGGGGGAGCTTCGCGCGACTGCCCGCTGCCGGGAACAGCTTCGGCCCTGCTGGCTGTGGCCTCACTTCTCTGTCTGGACTGTCCTCTGCCTCTGGACATCCCTCTGCCTGTGGACATCCCTCTGCCTGTGGACATCCCTCTGCCTCTTGCTGCCTTTTTCGGTGCTGCGCAGACCACCACCTCTCCACTGCTTTCCCCGCTGGACATCACCCCTGGCCAAGTGGGGTCGGTCATTTCGTCATCCACCACCTCCTCTTCCTCACTCTGCTCCTCCTCCTGCCCACTGGACATTCCAACAGCCTCCCTTGATGGCAACTGCGTCTCATCATCATCATCATCGCTCATGATAACAGATGCTGGTTCAGGGTCCACATCAGCAGGAGATGGCGAAAACTCAAGTGTTTGGGCATCACTACAAACAAATTCCTCTGCTAGCTCCTGGGATTCTTCCGGCACATCTGAAAAAGGACCCGAAAAGAGCTCCTGGGAGGGGTCAAGGGTGGGATGACTCTGTTGGCCAGGTGTGGAGGAAGGAGGGTCAGAGTGAGACTGTGTGGATGACTGGCTGGTGGACAACTGTGTGGAAGCGCTATCGGCTATCCATTGCACCACCTGTTCAACCTGCTCAGGCCTCAACAGCGGTGTAACCCGCCCCCTGCTTAACTGTCCCATAAAGGCAGGGATTCTGGATGAGCGGGATCCTGGCTGACCCTCACCAGCACGCATTGTATCCCCACTGGCTTCAACAAGGCCCCCAACAGCATTTCCGCGCCCCCGTCCTCGTCCACGTCCGATTCCGCTAGCCCCCCGCCGCATTTTTTTTTTTTTTACAATACTTTGCCTTCACAGCCGTGAAATTAGTTTGCAAGAGAACGCACAGTACAGTTGCCAGTTAAGGCCTATATATTGTATTTTTCAAGGTACACAGCCGTGTAGTAACTGAACAGACGGTGGGTATGAACACCAGTTATGAGAAATTACTTTGCAAGAGAACGCACAGTACAGTTGCCAGTTAAGGCCTATAGATTGTATTTTTCAAGGTACACAGCCGTGTAGTAACTGAACAGACGGTGGGTATAAACACCAGTTATGAGAAATTACTTTGCAAGAGAACGCACAGTACAGTTGCCAGTTAAGGCCTATATATTGTATTTTTCAAGGTACACAGCCGTGTAGTAACTGAACAGACGGTGGGTATGAACACCAGTTATGAGAAATTACTTTGCAAGAGAACGCACAGTACAGTTGCCAGTTAAGGCCTATAGATTGTATTTTTCAAGGTACACAGCCGTGTAGTAACTGAACAGACGGTGGGTATAAACACCAGTTATGAGAAATTACTTTGCAAGAGAACGCACAGTACAGTTGCCAGTTATAAAACCTATATATTGTATTTTTCAAGGTACACAGCAGTAGTGCCAAATATAGTTTGGTATGTAGCAGAGCACCTAATACACCACTAATGCCTCTCTCTGTCCCTACTCCAGCAGCTATCCCTGAATACAGCAGCCGTTCTCTGTAAAGTCTATATTGTAGTAAGCTATCACTGAAGTCCACTGTAGTAGCCCTGATAAGGGCTTTTAATCACGCTCCTGCCTGTCCAACAGCTAAAACCTGTCTCTCCCTTCTCCAGCCTCTGTCCCTGACTAAGTTCACGCAGCATATGCGTACGAGCAGGAAGAGCTGAGTTTTTAATATTCGAGGTCACATGGTTTTTCCAGCCAATGCATGTAGACGCCGTTTTCGCGCTGCCAGCGTGCTCAGCGTGCCTGTCATACCCCCCCTGCATGGTGATTGGTGGAAAAAGAGCGCCAGGGAAGGTGGGAGGGGAAACGAATTCTAAGTGCGCCATCGCCGTTATACTCGAAAGAAATCGAGCACGCCGAATATCGTAGTATTCGATCGAATACCAGCTCGATCGAACACTACTCGCTCATCTCTACTAATAAACTCCTTCTTCTTACTTCCTAATTCACACTTTACAGCTTCCAATGCTGGATAGTTCATTCATAATAGCTGCTGTCTTCATGAATAGAGTTACATGACTACTCCAACCACTTACAGAACTCCACTCACATCATGAATGGAGCCTCATGACAACTCCATCCAATTATCTCCGGGATTCCCTTTATGACCTCAGACGTCCAACGAAGTGAAAATACTTCATACTCTTTTCGTTATTAGATCACTTATCTACCACTCATTTTTCAGCCTATGCTGTTTCTGATTAATTCTCCAATTTTTATTCTTTTTTTTGTGATTTTTGCTTAGTTTATAACATGTACTTGAGGGAGTGGCACCTTCAGGTGTGAATGCGCTCCTAGTCTATCTTGAGTAGCATTCTTGTGCACTTTGCCCTTCCTATCAAATTGAGCGCCTTGATTACGTGGTACATATAGGTGTGTTTGCTCCTCCTCTCATTGGTTGCTGTATGCACATAGAGGTCACTAGGAGCAATGCACCTATATGTGCAGAGTCCACGATCCTGGATGTAGATGCCCAACGGTATAAGTAGGTTTAGCGTAGGACCTGCCTGACCTGAGATCACCTTGGCACTGGGCAGGTGGGCACAGATGTGTTTTGATCAAATATATTGGCTAAGAGTCTCAGATTTCATCATATCAGAAAGAGGGCTTAGTTTATACAGTATATATTGTTTGCATCTATTTTTCGTGCATTAACATTCTCTTCTGTGATTTTTTTTATATATGTAGCCACTGACATCCGCAATCATTATTATCACATCATGCAGGATGTTTTTTATCCTTTTTTTCTGTGATTTTTAATTCTCCTATTTGGAAGGAATGAAACCACGATCACCTGTTCCCTATGACATCCTCTAGCTAACATACCTAATAGTAAAACTTTTTAATATATTCTCGATGATGGAGATTATTCTACAATGCACAGTATTCAGGTTGCATATTCATTCCACGTTTTCGTTGTTTATATCCTTAATCAAATCACCTCCTCATTTTTTATCAGCTCCACTCCTGTAAAAATAAGGCTCCTGGAATTCATGCTGTGGTATTTTTTAAATATTGTGACACACTACAAGTCTCTAAACCCTTTTTTTATTTCTGATGTGCTCCAGGACTCTCGTTTTTAATTTTCTCATCGTCCTCCTTACATATTGGAGGCCATATGGAACTCCAATATGTATATCACTCCAGTATCTTCGTATGCAGAATAAATCTCCCCGCACTGTCCCTGCACTCTCCTCTCCAATATTCTTCTATTAATCATTTTCAGGAACATAGTCCCTAGCACATAAGTCTGGATTGTGCATTATAGTACTGACAGTTCGGGAACAGGGGGCAGTAGGAAGATAAAAAAGAGATCTGCACTCCTTATCTACAGTATTATGTATGTATTACTTTAGATAATAGTCCAAAATTGGGGTGACAGATTCCCTTTAATACAAAGTGGAAGTGTTTAGGAACAATAGAAACTCAGGAATAAAGTGGCAGATCATGTAAAATTACAGATCGATATCGCTGAGTGCTGAGGTGCTGAGGGTTTAAAAGGCCAAGCAGCTGTATGGAATCCTTATATCACCAATCAGTTTGGATCTGACTGAGGATGAATCACCTTTGTCTTTCGTGAACTTATCATTATCCTGTAAGCGTAACTCAGTAAGTGTAACTCAGTAACTCAGTAAAATTCCTACAGGCTTGGTTATACCGTATTAGGGTACTTTCACACCTGCGTCAGGGGACTCCAGCAGGATGTTCTGGCGGGTGAACAGCCCGCTGGATCCGTGTTGCCGCAGGTGCACGTGTGGGGCATGTTGTACTTTGGTTCCGACCGCCTCTCGGAAGGGTTTACCGTGCTGCGGCCGGATCCGTGGCCCGCCCCCATTACAGTGAATGGGGCCGAAGCGTAGTTCCGGCCCCACATGTGCACCTGCGGCAGCACGGATCCGGCGGCTGTTCACCTGCCAGAACAGCCTGCCGGAGTCTCCTGACGCAGGTGTGAAACTAGCCTGAGTCATGGTTTTGTCTATGTAGATCACTGGGGACAAAGGTCTACAGTCCTATAAAAATTAGGGCAATACTCCTTTAAGAGTAGTAAATGTTGTACCCTTTCTGGGGCCTATGCTTTAGTGTAAACACTACGGTCCTGGTAAAGAGGACTGTACCTTAGCAGCAAGTTTATTCAGCTCTAGGGCAAGATTCCAGGTCTGAAGGTTAGGTATAGGTTTCCTGTGACAAAGTCGTACTTTACAGTCCTGATAAGAAATCCAGGCTGCAGCTTATTGATGGTAATAGATCCGTGCTTTGTGTGAATGTTTTGGTGTAGTCCCCAGTCTTCTGGGATGAGTCTGGGGTTGTATAAGGGTCCCAGACTTCTTCTCCTGTCCTCCAAAAGTGGGATGGTTTAGGGGATGGCCACTGGCTACCACAGCTCCATGAGGCCCAGATTGTGAGATACATGTTTCACTTGTTTGACTAGGCCACTAATCCAGAACTGCAGAAAGGGCTGCAATATTCTGCTTAAAATGGTCAGTGAGTCCCAAAGGAAGCTCCCTGGTAGTGATTCCCCTGCAGATGCTTTGTGGCTGACAGATTACCAGAAATCAAATGTATGGTTAGTGGAGCCCCAGAAGCTGCCCTTGCTTTGAACAGGGCAATATACCAATATCCCTTAAAATGTTCAGTCCTGTGGACTATGATATCTGGTTTTTCGGTAGTTTGGGTCTAATGAGCTGGAGGATTGAAGTGTGTTAACTTGTAAATATGTGGAGCTCTAGGTAAGTGTGCCTAACCATTGTCATGTGTCATGCACCCCCAGAAGTTTTCGTATTTTCATATTTTGATGCCTACCTTCCAATTGTTATTTTGAATTTTTCCTACAGAGATATCTCAGAATCCATCACTTCTCTGGCCCTATGGGCGTCAAGATTTAAGTGTATATTTAATTTATTGTTACCACAGAACATTTTAAGAGTGCAGTGTCGTCTTTTATTGAACTGTTGAACCAATTTTACCCTGCATACATTGACATTCCAAAGATGATCTTTTAACTGTTGTTTTAGATAGAAATATGTGAACGTCCTTTGGAAATGGATGATACATTTAAAAGAATGATATCTATAGCAAGTCACATTTAATTCCTATCAGGTGTACTAACTAGGTAATTTATTGTAGGTACATACTGTATTGTAGGTACATATTGTAGGTGTCATGTATTAAAAGAGGCATGGACTCGCGGGACAGGGATATCATATTACTAGAGTTGATTGAATCCTAAAATATTCAGGGATTTGGAATTCGGCCCGAATTTTCCGTGGGATTCGTGGGTTCGAGCCGAATCACGAATCCCATTAAAGTCTATGGGAGACCCGAATATTTTTGCAGGGGCCAAAGGTTCTGCACAGTCAAGTTTGCCCCAACATGTGAAAACCTCAGAAAAAGATGGAAACACCTTGGAAATGGATAGGAAACACCAGGGGCAGCATGTAGGGATGCCTCTGAGGCTCCCTAATTGCACCATTTTTTCTAAATCTGGCCAATAGTCTGGTGATGACCCCAAGGCAATTTTCAGGGACACGGTAATGGTGACCCACTTAAAAATGCTGCCTGACAACCTGGCGGTGAACTGTCTTTGTCTGTCTTTCAATAAGATTGCAGTGTAAAGCATGGTGGTGAGCCTCAGTATGACTTTTTGGATGGAGATTGCATGTGGTCACGTACTCCCTGGAACCCCATAATCACCCCTTCTCTGATGTGCTAATATAGATATGCAGGTAAAATTATTTTCAGACCTATCCAAAAAAAGATGTACACAGTTTGCGCAAATAAAACTGGAATCTACAGATCAGTACGGTATCTATAGACTGTGAGGTATATAGCAGGCTGATGAAATTTTTTTCCCAACTCACTGCACCGTGTATTACAGATCAGTGAAATTCAACGGACAATATAGATACGCAGGTAAAATTATTTTTCACACCTATCCCCAAAAAAAATTTACTCAGTTTGCGCAAATAAAACTGGAATCTACAGATCAATACGGTATCTATAGACTGTGAGGTATATAGCAGGCTGATGAAATTTTTTTCCCAACTCACTGCACCGTGTATTACAGATCAGTGAAATTCAACGGACAATATAGGTAATATGGCAGGTAATATTTTTCACACCGATCCCAAAAAAAAATTTACGCAGTTTGCGCAAATAAAACTGGAATCTACAGATTAATACGGTATCTATAGACTGTGAGGTATATAGCAGGCTGATGAATTTTTTTTCCCAACTCACTGCACCGTGTATTACAGATCAGTGAAATTCAACGGACAATATACATATGCAGGAAAAATTATTTTCAGACCTATCCAAAAAAAGATGTACGCAGTTTGCACAAATAAAACTGGAATCTACAGATCAATACGGTATCTATAGACTGTGAGATATATAGCAGGCTGATGAAATTTTTTCCCCAACTCACTGCACCGTGTATAACAGAGCAGTAAAATTCAACGGACAATATAGATAGATATGCAGGTAAAATTATTTTCAGACCTATCCAAAAAAAAATGTACGCAGTTTGCACAAATAAAACTAGAATCTACAGATCAATACGGTATCTATAGACTGTGAGGTATATAGCAGGCTGATGAAATGTATACCCTAGTCACTGCACAGTCATGCACAGGAATATATCTGTTTACAGATGTATAGTTTGAGCTATGTGGCTCGACAAGGTGTAGCAGGCACAGCTCTGCACATAATACAGGCTTACAGCATATACTGAATTTTTCTCACAGAATCAATTAGTTTTTAAAAGACTGTTGGGGCTTCCTATCCTGCACAGAATACAGGCTTACAGCATATACTGTATAGTTTTCTTCACAGAATCAATTAGTCTTTAAAAAGAATGTTGGGGCTTCCTATTCTACACAGAATACAGGCTTACAGTATATACTGTATACTGTTCTTCAGAGTATAGTCTTTAAAAAGACTGTTGGGGCTTCCTAACCTAACTCCTAACTAACTGCTTGCTGCACACACTACACTAGCTAACACTGTCTGTCTCTTCTCCTTCCCAAAGCACAATGAGGCTGATGCTGCAGGTCCCTACCTTATGTAAATTTAGGTCACATGTCACTGCCAGCCAATCACTGCTGGGGAGGTATAGGGGCTGTTACATCACAGCAGGAGTTCCCACAGGCTTCCCTTTGATGCTAAATGGCTGAAAAAAACGGACATTTCAAACTTGCAGTGACGCACAAATAATCACGAGTCCGTGCTGCCTCGGGATGCCGAGCCAAAGCGGGCAATATTCGTGCGAATCACGAATATTGCCGCTTCGATTCGCTCATCACTACATATTACCACTGTATAAAGCATTAGTACGGCCTCATCTGGAATATGCTGTTCAGTTCTGGGCTCCGGTTTATAGGAAGGCTGTCCTGGAGCTGGAAAGGGTGCAGAAATGGGCAACTAAACTGATAAGGGGCATAGAGCATCTTAGCTATGAAGAAAGATTGAAGGAGTTAAACTTGTTTAGTCTTGAGAAGAGACGTATAAGGGGGGGCATGATCAACCTGTATAAGTATGTAAATGGCCCATACAAAAAATATGGTGAAAAAACTGTTCCAGGTAAAATCCCCTCAAAAGACAAGGGGGCACTGCCTCCGCCTGGAGAAGCAAAGGTTCAGACTCCAGGGGCGACAAGCCTTCTTTACTATAAGAACTGTGAATCTGTGGAACAGTCTACCGCAGGAGCTGGTCACAGCAAAGACAGCTGAGGGCTTCAAAACAGGCTTAGATAAATTCTTAGAGAAAAAGAAGGTCACCACATATTAAGAAATGTAGAGTCATGTCTTAAGGTTACCCGTCCCCCTCCTCTTCATCACTCCTACCCCCTCCCTTGGTTGAACTTGATGGACATGTGTCTTTTTTCAACCGTATTAACTATTAACTATGTAACTATGTATAGATGTATTCTGAACTGAAAAATCTAATAATCACAGTGTTATAGTACATACATGCATCCAGTTTCCTCCCTCATTCTATGATTAGGGACATACGGTATTGTCCGAAACAGATAAGCGTCTGCTGGGACTCTTTGTACTACATGTATTTTTAAGTGAGATGAAATAAAACTGGATTATTATCAACAAGATCAGTGCTGGAGTAGATTACTAATTTTTATTGTTCACACTGCAATCAGTCCATACAATGGTAAAAGGGTGTCAGTTTATAAAAAAAAGGCAGTAAGAAAATGAAAAAGTGATCTGCACTCCTTATCTGCAGTACCATGTGTGCACTGTGTGCAATTTAGGTGACAGATTCTCTTTAATGCAAAGTGGAAGTATTTAGGAACAATAGAAACTCAGCAATGAAGCGGCAAACTATGTAAAATTACAGATCGGTATCACCGGGTGCTGAGGTGCTGAGGGTTTTCAAGGCCAAGGAGCTGCATGCAATCCTTACATCACCAGGCATAATCCAGTACACTACCACCAGACTCTGGAGCAGTGGAAGTGTGTTCTGTGGAGTGACTAATCACGCTTCTCTATCTGACAGTCTGATGGATGTATCTGGGTTTTGTGAGTGCTAGGAGAACATTACCTGGTGACTGCATTGTGCCAACTGTAATGTTGGTGGCCTAGGCCCCTTAGTTCCAATAAAGGGAAATCTTAAAGAGGACCTGTCACCACTCGTGACATGCCTGTTTTAATAGCTTCATGCATTCCCCACGTAATAACAATTCTAGAGCATCTGTTCTTATGACTTAAAGGGGTATTTCCATCTCACAAATGTAGTTTGTAGATAGATAGATATAGCCATACCAATATTATTGCTAATAGAATGTATTTATATAAAATGCACCGTTTAGAAGATTTTCCTATTTGTATATCCATTGTCCCACACACATCAGTCAGGCCGTTGCCCCTAGTTACGGCAACTGTGGCCATGTAGTAGTGGTGGCCGGCTTGTTCCTGTTCAAACCTGCTCTGAGGTAACTGCTGTATTGTGAATGCACATTGCATGAGCATGTGGAGACACATCTTAGGGTTGTAGCATTTTTGTCTGCGCTTCCAAAATGCAGAGAAACGGATCCTGCTCCAAGATCAATTCATCTCTGTGGAGCAGGATCCTGACCATTGCGTTTTGGACTGGTAGTGTCCAAAACGCAGATGTGAAAGTACCCTAAGATGTGTCTCTGCATGCTCATGCAATGTGCGTTCACAACACAGCAGTTACCTCAGAGCTGGTTTGAACAAGAGCAAGCCGACCACCACTACTACATGGCCGTGGTGGCCGTAACTAGGGGCAATGGCCTGACTGATGTGTGTGGGACAATGGCTATCAGTAAGGGTACAGAGGTGTGGTAACCAGTTGGGGGTGTGTACCTGCACAGTCTGAAAATGGCACTACTGACTGGATAGAGTCTGTCTGTGCAGGTACACACTCCCAACTGGTTACCTCCCTCTATACCCTTACTGAAGGCTAATAGCAATTCATTCATAACTTATAGTGCAAATAATAAAGGAATGGCTCAACCTTAAAGGGGTATTCCCATCTCACAAATGTAGTTTGCATAATTAGATATAGCCATACCAATATTATTACTAATAGAATGTATTTATATAAAATGTACCGTTTAGAAGATTTTCCTATTTGTATATCCATTGTCCCACACACATCAGTCAGGCCGTTGCCCCTAGTTACGGCCACCACGGCCATGTAGTAGTGGTGGTCGGCTTGCTCTTGTTCAAACCAGCTCTGAGGTAACTGTTGTATTGTGAACGCACATTGCATGAGCATGCAGAGACACATCTTAGGGTACTTTCACATCTGCGTTTTGGACGCTACCAGTCCAGTTACGCAATGGTCAGGATCCTGCTCCACAGAGATGAATTGATCTTAGAGCAGGATCCGTTTCTCTGAATTTTGGAAGCGCAGACAAAAATGCTACAACCCTAAGATGTGTCTCCACATGCTCATGCAATGTGCATTCACAATACAGCAGTTACCTCAGAGCGGGTTTGAACAAGAACAAGCCGGCCACCACTACTACATGGCCACAGTTGCCGTAACTAGGGGCAACGGCCTGACTGGTGTGTGTGGGACAATGGATATACAAATAGGAAAATCTTCTAAACGGTACATTTTATATAAATACATTCTATTAGTAATAATATTGGTATGGCTATATCTAATTATGCAAACTACATTTGTGAGATGGGAATACCCCTTTCAGGTTGAGCCATTCCTTTATTATTTGCACTATAAGTTATGAATGAATTGCTATTAGCCTTCAGTAAGGGTATAGAGGGAGGTAACCAGTTGGGAGTGTGTACCTGCACAGACAGACTCTATCCAGTCAGTAGTGCCATTTTCAGACTGTGCAGGTAAACACCCCCAACTGGTTACCACTACAGATGAGCGAGCACTAAAATGCTCGGGTGCTCGTTATTCGAGTCGAACTTTTCCCAATGCTCGAGTGCTCGTTTCGAATAACGAACCCCATTGAAGTCAAAGGGAGACTCGAGCATTTTTGCGGGGGACCAAGGCTCTGCCTAGGGAAGGCTGGGTGAAAACCTGGAAACCTCAGAAAATGATGGAAACACCACGGAAATGGACAGAAAACAGCAGGGGCAGCATGCATGGATGCCTCTGAGGCTGCTTAATCCCACCATTACCCCAAATCCTCAGGCAACAGCCTGGTGGTTACCCTCATGGCAATTGTGCTCACCCAGACCAAGAAAGGCGAGGCAAATACCCATCACATGTTAGGGAAGCACCCAACTAGGTGCAACGAAGGTCCATCACCGCCTGCAGGTGACACCACTGCTCATGCTGGCACTGCAGCTAAAATCAAGTTTAGTATCTGTTCATATCAGTTGCTGTGCCTGCTGGTGGTATAGTGGTGAGCATAGCTGCTTCCCAAGCAGATAATTTGGGTTTGATTCCTGTCTATTGCAGGAGGCAATTCAGAATCAGTACAATATCTAATACGTCCCCCTACCCGGGAAAATTGTTTGGAGAGAGGGTAGGTGGGGGGGAAGGAGGTTTTGCTGGAAGAGCCAGAGGAGTGCCCCCTGGGCTAGCGTGTGTGGTGGTGACAACAGCCCAGATGGATTTGGGAAAACTGTTGCTTTAACCCGTATGGTATCAATTCTTCTCAGTTTAATACCGTATACGTCCCCTATCTTGGGACCCTATATTTAATGGATTTTTCGAACACGGAAAACGGAAAAAGAGCTTGCTCTGGCCAGGGGAGTGTCTTTCCCACTGCAGCTAAGGGGACGTGTCCATGCTCTGCCTATCACAGGTCAGGAGGCAGATAAAAGAAGAGCAAAAACAAACATGAGTACAACTTCGGATACGTCCCCTATCCGGCTAAATTGTTTGTAGAGTGGGCCTGTAGGTGGGGGGGGGGGGGGGGCAGGCTGGGGCAAGGAGGTTTCGCTGGAAGAGCCAGAGGAGTGCCCCCTGGGCTAGCGTGTGTGGTGGTGACAGCAGCCAGATGGATTTGGGAAACTGTTGCTTTAATCTGTATGGTATCAATTCTTCTCAGTTTAATACCGTATACGTCCCCTATCCGGGTAAATTGTTTGTAGAGTGGGCCTGTAGGTGGGTGGCAGGCTGGGGCAAGGAGGTTTCGCTGGAAGAGCCAGAGGAGTGCCCCCTGGGCTAGCGTGTGTGGGGGTGACAACAGCCGGGTGTAG
>ONZH01005750.1:0-43159 GCA_900303285.1 Rhinella marina | reverse complement strand
GGGTTTATTTAACTTTTATTTAGCAAAAATAACCACAGAGATATTTATTCGTTATCTTCTCTGCACAGTCTGGCGTTGGGGTTCGTCACTTTGATGGCGAGCTGTGTCGCTCTCTCCACAATGGTCTGTAGGTTCTTAGATGGAGACGTTGTCGGCGATTTCAGTACAGAAGGACTTGTTGCTCATCAACAGAACATTGTGGACAAGGAATTTGTGGGTGGACCAGGAATTTGCGGAACCCTGTGGGCAGCATGTGTTTGGTCTTCTACTTACTACCGTATCCAATGTTGGGCAATATAGATTCACAAGTAATATTATTTTTCACACCTATCCCAAAAATAAAAATGTATGCAGTTTGCGCAAATAAAACTGGAAACTGGAACTGGAGAGAGGGCCTGTAGGTGGAGGGGCAGGCTGGAGGGAAGGAGGTTGAGCTGGAAGAGCCAGGGGAGTGCCCCCTGGGGCTAGCGTGTGTGGTGGTGACAACAGCCGGATGTAGTTAGAATGACGACGCAGGACCCCAACTTAAAAATTTAGCATCAACCGGTACAATTGTTAATTATAAGCTAGATCAAGTGTGGCATGACTTTTAAATGGATATTGCATGTGGTCACGTACTCCCTGGAAGCCATAGTCACCCCTTCCCTGATGTGCTAGCCCAGAACATTCTCTGCCCTAATTCGCAAGACCTTTTGCTGACAGTGGGGATTTACCAGTGTTGTCTGAGGAGGTGGTGGACAATGGCGAGACACAGGTGTCGGGGGGTGAGGTAGTTGTATGGGAAGCAAGTTAAAGTAGGGACACCCCTTTGGGGGGGACTTTCTCAAGATGGGACAGATTCAACTTGAGTGGATCAGGCACATTAACAGATGAATTTTTTGGGGGGTTTATTTAACTTTTATTTAGCAAAAATAACCACAGAGATATTTATTCATTCTCTTCTCTGCGCAGTCTGGCGTTGGGGTTCGGCACTTTGATGGCGAGCTGTGCCGCTCTCTCCACAATGGTCTGTAGGTTCTTAGATGGAGACGTTGTCGGCGATTTCAGTACAGAAGGACTTGTTGCTCATCAACAGAACCATCGACCTCCTTGACATTGTGGACAAGGAATTTGCAGGTGGACCAGGAATTTGCGGAACCCTGTGGGCAGCATGTGTTTGGTCTTCTACTTGCTACCGTATCCAATGTTGGGCAATATAGATTCGCAAGTAATATTATTTTTCACACCTATCCCAAAAATAAAATTGCATGCAGTTTGCGCAAATAAAACTGGAAACTGGAATTGGAGAGAGGGCCTGTAGGTGGACCTCCGGAAAAATTGTTTCGAAAGAGGGCCTATAGGTGGAACTCCGGAAAAATTGTTTTGGAGAGAGGGCTTGTTGGTGGAACTCCGGAAAAATTGTTTGGACAGAGGGCCTGTAGGTGGACCTCCGAAAAAATTGTTTGGTAACACCATTGAGACTGCAGCCCATAGTTATAGGGGGAGAGGTCACCATTAGCTCCAGGTGTCAGTTTCATTGCTTTGCATTTTTTTGATACGTGACGTGCAGAAACTATCGTAGTACTGACTAACACCCTACTGACGGTGGCTATTTAGACTGCGACCCAGACAAATGTCGCACAGACATTTTTAGGATCAATCTATATACGTGACAGGTAGCAAATGACTTGGTTGAATTCTGTGACGTACAGAAAGTGTCACCTGGACAGAATTTATGGATTGGAGTGAGTGTGCTGAACTGTGACACACAGAAAGGTTACACGCAGCTGTGTGAAATGGATTTGTATCACTGAGTTAAAACAACAAAAAACTATTTTTTTTTTAATATTTTTTTTTAGTTTAGTCTTTTTTTGGAACGTGACGTGCAGAAACTATTGTAGAACTCACTGACACCCTACTGACGGTGGCTATTTAGACTGCGACCCAGACAAATGTCGCACAGAGATTTTTAGGATCAATCTATATACATGACAGGTAGCAAATGACTAATTTTTTTTGTATATTTTGTTTTGGATTTTAGTTTTTTTTGGAACGTGACGTGCAGAAACTGTGGTAGAGCTGACTGACACCCTACTGACAGTGGCTATTTAGACTGCGACCCAGACAAATGTCGCACAGAGATTTTTAGGATCAAGCTGTATACGTGACAGGTAGCAAATGACTTGGTTATATTCTGTGACGTACAGAAAGTGTCACCTGGACAGAAAATATTGAGAGTTTCCGAACTGTGACACACAGAATGGTTCCACACTGCTGTGTGCAATGGATTTGTATCACTGAGATATAACATAAAATAAAAGGGGGGGTTATATATGGCGATAGCTGCACTACTAGTGCCAGCCAGCCAGCCAAGCCAGGAGACAAAAAAAAATGTCTTGTTGGGTTCTTTGTGGGTGATTCCTGCCTAACAGAGAACTAAATGCAGGCCCTAACACTCTCCCTGAAAGGCAGCAGCTCTATCCCTAACGACATCCAGACGGCATGTTAGCCGAGCACCGCGGCCAGTCACTAGTATATTCCAGGGTCACCTGATCAGGCCAGCCAACCCCTGCTATCGACATGTAAGGGCCCCCCGTGATGCTGGGTGTACCGTAGAGTCTCCTGGCTTGTGATTGGCTGTGTTTATAGGTGCAAAAAAAGCACGATGCGTAAGTTGCTATTTCCTCGAGTATGGCGAGATACTCGTCCGAGCAGCGAGCACTTACGAGTACCCTAATACTCAAACGAGCACCAAGCTCGGACGAGTATGCTCGCTCATCTCTAATTATAGCCTTCTTCTGCTCATATAGTCAGTCCAACATGTCGAGGGTGGAGTTCCAATGGATGGAAAGTTGCATATCAGCCGATGTTGGAGAACGCCATTCTGCCTTTGCAGCTCAAAAAGAGTGTTTTTTGCAGTGTAAGAGTGGCTGAAGTGCATACATAGTTTCCTGGCCATTTTACAGGATATCTTGAAGATGGGTGGAACACTTCAGGAACCGCTTTACAACCAGATTGAACACGTGCGCCATGCTGGGCACATGGCTCAGCCCTCCTTGATGCAGCACACAATTTTCTTCCTGTTGTCGGTGGCCAAGCTTCCGATCTTAAGTTGGCGAGGAGACAGCCAAGATTTGATTGATTGATAGAGAACATGGAGCAGTTCCTCCGCTGTGTGACTCCATTCACCCAGGCAAACTAGGTGCAGAATAGAGTGACACTACTTCGCCCTGCACATGTGATATACTGGAGGAGCACTTCAAATTGTACCTGCAGTGAAGGCTGAGGACAAGATGGAGAATGAGGAGGCAACGGAGGACATTTTCACCGGACCCACAGCTTGAAAATGTGGAGGCGGCAGTGGCGTCACCTGGCCTTGCTGGTGTGACTGGACAGTAACCACATTTACCCAGTGGGCCATAAAGGACATACATTGTCCTTGACCGTCACACGTCAGCGCTGCCGTGAACTTTAGCAGACATTGATAGGCTGGCCCACCTTCTGTTCAGCATATGTGTACAGGCTGGTACTGCCTCTTTCACAAAGTAATGACGACTTTGGACTCTCCACCTCTGCTTGGCACAATCTATCAATTCTCTGAAAGGTGCAGAGTCCACCACAATGAAAGGGGTAGACTGTAGTTCCAGCACAACTTGGCCAGGAGCAGGTTCCGCTTCTGCGCAGTTGGATGAGTGCATGCATACTGTTGTCTTTTTACAATCGCCTTTGTGATTGATTGCTGACAAAATGGTTGATGAAGAGTAGTACAGGAGCAGGAGCATCAGGACCAGTAGATGATGGGAAGGAAATGCAGCCCCCATCTGCTGAGATGGTGGAACACTGACTGCAGGAAAAGGAGTATAGGCCACTGGGTGATGCTGCAGTTGCTGCATCAGGTTGTACCACTACACAACGGTTTTCCCAGACCACTTTATGGTGATGCTGCATTTGTTAACGAATGGCTGTCATGCCAACATTGGCACTCTGGCCACGCTTCACCTTATGCCCACAGATTCTACAAATGGCCATGCTGATGTGATGTCCTCCAGCAGCTTGATAAAAAATTCCCACAATGACGAATATGGCATTTCTCCCACTACCACTCTGTGCTGACGGTCTGCTACCACTGCCTCTGTGAACCCATGCACCGCTACTTCTTTCTGAACAGGTAGGCTCTGGCATGGCAGACAGTCTACCCCAGGCATGTTTGGCTCGAAACCTTACACTGCTGCCACCCTGCCAAGCTACCACCCTGCTGGTTCAGCCACTGCTTCACACTCAAGCTGCCACCCTCTTCTGATGATGATGATGATGATGATGAAGCCCCCTCTTTACCCACCTCCCACATGTGATCGGCTACATCATCATCTACTACTGTCTACATGTCATTGGTGTCACATTCACGAGTCTCAGGGCCATGTGCCTGACCACTCCAACGCCAGTTCCCATGCGACTCTCATCGTCACTACTTGCCCACCTACCGGAAGAAGCAACGGATCTCTCTTCCTCACCTGTCTATTAGACATACTGTACTTAACAACTGCAAGGGTAATAGAGCAATAGTGTAAAGCTGCAATTTTGCATCAATTCCATAATTACTGATTGACGCATCGAATTTAGCGTAAAAGAATTTGAAAACCATAAAAGTGAGCTGTATCATGCCACATTTTCACACTGACTCAACAACTTGTGATTTACGTACTGAATTCAGTTTAAAATAATTTGACCACCCTAAAAATGAGCTGTATCATGCCACAATTTCACACCGACTCAACAACTAGGGATTGATGCACTTAATTTACTGTAAAATAATTTGAACACCCTAAAAGTGAATTGTATCATGCTGTAATTTCACACCAACTCAACAACTGGGGATCGACACATTGAATTTAGTGTACAAGAAATTGAACACCCTAAAAAGGAGACAGTATCAAATTAGGTTTGGGTCAGAAACACAGAACAGGTGCAGATCTTTCCATTACACATTATCTCTGAATAGGCTTCACTGTTGGTTTTGCCAAAAAATTATGATAATAACTGACCAAATAACTGAAGTGTGAACACACCCTAAAGTGTGTATTATCAGGCTGCTATTTCACAACAACTTCGCAACTACTGCTTGATGCATCAAATTAAGCGTTAAAGAATTTGACCACCCTAAAAGTGAAGAGAGAAGTGTTCTGCTTCGGCGAACGGCAGTGAACCCTTTTCGGGTTATCTGTTCTCAGCCCTTTATGGTGTGATCACCCATAGAAGTATCTTTCTTTCTTTTTTTTTACTTTCTTTTTATTTTTATTGTTTTTATTTTTTTAAGCCTGAGTAGCGTGCTTTCTTCATCCATGCATCAAATTTTGCAGCATGCCAGATAGCACAAACATTAGTTTTGTATCTCCTATCTGGGGACCATATGTTAAAAGAATTTCCTTTCCTAGAATAGTTAAACATTTGAAGGGTTGTTCTTATTTTTTTTTAAAGCTTGCCTGAGTTTCACAGACACACTCCACAGAAGAATTTTTGGGTAACTGTATAACTCAAAACTGGTTGTATCAGACCTCACTTTCTTCCCAGAAGCAAGGATGGATGAATATACTTATATGTCAACTAAATACACCTCAAAACTGGTTGTATCAGACCACACTTTCGTCCCAGAAGCAAGGTTGGATGGATGTACTTATATATCAACTAAATACATCCCAAAACTGCTTGTATCAGACTGCACTACCACTCCAGAATCAAGGATGAATGTAAGTTCTTCTATATAAAATCAAGACACCCCAATATTGTTTATATCAGACCGGACTTTCAACACAGAATCACAGATGAATGGGAGTACTTATATATAAAATAAATACCCCCCAAACCAGGTTGTTTCAGAACGCAATTTCACCCCAATAACATAATCAAGGATTACTTGAATTGCTGATGTATCAAAGAATGTAAACAACATAAAATCAGTAGTATTAGAGCAATTTGGATCCCCAATTAGTGCAGCAAGGTGTAATAGAATAGCTCCTACTTCCCAGGGTTTACACTCTTCTATTGGTACCTGCTATCTCTCTCTACAGTGTGGATAATGCCTCCCTATTCTTTCCCGACACTATGAATAATATGTCCCTGAACTGCTCAATAGTTTTTTTTTGTGAATAAAGTCTTTCCTAATCACTGTCCTTAGTGCTTTTCGCGTCTCTCCCTGCACTAAGTTCACTGGAAAAAAGCGGAGACCCAGCAGGCTGAGGGTATATATGGGGCTGTGATGTGACATCACAGGGGCTGGCTGGCTGTTGATTGGCTGCATTCAGGACATTGTGGGTGATCCCTTGTTCCCAAGCTTCTTATTTTCTCCTTTTAACATGTGCAGCAGCCATTTTAGAAAAAATATGATTTCACAATTACCACAAAGTGCACGGAAATTCGATTTAAATCGATTTTTCCTGAAATTCGGATCAATTTGGCCCCCTCCTGATTCCTTGTTCTATATTTCCCCAGAGTGCCACTGTTGATACCACTGTCCCTGCCACCACCAACATGGCTACAAGTGCAATCACCTTTACTACTAACACAGCTATGCATGGGGTCTCCTGCCTTCCCCTGAACTTCCTCCTCATGGTAGTCCAAATGCGGACTGCTCTCACACAAATCATCAGAAGGGATACTCTCTTGGCTATCTGCCATAGTGCATGGTGTTTTTTTTTTTGCCTCTTCTTGAAAAAAGAAGGGTTCAAGACGACAGAGAAAATGCAACTGAAAGGCTTTTCTGGTAATGCAAGGAGGAGAAGAAGGAGAAAAGCTGTAACCCCTGGATACAAGGTAATATGTCAGACTCTGATGTGATCTCCAGATCATCTTGATGTGACTGAGAAGAGGAGTAAGCCATTCACTCCACAATCTTCATTTGTCTAGCCAGGCTGACACAAATCAGCAAATGCAGACATACCTCTTGAATAAACAGGTACAGTCCTACGTGGACTGTAACCTTTCTCTGGTGCATACCGTGTTCTTTGACCCCATGGGCTTCTGGACAAGCAGTTTAGAACAGTGGCTGGAACTGTCCCAGTGTGCCCTTTCTGTACTAACATCTTAGAGAGAGTTTTCAGAGCAGCAAGTGGTGTTATCACACCAAAACAGGCAAACTCATCCTTTACCAGTGTACAAAACATCTCCCTCCCCATGTGAGGCCAATGAATAGATCTGCCTTTGCTTACAGTGCCCCTTGCACCTTCATGCACCATGCCTCTACTGTATGGAACATGTTTTATTTTAAGCTGAGGCAGTGGTAGCTAATCAGGGATCCATGTCACGTACTCAGGCCCTTCAAATAGACAACCATATTTGTGCGGCATCAACATTGTCATCCCCTTGATATTTACAGAAAATGCTCATGCTTATGCATCAAGATATAGTGCAAGAAGAAGAGTTTCCATATCTTGCTGGCCACCCTGTAGCTGTTATGGGCCCACGTGGACAAAGTCTTATGGAAGAGGAAGTAGAGGACGATGAAAATCTATGACTGAAGAAGCAGGAGGAGGAGTTGGTTATGCAGAAGGATGAGAATGATGATGACATTTTCCATGATAACCAATCAGGCAGAGTCAGAAAAACTGGGTGCTCATGCACACTGGTGATTATAGCAAGTGGCATTCTTGCTTGCTTATGTACTGACAGGCATATTATTAGCATTTAGAAAACTGATTCCTACTGAATAGCCATGCTTTTACACACTTGCTATAAAAGCAAAATGGATGATAAATGGAGGTAAATTGCTGTATTACCATGATACGCTGTGTAAATAGCTTGCTTTAGCTTTCAGACAGAAGACACTTGCTGTCCGCATGTCTGACCAGGATACCCCCTGCTGAGCCACTGATCACTCACCATGTTTTCTACCATAAGTCGCAGAAGCCAAAGCAGCGTCAGCTGCACCCAATTCAGTCTAATGAACATGATAAAGCATTTTTTTATGTGCTGTGCCAGGCTGACACACATCATCAAATGTATATGTACCGCATGAAAAACTAGGCCCAGTCCTACCTGGATTGTGGACTTTTTCCGGTACATACTTTGTTCCTTGACCCCATGGACTTCTGGGCACGCAGACTGAAACAGTGGCCGGAACTGGTCAAGTTTACTCTCACTGAACTGCCCTGTTCAGGGTCTTTTCATAGAGGGTTTTCAGAGCAGCAGGTGTTTTCACCTTCAAAGGGACAAATCTGTCTTCCGCAAATGTACAAATCATCTTTTTTGTCAAAAAGAATCAGGTATGGATCCATTGAGATATTCACAAATCTCCAGCTTAGGCCAATGAATAGATCTGCCATTGCCGATGGTGGCTACGGCCGGCCCAGTCATGCCCATGCCGCTGTCTGCCTTCTATTATTGCAGTGTCATACACCAATTTTCAAGCTGATTGGAGCACTATTGATCCAAACCAAATTTTTTTACCAATTCTTTAGAATCCGACTGGATACAAATTTCAAGAAATTCTTTAATCTCTAACATATATATGGCAGCTAAAAGTTCACAACTTTTAAACTTTTTTCTCTAAATCATGTATTTTCGTACAATTATTTTATCATTTTCAAAATTGAAAGTACAGTATCATCCTGTAAACATCAATTATGTTATTTGTATTCATGTAGCACCCAGCTGTGCAAGTCAGAATTAACCCGGTTACAGGATATAAACCTCTGGTAACTGAACGAGCTTTCCTGAAGAACAGGGATGCCAGCAGGGACATGACTCATGTGTGACATGAAATGGAAATGCACAGTCTGCTTTATCTGCTTCTACTGATCCTACCATTTACATCCTATGCAAGGAGTATACAGTCCTCACCCTCTGCCTCTGCATGTCAGCTCCGAGCTCTGGGACCTTTATTTGAATATGAATATTATAAACAAGGTGACGTCATTATCGGAGGGCTCTTCTCTGCTCATACAGAAACTGAGTCAAGTATTTACGACAATAATATCTATGCAATTTTCACTGTATGCTCCAGGTACGTGTTTTATTCCAACATGTAGCTTTTTACAGATTTCACACATTACATTACTGAAGTATAGTGATGGTGTTCTGTACAGTATTTCAGTGTTGTCTTCTGGTTCCTTTCATCTTCTCAGAACATATCCATATTCACTCCCCTCAGACATAAAAATTTGGATTTGTCAAGTAAGGAAGTACTCATCTGAGCAGATAGACAGGGTTGCCAATAGTCCTGGAATTTCTGGACAGTCCATATAAATAGGTGACTTTTTTTCCTGTTAAAAAAGAAACACACGTGTGTCTGGTAATACTTAACTAAAGATTATTTTGGTGGTAATACAGCTCACAATAAAAGTCCTTACACTAAAGTTCTGTGGTAGTGGTCCTTTTGTCTTTCTGTTGCACATAATATTACTAATACATTATAAATGAATGGATCTACGAACTAACAAGTATTTTATGTACCTGGTGGACCTGCTATGTTGTTCAGCAGACAAAGAACTTTACTAATGACTATTTGTCTCTGCATAAGTAAGAGAGGATGTGGTGGAAATAGCTACACAAAACTCTATGGTCTATGTTATGTAGTGACAATTAAAGGGGTTTTCCAAGATTTTTAAACTGATTTTATTTTTTACTCTGTCCTTCAGTAGGGCTCACAATCTTAGTGTCTTTGAATTTTGGGAAAGGAAACCCACACAAACACAGGGAGAACATACAAACTCCATGCAAAAGTTGTCTTTGGTCGGATTTGAACCTAGAACCCCAGTGCTAACCACTGAGTCACCGTGCTCTGGATAGGTCATCAGTATTTGATCGTGGGGTACTGACACCCGGGACCCCTGCTGATCAGCTGTTTCTTCTTAAACCTTCAAACGTTATATTGTATGTGTATATTACATATTTCTCCATGTCCTTTGATCAGACTGGACTAAACTTACTGATGATACATATAGGGAAAAGTTTGATAATTAGTAGTGTTGAGTGAACCAAGCATGGCGGCGCTCGGGACCACACGGTGTTCCACCATGTTGGCTACTGGCATTACAGTGATTGGCTTGCAGGGAACGCATCATCGGGTGCTATATAGCACCCGGTGACATGTGACTCGGCTCAGTCTTAGTCAGGGAGAGCTGCTACAAGGAGGAACAGGTAGTGTAGGGATAGAAATTGGCTAGCCAGGGCTAGATTTTCTGTTGAAAAGACCCAAAAGCCCTTTTAAGGGCTATTATATTTGGCTACAATATATTTTTTTTCGGGGGTGGTCAAAAATTGCGCAAGGTTGCCTGACCTAAGCACCACCTATGTAGCGTGTGCATTATAACGTTTCTGTATCCTATATACCTGATAATAACATAAAGCCTTCCGCGATCTGCAACTGGCTGACTCCTGGAGGTTGCTCAACCCTTCCTCCAGGGACTACTCTTTTTACTCAATGGTACACTCCACATACCAGAGACTGGACTACATCTTAGTTCCTGGGGGTTTGGTTCAGCAAGTTAGAAAGGTAGAGATAGGAGCCATCACGCTCTCAGACCATGGCCCGGTCTGCACACACATCTCTTTCTCAGGTTTACCTGATAGGGAATGGGTCTGGAGGCTAAATGAGACTCTACTAGATAGGGACTCCAATCTTAAGGCGATCTCAGAGAAGTTAGAGACCTATTTTAAGGAGAACCCCCAAGAAGATACATCTATCCCCATCACTTGGGAGGCCCATAAGGCATTTATAAGGGGAGAGTTTATTGCCTTAGGCTCCAGACTCAAGAAACTGACCAACTCCCTCATAGCTCAGATCTCCACAATTGAGGCTTTGAACAAGTGGTCCAGATTTGATGGGGCTCGGGCTGAATTGTACAACCTGAGACAGCAACTCAAGGACCATTTGAATGTGAAATATGCCAAGAATTATCAATATACCAAATATAAGTTTTATGCCCATGGCGGACAGGGGGAATAAACTTATGTCCCATTTGATTAGGAAACGGAAAGATTCCTCTTATGTACACTCCATAAAATCTGACTCAGGCGCCAAAGTAACAGACACCAAGGACATAGCCAAGGAGTTTGTTTCTTTTTATCAACAGTTGTACAACCTACCCAAGAACTTGTCTTCTCCAGGGAATTCACCTAGGGCTGTTTTAATTGACAAATTTTTGTCTAACCTACACTTGCCTTGTCTTTCAGAAGAGGAGTGTCTCCAGCTTGTCCAGCCAATTACAGCTGAGGAGATCTCTAAAATGTTGGCATCTATGCCCCTGGGGAAGGCACCAGGGCCAGATGGGCTCCCAGTAGGTTATTACAAAGCACTTTCAAAGATCTTGGTGCCCAGGTTGGTGGCTTGGTGCGGCGCGTTCATGTCCGGTGGTCCCCTTCCGAAACAGGCATTGAATGGTACAATCACCATACTACCAAAAGAAGGTAAAGACCCTGAGTTGTGAAGCTCATAAAGACCCATCTCACTTATCAATGTTCATGTGAAAATATGGGCAAAGATTTTGGCTATGCGCCTGGGCAATCTCACTCCTAAGTTAGTTCACCCCGAGCAGACTAGCTTTGTCCGAGGTAGGGAGGGGAACCACAGCTCGGCAAGACTCATTAATGCTATCCAATATGCCTCCACCCAACATATTCCCCTTGTATTGCTGAGCACAGTCGCAGAAAAAGCTTTTGACAGGGTGGACTGGGAATTTTTGCAAAAGGTTTTGCTTTATTTTGGTGTCCCTCCCCCCTTTGTCAGATCCATTTTGTCCTTATATCATAACCCAAGTGCCAGGATTAGAGTAAACGGAACTCTTTCCTCCTCCTTTGAGATTAATAATGGCACAAGGCAGGGATGTCCCCTCTCCCTAACCCTATTCATTTTAGTGATGGAGACTCTTCTGCAGGCCATTAGAGAACATGAGCATATTGAGGGACTGAAAGTTGGGGATAAAGTTCACCAAAATGCAGCTTTTGCTGACGACCTCCTGATTCTGATCACTAATCCAGATACAGCCTTCCCACATATTATTGATCTCTTTGAGTTATATGGTAGGCTCTCCAACTTTAAGGTCAATTATACAAAATCTGAGGCCCTCAACATTTCAGCCCCTGGAAGAATAGTCCACTCACTGAAGGAGAAAATGCCATTTAAGTGGCAATCATCTCAATTGAAATATCTTGGCATTATGCTCACAAATGACACCTCACTTCTCTACAGAGCAAATTACCCCTCCCCCCCGTTAATTAGAGATATAAAAGCCCAATTGTCATCCCTTTCTATCCCTTATGTATCTTGGATGGGCCGTAAAAACTTATTAAAGACATACATAATGCCTAAACTGTTTTACCTCCTTCAGATGGTACCCATCCCCCTTAAGACTACCTTCTTTCATACAGTTAGATTCATATTTACCTTCTTTCTATGGGGGACAAAGAAGCCGAGGATAGCATATAATTGATTCTTCAACGCTCATTAGGTGGGTTTGGACTGCCTGATGCTCAGACGTATTACAAAGCCATACAGCTGAAACGTTGGTGTTTTCTTTGTATTTCCCATGCAAATATAATTGGCATGGACATTGAGCGTGCTGCACTAGGTGAGCAACAATTGGCTAGCTTATGGGGCCTTTCTACCCCAAGACGAGCCTTTACGGGACTGACCAGAGGAATCTTTCAGTCTTCCACTCCCTAAATGGTGATATATCCCTTCTGTCACCATGCCCTGATAAACTACCGGCTTGCCTTCTGCCATATTATATTCTCCCTTCCAGGACTCACTCGCCAGGCTTGTGGTCTAGGTTTAATGGACTGACTGTGGAGGATCTGAGGAAGGAGGTGGGCTCAGCAGAGAATATCCTGACTTTTTGCAAATCACGGCTCCCCTTAGGCAATTTTCTAGAGTACCATGAACTGTCCGACTCTCTGTCGGCCTTGTTCAAGGCTCAGAGGGTGAGTGATAGCCCATCATGGTTTAAAACATCTTTGAGTCAGACCTCAACACACTAAAAACTGATTTCCCTTTTTTACCATAACATTATCTCTTCATTGCAATCAGCAAAACCAGCATACATAGGTGGTTGGGAAAAAGAAATGGGCAAAACCTTTAGTGAACAAGAAATTGTTACAATCCGCCTTCGGTCTCATGGTTTCTCTAGATGTGTCCGGGTGCAAGAGCATTCTTACAAAGTCCTGACCAGATGGTACAATTTTCCTAAAAAACTCTTCCTCCTAGGCCTTTCTTTGACTGACCAATGTTGGAGATGTCAACAAGATACAGGATCTTTGTTGCATATCTTCTGGCAGTGCCCTATTATCCAGAGGTTCTGGCAACAAGGCCGACAGAGAGTTGGACAGTTCATGGTACTCTAGAAAATTGCCTAAGGGGAGCCGTGATTTGCAAAAAGTCGGGATATTCTCCGCTGAGCCCACCTCCTTCCTCAGATCCTCCACCGTCAGCTTGACATCAGAATCAGTGCTCCTCTGGTTGCCCTCTGCCTCTTGGTCTCTGTCTGCACACAACCTTCCCACTTTGTTAGTACAGGTGGCTAGGATGCTCATACCTCTTAACTGGCTACAAAAAGAACCACCCTCGGTGGAATTCTGGTTTGCTAAGTTGGACCAGATCTACAGATTGGAGGAATTGGCCAGTTGGGCTTCCAGACAGCACGCCAAGTTCTTTCGGTTATGGCAACCATGGAAGTCTTTTAGGTCATCTCAAAGCCATAGCAACTCCAATAGTAGTCTATGAAGGTAGCTAGACCAATACACATTTGTAGTTAGAACTATTCTGGGTCACCTTGTACTCACCCTTCACATACCGACTGTTAACAAGCACAATAGCAATAAAATGATATATATTGCACTCATTGTATGTGAGCACCTTCTTCTTTAGATATGTCTCTGACCATGCTGTATGTATCGGATATAACTGACAGATTTTGCTTGACCTGCATTTACTGTGTACGATTGCTTATTTGACATGCTCAGATGGGAATTTGTTAACCTTCTCCCCCTTCCCCATTTTTCCCAATCACCTCCCCTTCCTTCCCTTCCTACTTTTCCCCACACCTATAGCTTCTGTTATATATCATGTCCACAATGTTTTGTAATCTTATGAAACTTAAATAAAAAGATTTATTTAAAAAAAAAAGACCCAAAAGTCCTTTTACGGACTGTTGTTATATCTGGATGCAATATATATTTTTTTTTATTTGAAGCAAAAATAACGCAAGTTTGCCTGACCTTAACACCACCTGCACAGCGTGTGCATTATAACGTTTTTGTATCCTATATACCTGACATCCATTGCTATTTTTTCTGCCGCTAATCAAGGCAACATTACCTGCGCTGCGTCTACTGTATAACATTTGCGCAAAGAGGGACAGATAGTGTAGGGATAGGATTTGGCTAGGCAGGGCTAGTTGTTCTGTTTAAAAGACCCAAAAGTCCTTTTAAGGACTGTTGTTATATCTGGCTGCAATATTTTTTTTTCTTTTGAAGCAAAAATAAAGCAAGTTTGCCTGACCTTTACACCACCTGCACAACGTGTGCATTATAATGTTTCTGTATCCTATATACCTGACATCCTGTGTCATTTTTTCTGCTGCTAATCAAGGCGACATTACCTGTGTTGCATGTGCATTATGTGTATATGTTCCTGTATTCTAACATTTCTGTATTCTATATACCTGACATCCGGTGTCATTTTTTCTGCCGCTAATCACGGTGACATTTCCTGCGCTATGTCTGCTGTATAACGTTTGAACAACCTAAATACCTGTGACATTCAGTGTAATTTTTTCTGCCGTTAGTGACGGCGATATTCCCTGCACTACGTCTGCTGTATAACGTTTGAACATCCTAAATACTTGGGAGTCCAAGATGCATCCAGACATCCTCCCCATGCTGTTCCCAAACCATTTCAGTGGTGTTTCCACCATTTTCTCAACTTTCCCTATGAACCAGGCAGCCTCCCCTCTTCAGAGCAGGGGGTGCCTGGTTTAGTGCTTGGGTTCTCCCATTGACTTCCATTGTGCTCGGGTGCTCGAGCACTCGAGCACTACCTATTGTTTGACCCAAGCACCGCGGTGCTCGATCATCACTAATAATTAGCTATAAAATAGGAAACCCCTTTCTATTTCAAGGGATATGGGGGGGTGCCCTCTATTATAGGTACATTCATGACAGAGTAGCCTATTGTTAGCATGTCACAGGGATAATCTCATGAAAGATCTGATTCCCAGGTTAAATGAAGAATTTACATATATGCAGGTTAGGGCACGTAATATGGTCAGAAAGTTTTCTGTGGTGCAATATATCTAAGCCTATGTGGCCATTGCTTTTGTTTCTATTGTTGACTTTCATATGGCTTTACCTTTATTGACTTTGATTAGAAGTTATGTATGTTTGTAAGATAAATGATTTTCACCAATTTCCTTTGATAGCTTCTTGATATTGCATCTGAATCAAGCAAAGCATCTGCTCACAACTTTGTAACATAATTGTCTAGAATTGTAGATGGAAAACTTACAACCTTTAGCAGGGCTGCCATCAGGAATTTCGGGGCCCCCTACAGGCAAATTTCGCGGGCCCCCCCCCTTTCGGGTAAACTTTACAGATTGCAAAATGGCTAATTTTTTTTTCTTAACAAGTCGCATCATTGTGTTTATTATCTCTGTAATGTGACATCACTGTGTTTATTATCTCTGTACTGTGACATCACTGTGTTTATTATCTCTGTACTGTGACATCACTGCGTTTATTATCCCTGTAATGTGACATCACTGTGTTTATTATCTCTGTACTGTGACATCACTGTGTTTATTATCCCTGTACTGTGACATCACTGTGTTTATTATCCCTGTACTGTGACATCGCTGTGTTTATTATCCCTGTACTGTGACATCACTGTGTTTATTATCCCTGTACAGTGACATCGCTGTGCTTATTATCCCTGTACTGTGACATCACTGTGTTTATTATCCCTGTACAGTGACATCACTGTGTTTATTATCTCTGTACTGTGACATCACTGTGTGTATTATCCCTGGACTGTGACATCACTGTGTTTATTATCTCTGTACAGTGACATCACTGTGTTTATTATCCCTGTACTGTGACATCACTGTGTTTATTATCCCTGTACAGTGACATCGCTGTGTTTATTATCCCTGTACAGTGACATCACTGTGTTTATTATCTCTGTACTGTGACATCACTGTGTGTATTATCCCTGGACTGTGACATCACTGTGTTTATTATCTCTGTACAGTGACATCACTGTGTTTATTATCCCTGTACTGTGACATCACTGTGTTTATTATCCCTGTACAGTGACATCACTGTGTTTGTTATCCCTGTACAGTGACATCGCTGTGTGTATTATCCCAGTACTGTGACATCACTGTGTTTATTATCTCTGTACTGTGACATCACTGTGTTTATTATCTCTGTACAGTGACATCGCTGTGTTTATTATCCCTGTACTGTGACATCACTGTGTTTATTATCTCTGTACTGTGACATCGCTGTGTTTATTATCTCTGTACTGTGACATTGCTGTGTTTATTATCTCTGTACTGTGACATCACTGTGTTTATTATCTCTGTACTGTGACATCACTGTGTTTATTATCTCTGTACTGTGACATCACTGTGTGTATTATCCCTGTACTGTGACATCACTGTGTTTATTATCCCTGTACTGTGACATCACTGTGTTTATTATCCCTGTACAGTGACATCACTGTGTTTATTATCTCTGTACTGTGACATCACTGTGTTTATTATCTCTGTACTGTGACATCACTGTGTTTATTATACCTATACTGTGACATCACTGTGTTTATTGTCTCTGTACTGTGACATCGCTGTGTTTATTATCCCTGTACTGTGACATCACTGTGTTTATTATCTCTGTACTGTGACATCACTGTGTTTATTATCTCTGTACTGTGACATCACTGTGTATATTATCCCTGTACAGTGACATCACTGTGTTTGTTATCCCTGTACTGTGACATCACTGTGTTTATTATACCTGTACTGTGACATCACTGTGTTTATTGTCTCTGTACTGTGACATCGCTGTGTTTATTATCCCTGTACTGTGACATCACTGTGTTTATTATCCCTGTACAGTGACATCACTGTGTTTATTATCTCTGTACTGTGACATCACTGTGTATATTATCCCTGTACAGTGACATCACTGTGTTTATTATCCCTGTACAGTGACATCGCTGTGTGTATTATCCCAGTGCAGGAAGAGGTAAGTGGTCTGTGTTTGTGTGTTTGTTTTCTATTTTTCAGGGTCGTGAATGCAGTGGACTACGTCGGACCAGCTTTTTTTTTTTCTTATTTTTTTAATAAAATGGTCAAACAGGGGTCTGGGGGAGTGTTTATTTCAATAAAATGTTTTATACTGGTGTGTGTGTGTATTTTTTTTTTACAATACTACAGTTTTAGTAATTACGGCTATCTACAGACGGCCCTGATTACTAATACTGGGCTTAGTACTTGCCGGTATGGCCAGCACTAACCCCAACATCTATTACCTCGGCACCCACCGCCACCAGTGGTGCCGGGAAGAGCCGGGTACCCGCAGGACCGGACCTTCTAAATTGAGGGTCTGGCTCTGGGGCGGCTGTAGGCTGGTACCATTAGGCTGGGAAGGGCCAATAACCCTGTCCCTTCCCACCCTGGTAGTGCCAGGCTGCCGCTGCTGGTTGTATCTGGCTGGTAAAGGAAAAAAGGGGGGGGACCCCACGCCATTTTTTAAAAAAAATAATTAAATAATTTTAAAAAAATGGCGTGGGGTCCCCCCCTTTTTTCCTTCGCCAGCCAGATACAACCAGCAGCAGCAGCCTGGCACTACCAGGGTGGGAAGGGACACGGTTATTGGCCCTTCCGAGCCTAATGGTACCAGCCTGCAGCCGCCCCAGAGCCAGACCCTCAATTTAGAAGGTCCCGTCCTGCGGGTACCCGGCTCTTCCCGGCACCCCTGGTGGCGGTGGGTGCCGAGGTAATAGATGTTGGGGTTAGTGCTGGCCTGCCATACCGGCAAGTACTAAGCCCAGTATTAGTAATCAGGGCCGTCTGTAGATAGCCGTGATTACTAAAACTGTAGTATTGTAAAAAAAAATACACACACCAGTATAAAACATTTTATTGAAATAAACACTCCCCCAGACCCCTGTTTGACCATTTTATTAAAAAAAAAAAAAAAAAAAAAAAGCTGGTCCGACGTAGTCCACCGAATCCGACGCAGTCCTCTGCATTCACGACCCTGAAAAATAGAAAACAAACACACAAACACAGAGCACTTACCTCTTCCTGCACTGGGATAATACACACAGCGATGTCACTGTACAGGGAAAATAAACACAGTGATGTCACAGTACAGGGATAATAAACACAGTGATGTCACAGTACAGAGATAATAAACACAGTGATGTCACAGTGCAGGGATAATAAACACAGTGATGTCGCTGTACAGGGATAATACACACAGTGATGTCACAGTACAGAGATAATAAACACAGTGATGTCACAGTACAGGGATAATAAACACAGTGATGTCGCTGTACAGGGATAATAAACACAGTGATGTTACTGTACAGGGATAATACACACAGTGATGTCACTGTACAGGGATAATAAACACAGTGATGTCACTATACAGGGATAATACACACAGTGATGTCACTGTACAGGGATAATAAACCTCAGATCAACACATTGTGCCCCCATCAGACTTCAGATCAGCGTCTTGTGCCCCCATCAGACCTCAGATCAGCGTCTTGTGCCCCCCTCAGACCTCAGATCAGCGTCTTGTGCCCCCATCAGACCTCAAATTAACACAATGTGCCCCCATCAGACCTCAGATCAGCGTCTTGTGCCCCCATCAGACCTCAGGTCAGCGTCTTGTGCCCCCATCAGACCTCAGGTCAGCGTCTTGTGCCCCCCTCAGACCTCAGGTCAGCGTCTTGTGCCCCCCTCAGACCTCAGGTCAGCGTCTTGTGCCCCCCTCAGACCTCAGGTCAGCGTCTTGTGCCCCCATCAGACCTCAGATCAGCGTCTTGTGCCCCCCTCAGACCTCAGATCAGCGTCTTGTGCCCCCATCAGACCTCAAATTAACACAATGTGCCCCCATCAGACCTCAGATCAGCGTCTTGTGCCCCCATCAGACCTCAGGTCAGCGTCTTGTGCCCCCCTCAGACCTCAGGTCAGCGTCTTGTGCCCCATCAGACCTCAGGTCAGCGTCTTGTGCCCCATCAGACCTCAGGTCAGCGTCTTGTGCCCCCCTAAGACCTCAGGTCAGCGTCTTGTGCCCCCCTCAGACCTCAGGTCAGCGTCTTGTGCCCCCCTCAGACCTCAGGTCAGCGTCTTGTGCCCCCCTCAGACCTCAGGTCAGCGTCTTGTGCCCCCCTCAGACCTCAGGTCAGCGTCTTGTGCCCCCCTCAGACCTCAGGTCAGCGTCTTGTGCCCCCCTCAGACCTCAGGTTAGCGTCTTGTGCCCCCAAGAGTTGTCCTACCAGGCCGGCTGGCGCGGTCTCCCCTCCGGGCGGTCTCCTAAGGAACGGCGCAGGCGGCGCGATTACGTCATCGCGCCGCCCACGTCACAACAGTGCGACAGCACCCTCTAACCCCTGGCCCGCGGCTGCCGGCGGGCCCGTTACAGGCGGGCCGCCCGGGCCGGGCTGGGCCCCCCCATCATGTCCTAGAGTCCGGGCCCCATAGGGCAGTACCAGTTGTACTGCCCTATCGGCGGCCCTGACCTTTAGCATAGAAAAGGGCTTTTTCACATTGTACCAGTTTTTGACAGCCGTTAGACGGCACACTCCTGTCTAAATAGCCATTAAAAAGAGCCATATAGACTTTAATTCGTTGTTTTGTCATTCCCTCCCCACTATAGCACATGTTTAAGCAACTTTAGGTCAGATATAAAAGAACCGAAGTCAGTGCAGTAGCAGCTGAGCCTGAAATATACAGCATTCTTCCCCCGAAAACTGCATCTTCTAGACCAGGGATCTGCAACCTCCAGCTTTTTAGCTGTTTATCAACTACAACTCCAGGAATGCTTCATTCACTTCTTTGGGAGTTAGGACAGCCGAGAATGTTTGCATGCTGGGAGTTGTAGTTTCATAGCAGCTGGAGTGCTGAAGGTTGCTGACCCCAGGTCTAGACTCTAAACCTATCCTTAGGCAAGGTAACCAGAAGAATATAGTTAGCACCCAGATGGGCAAGTATTTTATTTTGCTGTTTTGCACCCAAGTGACTGTCAAGGCCCAGTTCACACTCCAGTGCTCTGGTCAGTGATTTACATCAGTGATTGTGAGCCAAAACCAGGTGTGGGTCAGAAACACTGAACAGAAGCAACTCTACCTTATCTCTAGCCATTCTACCTTATCTCTGTATAGGCACGCATTCACTAACCAAACCACTGATGGTTGAACTAGGTCTAACATGAATGTTGCTGTTTTGTTGCCACACCAAAAAAATGTTAAGTTAGACTATTTACCCTCTGGAACCCCTTCTGTCGTCATCGTCAAATCCACCTAATAAACACAGATCCTTACAAACCCCCCACCACCATCACCACCACCATAGAGATGAGCGAATTTTTAAAAAATTCAATTTGGTTGGTTCACCGAATTTTCCAAAACAATTTAATTCAATCCGAATACATTTGCGGCGAATCATGTTAAAAAACAGCTACTTCCTGGCTGCATAGAGCCTGTATAGTGGTGTAGAACACTGTGCTTTGCAGTAACATGCATAGGGAGTCTACTGTGGTAGTGAAACAATACTGGGAGCCAGTATGACATGCAGATAACAGGCATCACTCTTAGAATCGCCACGCACTTTATGTATTTTAGCACTTATGGGGCCAAAACTCACCAAATAACTCAAGTCTGAACTCAGCCTTACAGGTCAATATTAGCGCCAGCTATAAAGAACTGTGCAGAGGCCCAAGATCCTACTATAGCGTAAAAGAGCACACTCCTTTTACACCAATTCACTGATTCCACATAGATTTCTACAGAACCTGTTCTATTTCATGCTTATACAAGCAGAGCCCCCCAACAGTGTGGAAATGGCAGTAGCAGCAGCATCGGGAGACTACAGAGTGGCACGACAACAGTGTGGAGGCAGCAGCAGCATCAGGAGACAACAGAGTGGCATGACGACAGTGTGTAGGCAGCAGTAGCTTCAGGAGACCACAGAGTGGAACAACGATAGTGTAGAGGTGGCAGTGGCTGTAGCTGTAGCAACAGGAGACCACAGAGTGGTAGGATGACAGAGTATAGGAGGCAGTGGCAGCAGCTGTAACATCAGGAGACCACAGAGTGCATAATGACAGTGTATAGAAGGCAGTGGCAGCAGCTGTAGCATCAGGACACCAAAGAGTGGTACGATGACAGTGTAGAGGAGGCAATGGCAGCAGCTGTAGCATCAGGACACCAAAGAGTGGTACGATGACAGTGTAGAGGAGGCAGTGGCAACAGCTGTAGCATCAGGAGACCACAAAGTGGCACAACAACAGTGTAGAGGAGGCAGCTGTAGCATCTGGAGACCACAGAAAGGCACAACGACAGTGTAGAGGTGGCAGCAGCTGTAGTATCAGTAGGCCATAGAGTGGCACAGTGACAGAGTGTGGAAGTAGCAGCAGCCGTAGTAGTAGAATTATGAGGTCACGGACTGGTAGAGTTTGGAAGTGGCAGTATTAGTAGAATTTCAAGGTCACAGAGTGGCAAAACAAGAGAGTGTGCAGATGGCAGTAGTAGTAGTAGTTGAATTAGGAGGTCACAGAGTGGCACAACGACAGAGTGTGCAAGTGTTGTATAATAAAAATGGATATGCACACTAATCTGGAAATTGTATATGATTTAATATAAAAACTATAACAATATAAACAACATAAAATAAAATATAAAACAATTACGATCTGTATTCACACTTCTTATAAAAAACGCATGTGAGTATGGTATTAGCGTAAAGTTCTATCCAGAGCTTAATAAAGACACCACTTTAGGTGTTGATCTTCCCGACTATGCGATGCAGCTGAATAAAATGCTGTTTGATAGATCTTATATTGTACTAGGTAAATAGTAGTCCCTGTTAGGATTATAGTCCTGTACAACTCCCAGCGGGCTATAGTTCTTATAGTGATATTTGGGTATAAATCCAGACAGGCCGTAATCTCCACATGGGCAGTATTTACATAATAGGCCTTATAATAAGTACTTCCAATATGTAGTGCCCTCAGGGCTCTTACGGCACCACAGCAATATTTCTTGCTGAAGCCGATGGGGCCGGAGTCTCCTCAGTAATATGGGGAGAATAGTAGGGCTGAATTCAGGTTGCAGTATTCTATGGCGTATCTCCCCGCCGCGGCGTTTGTCCGTGCCGCTCTCCGAATCTTCTGGTCACGTGTATAACAGATCATGTGATACCCAGGTCATGTGATCGGGGCTACGAACTCTTCATACGCTCCGAGTATAGATGTAGTGTCTCATAGAATCCCCCGCAGATGCTGTACTGGGTCTTGATTTTTCGGTCCGGACCGTCTACCCAGAATTGTATCTGTATACGCCAAACGCGTTTCGGGGACCAATCCCCTTCTTCAGTGGCATGCTGGGGGATCTGTATTCTGTCTTTTTATAGCCCAAACGGGATGATCGTTAAACCTGGACTGGATATATTGGATCCTATTTCCCACATAGTATGAATAGCTGGGAGCGGTTCCTCTGCGTTTTAATTATAAAACAATCAATATTATAGATAATATGAATAATGTAGAGATATCATATAATATATATAAACATTATAAAATAAAAGTGAGCATAAAAAAGAGATATCCATGTTTTTCAGATTGTGCTATTCAATACACAAGGGCTGGAACAAGGATGGAATAGGACTAGCTTGGAGCCAAGGGGAGATCGTGGTGCTGGAAAAGAAACAGCCAAACCACAATGTCCCGTCGGGTCCAAGCCAGTCCTACAAGTAACCATACAGCTCCATTTCAGCATTTAGACCCAATGGCATTAATGTATTGAAATCAAAAATTCTTTTAGATTCTGCACGTGAAAGTCTAGCTATCTGATTGCCTCCTCTCCAATGGGGTTTTATCGTCTCTATGGCAGCATATGTCAAATCTTTTGGATTTTTATCATGACATTCTTTAAAATGTCTCGAGACAGTATGCTTTTCTGAGCCTCCTCTAATATTAGAGATATGCTCAGAAACCCTCTTCTTGAGGGACCTCTTAGTCCGTCCGACATATTGTTTTCGACATGTACATTCCAAAATATAAATGACATTTTTTGTACTACATGTCAGAAACTCTCTTATTTCCCATGTAAAATCATTTTGTGTTGAACATAAGGTCTCTATTCTCTTTATTCCTGTAGTCGATTTGCAGTTGTTGCATCTATTGCATCTGTAGAAACCTTTCATATTTCCCCAACTGTGAATGTCATTGTATATTTTAATCGTCCGTTTGGTGGTAAGAGCCACCTTTAAGGTCAATGTAGGCGCTCTAGTGTATACAATTTTAGGTACTGTTGGTATCAATGAGCCTATTGTTTTATCTCGTAGTAAATGATGCCAGTGAGTTTTCAGAATCCCTTCAATTTTTTTATGTTGGCAGTTAAAGGGGAGAATTATCCTGATTTGATCATCTATGTCTTTCTCTCTTTGTTTCTCAACTGAGAAAAATTCTTCCCTTTTCATCTTTTTTACTGTGTCCAGAGCAGTGCTAATGGCATTCTCTGGATAGTTTTTTTCTCTGAACCTTTCCACCATAGACTCAGCTTCTGATTCAAAATCTTTATCTTTTGTACAGTTACGTTTGATACGCCTAAATTGGCTTAACGGTACGTTGAGGAGCCATCTCGGCAGATGGCAGCTGGAGTACAGGATGAAACTATTTCTTGCTGTCGGTTTCTGGTAAGTACTACATACAATCTGTTCATCTTTAATTGAAATCAAAAGATCCAAAAACTCTATTTGATCTATACTGTATTTTGCAGTGAAATGTAGATTTTTTTGGTTTTGGTTGAGTTGTGAAATAAACTCAATGAGACTCTCTTCTCCTTTCTTCCATATAAACAAAATATCGTCTATATAGCGCCGCCATAGTACCAGATCCACCCCCAGCCGTGGTGCTATGATGTTATTCTCCCAATCTGCCATAAACAGATTGGCGTAGCTAGGGGCGAATCTGGTACCCATGGTGGTGCCCCGAGTCTGTAAATAAAAATTTTCTCCAAACCAAAAATAATTGTGGGTCAATATGTATCGAACACTGTCCAAAATAAACCCAATTTGATCTTCCTTTATGGAACCTTCTTTATTCAACATACTGTTCAATGCTTCCAGCCCTTGTATATGGCTTATCACTGTATATAGTGAACTAACGTCTAACGTACATAGTATCCATCCTGATTGATATTCCAATCGCTCTACTATATTGATGACCTCAGTAGTGTCTTTTATATAGGAAAAAGTTTTTTTCACAATTGGTTGAAGAAGGTAGTCTACATATTGAGACAGATGTGACGAGATTGATTCTATCCCCGAAATAACCCCCCGGGACGCCCGATTATTTCGGGGATAGAATCAATCTCGTCACATCTGTCTCAATATGTAGACTACCTTCTTCAACCAATTGTGAAAAAAACTTTTTCCTATATAAAAGACACTACTGAGGTCATCAATATAGTAGAGCGATTGGAATATCAATCAGGATGGATACTATGTACGTTAGACGTTAGTTCACTATATAAAGTGATAAGCCATATACAAGGGCTGGAAGCATTGAGCAGTATGTTGAATAAAGAAGGTTCCATAAAGGAAGATCAAATTGGGTTTATTTTGGACAGTGTTCGATACATATTGACCCACAATTATTTTTGGTTTGGAGAAAATTTTTATTTACAGACTCGGGGCACCGCCATGGGTACAAGATTTGCCCCTAGCTACGCCAATCTGTTTATGGCAGATTGGGAGAATAACATCATAGCACCACGGCTGGGGGTGGATCTGGTACTATGGCGGCGCTATATAGACGATATTTTGTTTATATGGAAGAAAGGAGAAGAGAGTCTCATTGAGTTTATTTCACAACTCAACCAAAACCAAAAAAATCTACATTTCACTGCAAAATACAGTATAGATCAAATAGAGTTTTTGGATCTTTTGATTTCAATTAAAGATGAACAGATTGTATGTAGTACTTACCAGAAACCGACAGCAAGAAATAGTTTCATCCTGTACTCCAGCTGCCATCTGCCGAGATGGCTCCTCAACGTACCGTTAAGCCAATTTAGGCGTATCAAACGTAACTGTACAAAAGATAAAGATTTTGAATCAGAAGCTGAGTCTATGGTGGAAAGGTTCAGAGAAAAAAACTATCCAGAGAATGCCATTAGCACTGCTCTGGACACAGTAAAAAAGATGAAAAGGGAAGAATTTTTCTCAGTTGAGAAACAAAGAGAGAAAGACATAGATGATCAAATCAGGATAATTCTCCCCTTTAACTGCCAACATAAAAAAATTGAAGGGATTCTGAAAACTCACTGGCATCATTTACTACGAGATAAAACAATAGGCTCATTGATACCAACAGTACCTAAAATTGTATACACTAGAGCGCCTACATTGACCTTAAAGGTGGCTCTTACCACCAAACGGACGATTAAAATATACAATGACATTCACAGTTGGGGAAATATGAAAGGTTTCTACAGATGCAATAGATGCAACAACTGCAAATCGACTACAGGAATAAAGAGAATAGAGACCTTATGTTCAACACAAAATGATTTTACATGGGAAATAAGAGAGTTTCTGACATGTAGTACAAAAAATGTCATTTATATTTTGGAATGTACATGTCGAAAACAATATGTCGGACGGACTAAGAGGTCCCTCAAGAAGAGGGTTTCTGAGCATATCTCTAATATTAGAGGAGGCTCAGAAAAGCATACTGTCTCGAGACATTTTAAAGAATGTCTTGATAAAAATCCAAAAGATTTGACATATGCTGCCATAGAGACGATAAAACCCCATTGGAGAGGAGGCAATCAGATAGCTAGACTTTCACGTGCAGAATCTAAAAGAATTTTTGATTTCAATACATTAATGCCATTGGGTCTAAATGCTGAAATGGAGCTGTATGGTTACTTGTAGGACTGGCTTGGACCCGACGGGACATCGTGGTTTGGCTGTTTCTTTTCCAGCACCACGATCTCCCCTTGGCTCCAAGCTAGTCCTATTCCATCCTTGTTCCAGCCCTTGTGTATTGAATAGCACAATCTGAAAAACATGGATATCTCTTTTTCATGCTCACTTTTATTTTATAATGTTTATATATATTATATGATATCTCTACATTATTCATATTATCTATAATATTGATTGTTTTATAATTAAAACGCAGAGGAACCGCTCCCAGCTATTCATACTATGTGGGAAATAGGATCCAATATATCCAGTCCAGGTTTAACGATCATCCCGTTTGGGCTATAAAAAGACAGAATACAGATCCCCCAGCATGCCACTGAAGAAGGGGATTGGTCCCCGAAACGCGTTTGGCGTATACAGATACAATTCTGGGTAGACGGTCCGGACCGAAAAATCAAGACCCAGTACAGCATCTGCGGGGGATTCTATGAGACACTACATCTATACTCGGAGCGTATGAAGAGTTCGTAGCCCCGATCACATGACCTGGGTATCACGTGATCTGTTATACACGTGACCAGAAGATTCGGAGAGCGGCACGGACAAACGCCGCGGCGGGGAGATACGCCATAGAATACTGCAGCCTGAATTCAGCCCTACTATTCTCCCCATATTACTGAGGAGACTCCGGCCCCATCGGCTTCAGCAAGAAATATTGCCGTGGTGCCGTAAGAGCCCTGAGGGCACAACATATTGGAAGTACTTATTATAAGGCCTATTATGTAAATACTGCCCATGTGGAGATTACGGCCTGTCTGGATTTATACCCAAATATCACTATAAGAACTATAGCCCGCTGGGAGTTGTACAGGACTATAATCCTAACAGGGACTACTATTTACCTACTACAATATAAGATCTATCAAACAGCATTTTATTCAGCTGCATCGCATAGTCGGGAAGATCAACACCTAAAGTGGTGTCTTTATTAAGCTCTGGATAGAACTTTACGCTAATACCATACTCACATGCGTTTTTTATAAGAAGTGTGAATACAGATCGTAATTGTTTTATATTTTATTTTATGTTGTTTATATTGTTATAGTTTTTATATTAAATCATATACAATTTCCAGATTAGTGTGCATATCCATTTTTATTATACAACATTTTTCTCCTGTCTGGGATTGGATGACCCAGGGGATATTGCACCTATACTTCCACTTCTCAGTGTGAGCCTCTCTCCCAGAAATTGTTTTAGAGTGTGCAAGTGGCAGCAGCAGTAGCAGCATCATCAGGAGGCCATAGAGTGGCACAACAACAGAGTGTGCAGGTGCAGCAGTAGTAGTAGTCGAATTATGAGGTCACAAAGTGGCACAACGACAGTGTGTTGAAGTGGTGGGAACAGCATCATCAGGAGCCCACAGAGTGGAACAACAACATTAAGGAGGCAGTAGCAGCAGCAGCATCAGACTACAGAGTTGTATGACGATATTATGGAGGCAGCAGCAGCATCAGACAACAGAATGGTACGACGACATTATGGAGCAGTAGCAGCAGCAGTAGCAGCATCAGACTACAGAATGGTACAACAACATTATGGAAACAGCAGCAGCAGACTACAGAGTGGCACGACGACAGTGTGGGGAAGTGGGTGGCAATAACACTACCCGCTGATGATGGTGGGTGTAAGGAGCACTTGGCATCAGATGTGTGGCATCAGGCGGGTGGTAGCATCAGAATATTTGTTGAGGCAGAGAGCCAGAAGAAACAGGTCGCTAGTCAAGACAGCATGAATGATCTAAGCTGACACATCTGGCATTGGTGGTTGGAAATCCTGGCTGATCCACGCCTGATTCATCTTGACAAAGGTCAGTCTCTCCACATTTTGGGTGGACAGGAGTGTTCTCCTTTTGGTAACTATGGCCCCCGCCACACTAAACACCCACTCTGATGCCACACTACTGGCCGGGCAGGACAGCTTTTCCAAAGCAAACTTGGCCAGTTGCAGCCACAAATCTAGTTTGGCTGCCCAGTAGTCCAATGGATCTTCAATGCATGCTGGCAGGGTGCAGTCAAAGTGTGCAACCACCTGCTGTTTCAGGTCTTCCTCCAGGTCTAGCTGATGCTGCTGGTGGGTAGTTTCTTCACTATGTGGGTGAAGAAAGCTGCTCATCAGCGACTCTAGACTCAGGCTCCTGCTGATGGAGCTGGTACTGCTACTGCCACCCCTACCCCCCCAGCAGCCATGGCCGTGGATGTGAGAGCAGAGGTCCCCTTCCCGGTCAGACCTGCGAGAGGATGAACGATGGCGCAGATAGGCATCGGCCAACTGACTACATAGGATGTCTCTAGTAGTTCAGTTTGTCCTCCCTCCTGTTGGGTGTAAAAAAGGCCCCCATTTTGGACCAGTAGTGAGGGTCTAATTGGGTGGAGAGCCAGTAGTTATCCCTCTGCCGAATGGTGACAATACGGCTGTCACTACGTAAGCAAGTGAGCATGCATTGGGCCATTTGTGGATGTGACTCACATGGGACTCCCTGCCTCCATCTCCACTGCATACTGCCACGGTGTGTCTGAGTCCTCTTGCTCCTCTTCCTCATCGTCCTGTAGCTCTGTTGGCTGCTCCTGCTCCTCCTGCTCGGCCTCTCCTGTCGACTGGGCAGAGAAACTACCCATTTCTTTAGGCATTCTTTGTGCTCCAATATCCTCCTCCTCCTCCAGTTCAGCCCCCACATGGCTCATGTGACCGTGAGATGACCTGCCAGATTTAACAGCATCTTTTCCAGGATATAAATGAGTGGAATGATGTTGTTCATCCCGTAGTCCTGGCAACTGACAAATAAAGTGGCCTCCTCAAAGGGCACAAGCAAACGGCAGGTGTCAGGCATGAGCTGCCACTGGCTGACATTGAAGTTACACAGGGGAGTACTTCTGTCTGCTTGGATCATCAAGAAATCATTTAGGGCCTTTCTCTGTTCGTACAGTCGGTCCAACATTTGGAGGGTGGAAACGTCACATATCAGCCTACATTGGGGGATGTCGTTCTGCCGCTGTAGCTCAAGGAGGGTGTGCTTGGCAGTGTACGAGTGACGGAAGTGCATGCAAAATTTCCTGGCCACTTTTAGAATGTCTTGCAGATGGGTAGAAGACTTTAAGAACAGCTTGACAACCAGATTGAACACGTGCACGAACTCCTGCGAAGCGAGTGGTCTACCCCGGGCACATTTACTCCCAACCTCCCACTGCTGCCACCCTGCTGACTCCCAGCCATGCTAGCGACTTGCTGGCTCTGCCGCTGCCTCATGGGAAAGCTGCCACCCTCTTCTCCTGATGATGATGATGTATCCGTTAATTCACCCGGCTCCCAAGTGCGATCGGCTACATCATCATCATCGAGTACTGTCTGCGCGTCACTGATGTTCTCCTCAACAGTCTCTGGGTCAGGAGCCTGACCATGTGCAACCCTAGCTCCCATGCCACTCTTCTTATCACTACTTGACCGCCTAACTGAGGAAGATGCGGATGTCTCCTCCATATTTTAGCTGGCCAGTAGCTGCTGACTGTCCTCTAGTAACTCGTCCTCTCTGTAAAGTGGAGCTGAGCCCATAGCATACATTACTTCTCTGGCTGAGGGAACAGAAAAGGACAGAGGGAGGTTGAGGACAGGTGAGCGCACACGGCCTGATCCCAGGCCATGCCAACTAAGAGTTGTGTCTGACGAACCCACCGATTCTTGGCTGGGGGTGTCTGTCATGATTTGCGACGATGTCGAAGACCGAGTCAACCATTCAAAAACTGCTGGGTTGCTCGTCAAGACCCGACCGCTAGATGACACCGGGAGCTCAGGCCTCTCAAAGTGACCCCTGCTGCCATGCCCCCTTACTCAGCTGCGACCTGTGCCTGCGCCAGAAACATTTAGGCCTCTGCCACTCCCCCGTGCAGGGTCTGTCACTTCTCTGTCTGACATACAGTACTGTTCGATCAAATAAATAAAAAGGAAATTAAAACAAGCTACAAAAGACTGTAATTTCCCCAATTCACCACACAACAGGTAATAAGCCTTTGGCCACCAATAATAACTGACAGAAGGTTTAACAAAATTTAACTTTGGCGCTATAGGCCAAGTAAAACTTTTTTTGCCACTAATACACAATACAAAGGGCTGTCACTTTCCCACTTCATCACAGAGCGAATATTATAATTTTTTGCACCAGTAATAGATGATAGAATGTTTGACAATAAATGACTTTGGCGCTATATGCCAAATAAAACTTTTTTTGCAACTAATACACAATACAAAGGGCTGTAATTTTCCCACTTCAGCACAGAGCGAATAATAGGTTTTTTTGCACCACTAATAAACGATAGAAGGCTTTACAATATATAACTTTGGCGCTGTAGGCCAATTAAAACTTTTTTTTTCCCACTAATGCATGCTACAAAGGGCTGCAATTTTTCCACTTTAGCACAGATCAAATATTAAGTTTTTTTTGCACCAGTAATAGATGATAGAAGGTTTTACAATATATAACTTTGGCGCTGTATGCCAAATAAAACTTTTTTTGCCACTAATACACGCTATAAAGGGCTGAAATTTTCCCACTTCAGCACAGAGCAAATATTACGTTTTTTTCCGGTAATAGATGATAGAAGGTTTGACAAGATATAATGTTGGCGCTGTAGGCTAAATAAAACTTTTTTTTGCCACTAATACACGCTACAAAGGGATGTAATTTTCCCACTTCAGCACAGAGCAAATGTTACGTTTTTTTTTCACCAGTAATAGATGATAAAAGGCTTTACAGTATATAACTTTGATGCTGTATGCCAAATAGAGATGAGCAAATCATTCAAAAAATTATTCGCCGAACATTCGCCAAACTTTTCCTAAGATTCGTATATTCGACAAATAGATTTGTTGTATTTGCGTACAAAATATACGTTATTATGTGCTATTAGCGAACATTCGCACACTAATAACGAACGTTCATTTAAAAAAATGTACGCAACTTCTTAGAAGATGTACGCATGAGCGTACAAATAGCTTACGAATCCTTAGCGTACTATTGTCTACGCTATTACGTAATACGCAGGCACGTACGACGAGAGGCCGCGGCGTGCACTCCTCAGAGGCAGAGCAAATATTTGAAAATGGCATCCAGGCGATCCTCAACATTTAGCTCTGCTGCACAGCTGAAATACATAGTCCAGCTGATGGACCGCCAGGATTATGATTTACGATGGCACACACCGCCACCCAAACCAGCATAAAAAGGAGGTGATCCAGCAGGTGATCCGAGGCTTGCGACATTGTTTCAACACCTTGCGGACCCCGGGCCAGATCCAGCGTAAATGTTCAGATCTAAAATCGCCTTCAGAGGCCGTATGTACAGTATATTTGAGGTAGAACAAGTAAGGTGCTGTCTATCCGGCTAAGTGCATAGTACAACCATCCACAATACAATAAAGTGAATATGAGGACACATTGCGGTACCTGTAAAAAAATACACACAATGGGCAACATACTTGAAAACGTTGCTGAAAGGTAAAACATTAGTGCAAAGAATCCAGTGCAAACAATATAGTGCAAATACATTATAGGTATAATGTAAACATTTTAAATATCACCTACCTAGTATGCTCACGGACACATTTAAGTCTCTTTTCTTCTGATGCTTGTCATACAACTGGAACAGAGTCCCAAACTCAGTTGCAATTTGTAATCCACATAGGTAAAATTGTAATCCAAGTGGGTAAAAAAATAGCAACAAAGGTCCCTTTAAAAACCCTCTTTCAAGGGGCTTCCCAAAAAAAAAGGGATAAAGCGCACGTATGCGCAATTTGGTTAAAACTTTTTTTTTTATGGGGGGAGTCCTGACAATCCATGTCCATCTGGGTGAGGACAAACGCAGGGCAACAAAAATAAAAACAAACGCCAACTAGTGCTCACCCAGGTTAAGTCCACGTTGTGGCTCCCATAAAAGCTGCAGGATCCGATTCCTTACTTAAGGGCAAGCAGGTCCTCTTCACTGCTGCTGGAGCTAAAAGACATGAGAGGGCGCTCCTGCCTCATGAAAGCGACACAGGCTGCGGCAGCAGACCCCCACGACCTCTCAGGGATGGTCTTGGTAGTGACCGGGCGGTCACACTGGCAAGGGCCGTGGCAACTTGGGCCTTGCCCATTACCTTGTAGTGGCCAGATCCTCCCGCCGGCATACAAGGTGACAGAATCTCCGGCTGTAAGGGCTCTGGTAACGGTCTTCCGCGAGCGGCGGACTATGCGGCCTGCACCTGCCATAGCAGTTGGCATTGTACCACCGATGGCTGGTACACGAAACTGTTGGTGGTCATCTGTCTCACATGAAGGATCGGCGGCGGTGGCAAATCTGGTATCAGGGGTTCCAGCTGAGTTTGGGATTTCTCCTCAGATCGCAGAATCCCATCATTGGTCTCATGGGAACACCGAGCCTCTTTTGCGGCCTGGGCCTCCTCAGTCCAGGGGACGCTGCAGGAGTAGCTGGTCGCTTAAGGAGTTTCACCCCAGTAGCAAAGGTGCCTTGGAGGCTCTTCATAGGGGTATACTCCACGTAATCCCCTGCGTGGAGATTGTGGCGGACGGGCGGAAGATACGCCCCCTTTACAGAACAGCGGTTGAAATATAATTCTTCTGCCGTCTCCTCATCGGTGATAAAACCTACTCCCCGTTCCACACTGAACCAAATAACGGTACCCTTTCAGCGCTCCAGCTTGGGGTCATCGGACCGTAGGCGCTCCAACACCTGAACAACTCACTCCTCTACCAACTTTTTGTATTCCCAGAGGGTCAGGGCGTTCCGGCTGACAGCCTCGGGGACCATTTAATTTTGCCAAAGGGAGTAGTCCTTTCGTGGTGGAGTGGGAACTCCTGCCACCTCCGTCGTGTCAGCCAGCGGAGAGAACACCTCAGCGGGCACCTCAACCTTCTTAGGCTGCCGGACATATTGAGAGACATAGATCTCCTCCGGTTCCTTCTCCTCATAGGGGTCGGTGCCCCATGCCATGCCTCCCCAGTCAGGGCCTCGATGTGTCGCCATCTTAATTGCTGGAGTTGCCTCGTCTTCCTCGCACGCTGGAGAAGGGGACGGAGATACCGGGGAGGAGTCTGCATCGCTAATGAATTGAATTTGCACGCAACAGCGTATAGAGTAACTTATACGTAGCAATAGCGTATAATTTATAGGACAAACTACGCAGTGAATGCGTACAAAGCCGAAGCGAATCACCTAATAGTCAGATTCGCTTCGCAGCTAAAAATTCCCAAGATTCGATAGGAATCAACGAATCGACAAATTGATTCACTCATCTATAATGCCAAATAAAACTTTTTTTGCCACTAATACACGCTACAAAGGGCTGTAATTTTCCCACTTCAGAACACAGAGAAAATTATGTTTTTTTTCCAGTAATAGATGGTAGAAGGTTTGCCAATATATAACTTTGGCGCTGTAGGTCAACTAAAACTTTTTTTTTGCCACTAATACACGGTAAAAAGGGCTGTAATTTTCCCACATCAGAACAGAGCGAATAATAGGTTTATTTGCACCACTAATAAAGGAGAGAAGGCTTTACAATATATAATTTTGGCGCTGTAGGCCAAATAAAACTTTTTTTGCCACTAATACACGCTACAAAGGGATGTCACTTTCCCTCTTCAGCACAGAGTGAATAATACGTTTTTTCCGCAACAATAATAAAAGCCAGTAGGTTTGACAATAAATAACTTTGGCGCTGTAGGTCAACTAAAACTTTTTTTTGCCACTAATACACGCTATAAAGGGCTGTCACTTTCCCACTTCAGCACAGAACGAATAATATGTTTTTTCGGACCACTAATAAATGCCAGTAGGTTTGACAATAAATAACTTTGACGCTGTACGCCAAATAAAACTTTTTTTTTTGCCACTTATACCCGCTACAAAGGGCTGTCATTTTCCTACTTCACCACACAACAGCTAATAAGCCCTTTCTGTTTTCCAACACTAAAACAGCAAAAAAGTGCTGTACTAAATGTACCTACTGCACACAAGGGTTAACAATACCCCAATAATCAGAATTACAGAGGAAAACCTGACATGAAAAGCTGTATCATGGCAATTTTGAATCCCAGTCACTGCACTAAGGTGTAATGCGATTTTTCCTATTACCCTGTTGTTGCACTTATTTCCATATCTCACACTGTTTCTAAACACCCCTATTGAACCCTGTTCTGCTTCAATACTTTCCTCCCTATCCTTCCCCTACACTTCTATTCAGCAATTTGCAATTTTGATGAGGTTTTCTAGCACTTTCCCTAGCTCCTGCAAACGTCTCTCCCTGCACTAGGTTCACTGGAGAATGAGAGAATCCAAAATGTCTGCGGGTAGTTATAGGGCTTTGACATCATAGGGATGGCTGGCTGCTGATTGGCTGCTTTGCTGCATGCATGGCATTGTAGGTGATCCATCCTTCCCTCAAATTTCTTGCTCCATGTCCAAACACGTGCAGCCGCCATTTTAGTGAAATGTCTATGCCATCCTTGTGAGGGATATTAGAGTATATCCATCATCAGCAATCTTGTGTATTCTGGTAATCGTCCAATGGCTGACAGCTTGAGCAGAATGTCTGTGGTGTCCTGGATATAAATAGGTGTCCTTTTGACCAAGGATTTAAAAATATTCTCTACCAAGCCCAAGATACCTTCAGTTAGGGTCACCATACCTGAAATGATTGGTCTGCCAGGATTCCCTTCTTTATGTATTTTCAGTAGCATGTAAAAGGACCACATTTTAGGATTTTCCAGTATAAGGTCCAGTAGGGTGGGTGATTCCAGCTGAAGTTCTTTATAATTTGTCTAAGTTCTTCTGTGAACTTTCTGCTGGGGTCTTACTTAAGCAGCGTGTAGTATCTTTTGTTCGAGAGTGTGTCTCTTGAACATAATCCAATGTGTTCATAATCACTACACAAACATAGAAGAGGATTACACAAACATAGAAGAGGATTCTTTACGGTAAGAGCAGTGAGACTATGGAACTCTCTGCCTGAGGAGGTGGTGATGGTAAGTTCACTAAAAGAGTTCAAGAGAGGCCTGGATGTATTTCTGGAGGGTAATAATATTATAGGTTATAGTTACTAGAGATGGGTTGTTGATCCAGGGAGTTATTCTGATTGCCTGATTGGAGTCGGGAAGGAATTTTTTTCCCTAAAGTGGGGAAAACTGGCTTCTACCTCACAGGGTTTTTTTTCCCTTCCTCTGGATCAACTTGTAGGAAAACAGGCCGAACTGGATGGACAGATGTCTTTTTTCAGCCTTATAAACTATGTTACTATGTTACCATGTTACTACCATGCCACCTTTATCAGCTGGTTTGATAATTATATAATTGTTGGATATTAATGATGTTATTGCCCTCCTTACTTGTACACTGAGATTGTATGTTATTGTATGCTGTTTGTACAAAAGAAATTGATCGACTATTTAGACAAAATTCACACCTTCCTCAGTTCGACTCCCAATCCCTAATTTACGTTGTCTCTGCTGACCATGTCCACTTGTTGATCAGCCTTATCATAATTATGCATCCCCCCATGAACATGTTTTGCTGTAACATCCTATAAGTGTTGTGTCTATTTCTCAGTCTTTCATTTGCAATGTTTTTTTTCTGGTTAGACTATAAAGGTATCACTCTCTTAAAACTTTTGTATTTATTAACGCAAAAGTATTTAACAACTTTGCCGAAGTTTGGTGAATTGGCCAAAAATAATTTTTCAAAACTTTTCTCATCTCTGATTTTAACTTTTGAAGGACAGCTGCAGTCCACAAGATTGCATTCAACTCACTGCAGCTATCATTCAATCGTTAAAAATCAATACATAGCACTACAAAAAGCCACAGTGTAGCCCAAGCCTAAAAGTAAGTTTTACATCAAGACCTGTAATTTATTCCAGCATTTCTAATCTATTATTTGCCATTGTACCTATTTCACAGGCTCTCCATTCTTGAATACAGAAGTATCCTGGCATTTATCTTTGCCATTGATGAAATAAATGCGGACCCTCATATTCTCCCCAATATTACTTTGGGGTACCACATATATGACACCTGTGCCGATCCAAAGAAAACGATTGTATACAGCCAAATGATATTGTCCGGTTACTGGAGACAGGCTCCGAATTTCTCTTGCATTAAAGATGGAGAAATAGTCGGTTTCATTGGTGACAGTACTTTTCCCACGACACATGCACTGGCACAGTTACTCAGCTTGTATAGGTATGTGCAGGTTAGTGAACTTTGCTTGGCCTCTACATTTGGTATTGTGTAACAAGGACAGAAACTGAATGTTGACCAGGGTCAGAATGGGGTTCCTTGGGTCCATCAGAGGAACTTATTCTTAATACCCAACCCCCATATCATTTATATAGTCAGATATCGTAGGTTTTGAGTCAAAGAAATAGAAGCAAGTGATTGGCAAATGTTCTTTTTTTGTTCTGTATCTTTTGGTCCTACTGTGGTATTAAACCCTCCCCCCACTGAACCATTCTTTGGTACTCTGGTGGGCCAGTGCAACCCTGATGTTTACTTTTGAACATCATTTTTCACTTGTGGAGAATTCTGCATTGCCTCAAGGAGGGCATGATATATGACTACAGTTTAGTTACAGTGCCTACACTGAGTCTGGGGTAGTCTGAGACAAACCTCCTGTCTCAAACATGCTTCAGGCTGCTGATCTGTATCTCTCCCTACAGCTGTGTCTCCTCAGACTGGCTGATTTCATGACACTATCACAGGCTCAGATTACTAAATTACCACTGATAAAACAATCATTATCAGGCATTGGCTACACATATATTATGGGGAATGAGACATAGAAACCTGGAGGGTTGCTTTAAGTACTACAATATTTAGGAGTGGTATAGTGAAACAGAAAAGTTAATTTTTACATATTCTGTAAGGTATAAGTGTGTGTTCGGGTGTACATATGTACACTTGTAGCCAATAGTTAAACCCTATCTACAGTTGGGTCTGAAACTGTCACTTGTTTGTCACTTGTTCATGGATGTATACCATATTTTTCACCCTATAAGATGCACCTGACCATAAGACGCACCAAGGTTTTAGAGGAGAAAAATAATAAAACATATTTTTTACCAGACCTCATCTCAGAGCCCTAATCAGACCTCCAATAGTAATAAGACCCACAATCCGACCGCAGATCAGACACCGAATGTTAATAAATGGAAATGCTCATTAGTATACTTTGGGGGTAAAAAGTAGGTCTTATAGGGCAAAAATATAGTATAGGAGTTTTTGGAAGTCTGGCAGATTAAAGTTTGACCTTTTTAGTTGAATATTGCATATATGAGTATGAAAAGTGTGTAGTTATCCCCAGGGAGAGATAAAATACTATCTACAGTGAACTGAACACCTGCTGATCGGTAACTTCCTTCCTCTGGCTTTTATGGCAGTCAAGGATAGGCATACAGCTCCTCAAAATAGTATGAACAATCAGGTTTGTTACAAACTTTTCAAAGTTTTGTTCTGAATTCCTACCGAACCTATTCAGGTTCATTTTGGATGAATCCAGTAAAATAGCTCACAGCGTCATTTTACTGCACATGTTGACAAGAAAAAGCACAATGGAGGAAGAAGAAGTATGCTCACTTGACCATTCGAGGGAGTGGGAGAGGGTGGCTTGCCCTGGTTGGCTCCCAGATAGACAGACAACCTTGATGAGTCAATCAGTGCTTCAGCAGGCAAGGAGGTGCCCTAGCAGAATGTCATTCTGTGTTGGGCTGTGAATAAGGGTGGATGGATCTTTGCAGTGTCTGACAGAAAATGATATTAGAGACAAGGTACAGTCATCAACCTTCTATTCTACTGTCAGTGGAAAACATACAATTGATTGATTGTGTACAATAGAGAAAGAAGAAAGAATAGGGAAAGGCAGGGAAAGCTGTCTGCCGGGGAGTGAGCATTTCAAATGTCAGTGAAAATGGGAGTAATGGTCTGAAGTCAAAGCAGACAGTTTATTATTTTTGTTTATATTTAGGAAACTAGCATATTGTTGTGTCTTACAATACACAGGGTAACAGACGATTATTTAGTAGAACTGAGTCCGAAATCCATGTTAGTGCATCTGAAGGCACCTCCAATGTATTTTTTTTTTTATTTTATTTTTTTTTCAGTTTGGTTTTCAGCAACCCCCCCCACCCAAACATCCTTCCAAATATTCTTCCAAATACTCCATCAAATTATTTGAAACATGGAGGAAATAAAAAACAAGAAAAAGAAAAGAAAAAGATGAAACAGATAACAATACCAGTGGGGGAATTATACACAAATCTGAAACTCAAACATACAACAAATACTCACCTAATCACGTCACCATATGGAGAAGAAAGACAAATAAATACCAAATATAGGTATATACAAACACAAAGCACCAAAAACCAATAATAGCAATATATTTTCATATTTAATTTCCATATCTAATTTTCATATTTAATAATTTTTTCATATTTAATAATTTTTTATATATTTTTTATATATTTCTCTTACACCCCAATACAAATTGAGTACAAGACAAGACAGACATATAACACTAATGGGGAATTTTAGACACATAATGAATATGTAATTATATGCATAAGAAAGGCAAATAATAAAGAATAAAGAATAAGAAATAAAAAATAAAACACAAAAAGGATCACAACCATTATGCACTAAGTATAGACACCTATGAATGAATTAAACTAATCATGCACAAACACAAAGTACCGAAAATCAGCAGTATAAAGCCCTTTTATCATTTATTTTATACATTTCTATTCTGTACATGCCTATTTTTATTCCTTTTTTATATATACACATATTCTTTTCATAAACACACTCACTTTTATTGATAAAACTTAGTCTTATCTTTCTTTTAAATTTATATACATATACCGATGCCAATCCCAATTCCAATCCATGCCAGTGTTTTCCGTTGCAACTTAAGGATATACCACTACAAGACTATATAAGCCATAAAGTCCACAGTCCAACATTGACAGCCACTGAGGAAGGGGCAGGAGAATACGCCCCGAAACGCGTTTGGCATATGAGGGACAGCACGGACACTGGCTCGAACAACTCTTAATTAGTTCTTAGCCACCACTGGCTTCATTTCTCTTTTTATTATTTTATTTGTTCCTATTTTATTTACCCCAACACTAAGAACAATATATGGAAAGTTTCAAGTCCACAATATACTGAATAAGGACAAAGAAACAAATACCCACGTACACGTGGGACGCCACGACGGGTATCACCGCATGAGTGCCGGGAAGAGAAGCGCGCGCAGAGAATTGAATTTCCCGCACTAACAGAGCAGCAGCGTCCTCGTGCTGACAGCTGGAAACATCAAAGCCAAGCACAGACGGAGCGGGTCTCAGCGCATCTACTACATCACATCTACTGCTGTATCGCTTCCCAACGGTGGAGGGGTAATGTACCACAATATTATTCACATAAGAAATATTTAGATGTGCCATTAAGGACTACAGTGAGCACTAAGGATTACAGTGAACATTAAATCAGCGTTCCGCAAAACATTAATAGAACCAATTAGACTATATCTCACCTATGAACGCTATTTATTCATGAAAAAGGGACTTTAAGAAGACTTTTTGTTCACTTATTTTTCACTTATTTTTTATTTTTTTATTTTTTATTTTTTATTTCTACTTTCATTTTTCTATTTTTCATTCATTTATTTTTTCTACTTTTTATCCTTACACATTGTTTTATCTATTCAGTTTATAGCTGGCCAGCTATTTATTATCTGCAATCTATACTATATTTTAGCATCCTATATTAATAAATATTTATTACCAACAGACATTGTCATACTATATTTATTTCTATTAGATAACAATACCAGATTGAGTGTGCTCATCCTCATATATACAAGTTATTTTTTTATACATCAATAGGCTGTGGGTAAAGCCTGGATTTGAGCACCTCGGTGTACCATAGATCTCTGGTGGTGAGCCACTCACCTTTTAATCAATCTATACCTTATCTCTTACCCAGAGTTGAGCCCCCACTCAGAGTATCATGGACATCTGGGATTGTATCGATAGAAAATATAAGAATGTTGAAAATTACACATTTGATACAGATAGCAATGTACAAATAATTACAAAATCTACAGATGACACCTTCAAAGAACTAGAAAAGCTACTGCTGAAACAATTGAAACACAAATGGGAGATAAAAACACTAAATCAATATATAGCAAATGACAATGTACCAAAAGGTCTTACATTAACCAAAGACCCAGCCCAAGATTTATACAATGAAGAGTTCCAACAAGAGTGGAACTCTTTCCTTAAAACACAGTCAATTATGTTGGTAAAAATGATTGTAAAAAGACGCACACAGATATTGACAGAAATTACAGTTAAAATTAATGATCTTAAAGGAATTACTGATAAAATACCACGAGACGAGGAATACACTAAATGGCAGGAAAGAATCTGCAAAAGTTTAGACGCTTTAGAGAAGGAGATTATCTATAAAAAGAATAGAAAAATGAAATGGAATACACAAAGAGAAGCGACAATAGAGAGTCACAATATAAAAAATGACAATTTTAGGAATAGAATAAATAAGTCACAAAGGGAAAATGTGGAAGATAGACATATAAGGCAGTCGACACAAGATGGTGATGAAAGGGAAAGACAAACACGATTCACAACAACCACATACACAATCCCAACCACCAATAGATTTGAACCTTTAAATAAACCTCTTTTTTTAGACCAAACACCTCCACACCACAGAATAAGGACACATCAAAGATCACCACAAACACAAAGAAATGCACAGAGAAGAACTCCGTCACCAACTCACAGATACAATCTCAGATACCGACAGAATCAACAATACATGGGGAGGCCAATCTCCCCAAGACACCAACAGAATCCAGAACAGACACACTATTACAACCACCAGAGACACAATCAACAGACACAGAATCACCACGACGATTACCTGAACCAAAGGAGGAAATACCCACAGCGACACGTAAGAGAACAAGACGAGGACTACGAAAAAGCAAAAAGAACCAGATAACACGGGATACAGAGGTAGATAACACAATAGTCAACCTTAGCGATGCCCCACTGACTAATACACAAATCAACCTTTTGAATAAAGGTTTAAAATTTGCTCCCACCAAACAATTAGACAAATTTGGCACATATATCGGTGTTGAGAAATTCATTAGAAAACTATGTTTGAAGAAATATTATATGAAGAATCCCATACTAGATACAACAGAAGAACACCGAACATATACACATACGGATTTAAAACCAAAATCTAAAAGATATCCACGTCAAGAAATTAGCGAAGAAATAGCCACATTTAAGAAAAATGTAGAAAATGATATTAGAAGAATAAACAATAAATATACGAGAAATAATCTAACAAAAAAGGAAATCACTGCAATCAAAGAGTTACAGGCTAATGAGAAATTAGTAATACGCCCTGCAGACAAGGGAGGAGCAATAGTCATACTAAACCATACAGACTATAATAAGGAAAGTGAAAGACAACTTGCTGACACTACCACCTATAAAAAAATAAAATCAGATCCCACAACCCTATTCCATAGAGATCTAATGGAATTATGTCAAAAAGGGTTGGAAGACAATATCTTATTAGAAAGAGAATATAAATATATTACATCAACTGATAAGAGAATACCTATATTTTACCACTTACCGAAAATTCACAAGAACATCACTAATCCACCTGGTAGACCGATTATCTCCGGAATAGGTTCAATTACATCAAATCTTTCACAATATATTGATAAACTACTCCAACCTTCAGTTAAAAAAATTCCATCATACATTAAAGATACTACTGATATCATACGTACATTGGAACAATTAAATTTCGAACCACACTGGCAGTTAGGTACCATTGATGTTAACTCATTATATACAGTTATTAATCATGACTTGGGCATACAAGCAATAAAAGAACAATTAATAGACAATGGAGAGCTAGATTTAGAACAAATAGAATTCATCACGAACAGTATCCGCCACATATTAACTCATAACTACTTCTGGTACAATTCACAATTTTACATTCAGCAATGCGGTACCGCCATGGGTACCAGATTCGCCCCCAGCTATGCCAATCTATTTATGGCACAGTGGGAGAAAGAACATATCAAACCACAATTGGGGGAGAATCTGGTCCTATGGCGGAGATATATCGACGATATCATTCTGATTTGGCAAGGCACAACTGAAGACTTAAACACATTCATTAAAAATTTGAATTCGAATAATTATAATTTAACTTTTACATCTACCATCAGCAATAGCCAAATTGAATTTTTAGACCTAAAAATAAAAATTCAAAACAACAAACTAGTATGCAGTACTTATCAGAAACACGTAATGAAAAATAGTTACATCTTGTTTAATAGTTGCCATTTACCAAGATGGCTGACTAATATCCCAACCAGTCAGTTTAGGAGACTGAAGAGAAACTGCTCCAATAACGACCAATTTGAAGACGAGGCCACTAACTTAAAACAACAATTTATAAACAAAAAATATCCACCACCTATTATTGAATCTTCACTGAAGAAAGTCAGGGAGATGAATAGAGAAGACTTTTTCAACGGGAACACAAAAACAACCAAAAACGAGGGCCAAATGAGAGTGATATTACCGTTTAACTCCAAACACAAAGAGGTTGAACTAATCTTGAGGAAACATTGGCATTTACTACAAAAAGACAAGATTATAGGATCACAGATATCAGATACACCACGAGTAGCATACACAAAAGCTCCGAATTTGGGAATCAAAGTCGCCCCTACGGTCAAAAGCACAAAAATACAAAAAACTACCAACTGGTTAGCACCAAAAGGCTTCTACTGATGTGGAAGCTGTAATAATTGTAAGGTTACCCAATTTCCCAAAAAGACAACAGAAATT
>ONZH01005749.1:0-27438 GCA_900303285.1 Rhinella marina | reverse complement strand
CTGCTCCTCCTCCTGCCCACTGGACATTCCAACAGCCTCCCTTGATGGCAACTGCGTCTCATCATCATCATCGCTCATGATAACAGATGCTGGCTCAGGGTCCACATCAGCAGGAGATGGCGAAACTCAAGTGTTTGGGCATCACTACAAACAAATTCCTCTGCTAGCTCCTGGGATTCTTCCGGCACATCTGAAAAAGGACCCGAAAAGAGCTCCTGGGAGGGGTCAATGGTGGGATGACTCTGTTGGCCAGGTGTGGAGGAAGGAGGGTCAGAGTGAGACTGTGTGGATGACTGGCTGGTGGACAACTGTGTGGAAGCGCTATCGGCTATCCATTGCACCACCTGTTCAACCTGCTCAGGCCCTCAACAGCGGTGTAACCCGCCCCCTGCTTAACTGTCCCATAAAGGCAGGGATTCTGGATGAGCGGGATCCTGGCTGACCCTCACCAGCACGCATTGTATCCCCACTGGCTTCAACAAGGCCCCCAACAGCATTTCCGCGCCCCCGTCCTCGTCCACGTCCTATTCCGCTAGCCCCCCGCCGCATTTTTTTTTTTTTTTACAATATTTTGCCTTCACAGCCGTGAAATTAGTTGCAAGAGAACGCACAGTACAGTTGCCAATTGAAAGGCCTATATATTGTATATTTCAAGGTACACAGCCGTGTTCTAAGTGATCAGACGGTGTGTATGAACAACAGTTATGAGAAATTACTTTGCAAGAGCACGCACAGTACAGTTGCCAGTTAAGGCCTATATCTTGTATTTTTCAAGGTACACAGCCGTGTACTAAGTGATCAGACGGTGTGTATGAACAACAGTTATGAGAAATTACTTTGCAAGAGAACGCACAGTACAGTTGCCAGTTAAGGCCTATATATTGTATTTTTCAAGGTACACAGCCGTGTACTGAGTGATCAGACGGTGTGTATGAACAACAGTTATGAGAAATTACTTTGCAAGAGAACGCACAGTACAGTTGCCAGTTAAAGGGGTTGCCCGAGTTATGAAAAAAAATATATAGCACTTCAAATCTGATGGGCAGCAATATATAACTAAGTTAAGCAAGTTTTAGGCAAAAAAAATCCATATTTCCTCATTTCCCTGGTTCTCTTCTGGTCTTTGTTTACATGCAATAACAACAATCTCAGCCCCTCCCCCTTCTCCCCCCCTCTCTGCAAAGGGAATGAATACAAGTGCTGAGTGACATGTCTGCCTGCTGGAATACTCAGCAGCATGTTGTATGTGTAGGACTACAAGTCCCATCTGTACAATGACACTGCTGATACACACAGGAAATTCTCCCTACCTGTTCTTGTACAATACAATTCCTCTATAGCTCCTTGCCCAGCATTTGTCTCCTCTCACTGCTGCAGCTACTGTTTGTTCTAAAGCCTTGAGCCCTCAGTGTGTTCTGGCTGAAGGGGTTAATGTTTTATCTGAAGGAAACCAGGAAGAAAGCAGATAGCAGGAGCCCGGCAAAGAAAGGGGGCGTGGCCAGTGACGTCTCGTGTACAGACTCTTATCTGAACTGAGGCTTGTGAACGAAACATCACAGAGCAGAGAGATAAGGTGACATCACAGGTCATGTGACCCTGAGTCAACTCTGAGAAACCAGCAGCTTTGGAAACACAAAGTATATGGGAAAGTTGTTATACCTGACAAGTTAGAAACATATAAAGAACAAAAAAATAACTCGGACAACCCCTTTAAGGCCTATATATTGTATTTTTCAAGGTACACAGCCGTGTACTAAGTGATCAGACGGTGTGTATGAACAACAGTTATGAGAAATTACTTTGCAAGAGAACGCACAGTACAGTTGCCAGTTAAGGCCTATATATTGTATTTTTCAAGGTACACAGCCGTGTACTGAGTGATCAGACGGTGTGTATGAACAACAGTTATGAGAAATTACTTTGCAGAGAACGCACAGTACAGTTGCCAGTTAAGGCCTATATATTGTATTTTTCAAGGTACACAGCCAGTACTGAGTGATCAGACGGTGTGTATGAACAACAGTTATGAGAAATTACTTTGCAAGAGAACGCACAGTACAGTTGCCAGTTATAAGGCCTATATATTGTATTTTTCAAGGTACACAGCCGTGTACTGAGTGATCAGACGGTGTGTATGAACAACAGTTATGAGAAATTACTTTGCAAGAGAACGCACAGTACAGTTGCCAGTTAAGGCCTATATATTGTATTTTTCAAGGTACACAGCCGTGTACTGAGTGATCAGACGGTGTGTATGAACAACAGTTATGAGAAATTACTTTGCAAGAGAACGCACAGTACAGTTGCCAGTTATAAGGCCTATATATTGTATTTTTCAAGGTACACAGCCGTGTACTGAGTGATCAGACGGTGTGTATGAACAACAGTTATGAGAAATTACTTTGCAAGAGAACGCACAGTACAGTTGCCAGTTAAGGCCTATATATTGTATTTTTCAAGGTACACAGCCGTGTACTGAGTGATCAGACGGTGTGTATGAACAACAGTTATGAGAAATTACTTTGCAAGAGAACGCACAGTACAGTTGCCAGTTAAGGCCTATATATTGTATTTTTCAAGGTACACAGCCGTGTACTGAGTGATCAGACGGTGTGTATGAACAACAGTTATGAGAAATTACTTTGCAAGAGAACACACAGTACAGTTGCCAGTTATAAGGCCTATATATTGTATTTTTCAAGGTACACAGCCGTGTACTGAGTGATCAGACGGTGTGTATGAACAACAGTTATGAGAAATTACTTTGCAGAGAACGCACAGTACAGTTGCCAGTTAAGGCCTATATATTGTATTTTTCAAGGTACACAGCCGTGTACTGAGTGATCAGACGGTGTGTATGAACAACAGTTATGAGAAATTACTTTGCAAGAGAACGCACAGTACAGTTGCCAGTTAAGGCCTATATATTGTATTTTTCAAGGTACACAGCCGTTGTACTGAGTGTTCAGACGGTGGTGTATGAACAACAGTTATGAGAACTTACTTTGCAAGAGAACGCACAGTACAGTTGCCAGTTAAGGCCTATATATTGTATTTTTCAAGGTACACAGCCGTGTACTGAGTGATCAGACGGTGTGTATGAACAACAGTTATGAGAAATTACTTTGCAAGAGAACGCACAGTACAGTTGCCAGTTAAGGCCTATATATTGTATTTTTCAAGGTACACAGCCGTGTACTGAGTGATCAGACGGTGTGTATGAACAACAGTTATGAGAAATTACTTTGCAAGAGAACGCACAGTACAGTTGCCAGTTAAGGCCTATATATTGTATTTTTCAAGGTACACAGCCGTGTACTGAGTGATCAGACGGTGTGTATGAACAACAGTTATGAGAAATTACTTTGCAAGAGAACGCACAGTACAGTTGCCAGTTAAGGCCTATATATTGTATTTTTCAAGGTACACAGCCGTGTACTGAGTGATCAGACGGTGTGTATGAACAACAGTTATGAGAAATTACTTTGCAAGAGAACGCACAGTACAGTTGCCAGTTAAGGCCTATATATTGTATTTTTCAAGGTACACAGCCGTGTACTGAGTGATCAGACGGTGTGTATGAACAACAGTTATGAGAAATTACTTTGCAAGAGAACGCACAGTACAGTTGCCAGTTATAAGGCCTATATATTGTATTTTTCAAGGTACACAGCCGTGTACTGAGTGATCAGACGGTGTGTATGAACAACAGTTATGAGAAATTACTTTGCAAGAGAACGCACAGTACAGTTGCCAGTTAAGGCCTATATATTTGTATTTTTCAAGGTACACAGCCGTGTACTGAGTGATCAGACGGTGTGTATGAACAACAGTTATGAGAAATTACTTTGCAAGAGAACGCACAGTACAGTTGCCAGTTATAAGGCCTATATATTGTATTTTTCAAGGTACACAGCCGGTGTACTGAGTGATCAGACGGTGTGTATGAACAACAGTTATGAGAAATTACTTTGCAAGAGAACGCACAGTACAGTTGCCAGTTATAAGGCCTATATATTGTATTTTTCAAGGTACACAGCCGTGTACTGAGTGATCAGACGGTGTGTATGAACAACAGTTATGAGAAATTACTTTGCAAGAGAACGCACAGTACAGTTGCCAGTTAAGGCCTATATATTGTATTTTTCAAGGTACACAGCCGTGTACTGAGTGATCAGACGGTGTGTATGAACAACAGTTATGAGAAATTACTTTGCAAGAGAACGCACAGTACAGTTGCCAGTTAAGGCCTATATATTGTATTTTTCAAGGTACACAGCCGTGTACTGAGTGATCAGACGGTGTGTATGAACAACAGTTATGAGAAATTACTTTGCAAGAGAACGCACAGTACAGTTGCCAGTTAAGGCCTATATATTGTATTTTTCAAGGTACACAGCCGTTGTACTGAGTGATCAGACGGTGTGTATGAACAACAGTTATGAGAAATTACTTTGCAAGAGAACGCACAGTACAGTTGCCAGTTAAGGCCTATATATTGTATTTTTCAAGGTACACAGCCGTGTACTAAGTGATCAGACGGTGTGTATGAACAACAGTTATGAGAAATTACTTTGCAAGAGAACGCACAGTACAGTTGCCAGTTAAGGCCTATATATTGTATTTTTCAAGGTACACAGCCGTGTACTGAGTGATCAGACGGTGTGTATGAACACCAGTTATGAGAAATTACTTTGCAAGAGAACGCACAGTACAGTTGCCAGTTAAGGCCTATATATTGTATTTTTCAAGGTACACAGCCGTGTACTAAGTGATCAGACGGTGTGTATGAACAACAGTTATGAGAAATTACTTTGCAAAGAGAACGCACAGTACAGTTGCCAGTTAAGGCCTATATATTGTATTTTTCAAGGTATACAGCCGTTGTACTGAGTGATCAGACGGTGTGTATGAACAACAGTTATGAGAAATTACTTTGCAAGAGAACGCACAGTACAGTTGCCAGTTAAGGCCTATATATTGTATTTTTCAAGGTACACAGCCGTGTACTGAGTGATCAGACGGTGTGTATGAACACCAGTTATGAGAAATTACTTTGCAAGAGAACGCACAGTACAGTTGCCAGTTATAAGGCCTATATATTGTATTTTTCAAGGTACACAGCAGTAGTGCCAAATATAGTTTGGTATGTAGCAGAGCACCTAATACACCACTAATGCCTCTCTCTGTCCCTACTCCAGCAGCTATCCCTGAATACAGCAGCCGTTCTCTGTAAAGTCTATATTGTAGTAAGCTATCACTGAAGTCCACTGTAGTAGCCCTGATAAGGGCTTTTAATCACGCTCCTGCCTATCCAACAGCTAAAATCTGTCTCTCCCTTCTCCAGCCTCTGTCCCTGACTAAGTTCACGCAGCATATGCGAACGAGCAGGAAGAGCTGAGTTTTTAATATTCGAGGTCACATGGTTTTTCCAGCCAATGCATGTAGACGCCGTTTTCGCGCTGCCAGCGTGCTCAGCGTGCCTGTCATACCCCCCCTGCATGGTGATTGGTGGAAAAAGAGCGCCAGGGAAGGTGGGAGGGGAAACGAATTCTAGGTGCGCCATCGCCGTTATACTCGAATTAAATCGAGTACGCCGAATATCGTAGTATTCGATCGAATACCAGCTCGATCGAACACTACTCGCTCATCTCTAGTTGACAACTGTTGAATATTTTTCATGGGACAACCCCTTTAAGTTTACTGTCAGGTAAAATTCCTAAATCCTTTGTCAGTGTTTCCGTTTAGTAGCTACTTGTATTTTACTTTCTTATGTGCCTAACCTTACGTTTACCAGCAGGGGCGTGGCTATAGAGGGTGCAAAGGTAGCAGTCTCTACCGGGCCCAGGAGCCTGAGGGGCCCCAAAGACACTTGTGCCACATAAGAAGACACTGGAATTGTAGAAAGTGCATGCAGGTCAAGTTACACATCTGGCTGGAGGGAATGTAGGTCATGAAGGTAGGGGTGCTGTTTCAATTTTTGCCTCGGGCAGCACGAAAGCTATGTGCTTCCCTGTCCCTGGCCACAAAGCACAACCTCATTTGCCACTTCTCGACCCAAGCCACCAATCTATCCAGATCCAGCTGTAGCAGTATACTGTGCTGTTTGTGTTAATTGCTTTACACAGTTTAAAATGTTTGCAAAAATTGCTGTTTTACTGTGCAACCCCTCTACAAGATCATTAATAAATATATTGAAGATAATAAGGCCCAATAGTGACCCCAGATGTACTCTATTAGTGACAGTGACCCAATCTGAGTATGTACAATTAATAACCACCCTCTATCAGTAAGCCAGTTACTTACCCACAAATACAATTTTCTGGTGTAAAGTAGAACTAGCTTAGTTCCCCATAGCAACCAATCAGATTCCACCTTTCATTTTCCAAAGGAGCTGTGAAAAATGAAAGGTGGAATCTGGTTGCTATGGGCTACTAAGCCAGTTCTACTTTACACCAATTTTATAAAATCTTTGTAAATGAATTCCAATATGTTACCTGATAAAATCTATCATAAGGTACACAGCAGTACCAATACAACTTGCGGTAAATGAAAGAATCAACTAGTCCTACTACAGTTTCACTGGTGTGTCAGCGTGAGGTAATTGTCCCTGTTAAATCCCCAGCATGGGTTGCTGTGCTGGCCCTATAAGACCTAGTAACGGAGCACTCGCCCCGAAAAGCGCAAACCTGTCTGGAACCTCACCCTATAAAAACAATGCTCTAGATTACCCTGTTATACCACCCCAATGGTATACTAGAGTAATCTAATGCATTACTTTCCCCTTAGTGCCACCACACAGTAGCATTGCCCACGCTGTGCTCCCTCACAGTAGTAATACCCACATTGTGCCCCATCACAGTAGGTATGCCCATATTGCGCTGCCTTCACAGTAGCAATGCCCACATTGTCCTCCATGTCACAGTAGTTATGCCTGCATTGTGCACCCTCACAGTAGTTATGTCCACATTGTGCCCCCACACAATATTTATGTCAAGACTGTGCCCCTACACAGTAGTTATGTTCATTGTGCCCCCTTCATAGTAGTTATGATCATCACTGGCCTGCCCAAACAATATGAGGTGAGACTCCGGTCACCATGTTGTAGCACATGGCTGACACCCCGGAATATCTTTACACAGAATATAGAAGGTAATATAAAAGGAGACATAATTAAAGGAGACAGACCAATCAGTACTTAATTATTTATGTAAAATACACTTACAACATTGTAACTGTTGGGTTGTGTAGGAGGAGCAAAGACTAATTCCTGAGCCTTCATGCTCCTCCTACACAGCCCAGGATCGCAATGTGTAACCTGCTAGGGACCACTGGGAGCTGAATGGCGAGGCAGGGACTGAACAGCTCCCTACTTCATCATTGCAATCAACTGCCTGAGCAGCCCCTCAACCTTCTGTGCCCGGGGCCTGTATAGCTCTTAAGTGTAATTTTGTTCTGCAGGGCAAATGGGAACATTCCTTCATTTTCAAGTGGTGGCGATCAAGGCCTAATTTTTCAAAACTAGGAAGGGCAGAGTCCCAGTACCTCTGGAAGTGATGGTACCCATACTGTACCAGGGCAGCATTTCCCTGGTGAAGTTCGCCAAATAGCAAGTAAGGGAAGGACCCAAAAAAGATGCAGAGTGTGTTTCAAAAAGGGGGTAAAGGAAAGGGCACAATTTATCAGTATGAAACCTTACACTGGAAAACTTGGCCTCTGCATATAGAATTGCTTCCAAGTTTTCCACTCATGCATGGGTTATCAATTTTATCATTTATGTACCCACATATAACAGAAACTAAATTAATCAGCACATCCTGCATAGCCATATTTATAAAGGGTAACAAAATATATAAGCACTCTATAAACGTAAAGTGTATGATCGAAAATATATAAACTAATATCACATTTACTTTGCATACAAACATGTGTTGCCTAGCAAATATATTTTGATCAAAAATATCTGTGCCTATCCACCACAGCATGGTAAACTCAGTTTGGATGTATCTCCAGAGGTCGTACTAAATTTTTTCTCTTAACATTTTTGATGAGTATTTTTAGCTGAGGAGGAGTACAGAAGTTGCAGTAATTCAAATAAATAATATGTGGGCTAAATAATGTTAAGGGCTTGTTCATATCTGCATTGGAGGCTCCTTTTGGGCCTGTATCACAGATTTTGTCACAAAGACCAAATAAAAAAGGCTTGCATGCAGGACTTTTTTGTCTGGTAAAAAGACAAGATCCCAAACGGAAACTGAATGCTTCCTGTTATAGTCAATGGAGTCAGCTCCGTTTGGGTCAGTTATGTGCCCTATCCAGTACTTCCATTATTTTTGTTGTTCTGTTCATCTAAGGGAGCAGAACAAACATAACTAGTATTGGTATGAACGTGCCCTAAGAGGTTGGTATTTATGCAGGTAAAGCATTACTAGTCTAAATAACATATTTCCCCTCCGTTCAGCCCCTTTACAACATACAGTCCCATGTAAATAACATCTCTCCCCTCCATTCAGCCCCTTCAACATATAGTCCCATGTTACTAACTTCTCTCCCCTCTGTTCAGCCCCTTTACAACATACAGTCCCATGTAAATAACATCTCTCCCCTCCATTCAGCCCCTTCAACATATAGTCCCATGTTACTAACTTCTCTCCCCTCCGTTCAGCCCCTTCAACATACAGTCCCATGTAAATGACATTTCTGACCTCCGTTCAGCCCCCTTCAACATACAGTCTCATATAAATAACATTTCTCCTCCACATGAGACTCATTGGTGGTGTAATATAGGCACGTTTAAATAGTTCATCTGCTGGACCATTTATACTTAATCTGTTCTGTTATACATAGACTGACTGTGCATCAGAATTAGTCTCAACAGCTGGTCTAATATATAGGCACATGTACCTAGTTAATATGCTGTGCCATTAATAATTAATCTGTTCAGTTGTACATAGATGTATAGTGCATTAGACTCATTGTCAACAGGCAGTGTAATATATAGGCATATTTTTCTAATCTATCTGCTGCGCCATTCATACTTTATCTGTTACATTAATGATTCAGTTACTGTACACTACGGCCAACAGACAGTTGCCTGGGCCCTCTAAAGGAATGGACAAATTAAAAAATGTTGCTGCAGCAGAAGTATGGGTAGTGGTACCATCAGCCGCAGCAACAGGCCGGAGCTGCCACTGTCATCTATCGGTCGTGTTTTGACCAACAATCCAGATGGACTGGGATGGTTGACTTGTTCAACATTATCTCAGGTGATAATACATACACACAGCTAGGAATCGGTGAGTTCCTCTCACACCATACTTAGTTTGCATGGCTCAGGAACAACCTCTGTGTCCTCACCTGTCCTGAAACAGCCTCTTTCTTTTGTTCCTCCTTCTGCTCGGGAAGTTATGAATGCTGCCAGCTCTGCTCTGCTTTTCAGTGAGGATGAGCTTACTGAGGACAGTCAGCAGCTACAGGCCAGCACAGACCTGGAGGAGAGGTCTTCTGCGTCCTCTCTTAGGCATGCAGCTAGCAATGATGACAGTCGGGTGGGAGAATGTGTTTTGCGAGCAGTCAGGGACTTGGTCATAAGACTGGTGAGGGTGACATGAGACGAACAGACATTAGTGGATGATGATGTAGTGGATCACACGTGAAAGCCAGATGTAGAGGGAGCATAATCATAATTAAGGGGTAAGGGTGGTTGCAGACCCATGGAACAGCAGCAGGGTGGAAGAAGTGGGAGATATGGAGGCAAAGGTGCCCGGGGTAGACTGTCTGCTATTCAAGAGCCTACTTGTCAGGAAACAACTAGGGGTTCATAAAGGCAGCAGATGGCAGTCTGCATGGAGTTGTGGGGGTAAAATGTCATACTCAGCAGTGTGGGAATTTTTTATGAAGTCGCTGGAGGATGTTAGTGTGGTGGTACACAGAAGGTGAAGCGTAGTCAGAGTGCTAATGTTGACACCATGCCACTGCACCAACACATGGAGTGTCACCATAAAGTAGCTTGGGAAAACCGTGGGACTAATGTAGTGGTACAGTCTGAGGCAGCAACCACTGCATCTCCCAGTGGCCCGCACGCCTTCTCCAGCAGTCAGAGCTCCTCAACCTCAGCAGAAGGAAGCTGTTGTTCCTTCCCTTCTATTGCTACTGATACTCCTCATTCTACTCCGTGTCACGTGTTTCGCCAGCAATTGATCACCGAGGCGATTACAAAGAGACAACAGTATGTGTGCTCTCATCCAACGGCGTAGAAGCTGAACGTGCACCTGGCAAGTTGCAGGTACTGCAGTGCCACACTTTCCATATTATGGACTTTGAACATTTCAGACAAATGATGGCTTGTGCCCACCTAAGGTGGAGAGTCCCAAGCCGTCATTACTTCTCTAAAAAAAATCTGTAGCAGCCCTGCACACATATGTTGAGCAGAAGGTGGGCCAGTCCTTGAGCCTTTCAGTGTCTTTATGCCAGCGCTGATGTGTGGAGCTGTAACTATGGCCAAAGGCAACTTGGCAAGGTGATGGCAATGCCGCCTCCACGTTGTGATTCTGGGATTTCCGCGCCAATTTCCACCTCTGCCTCCTCATCCTCCACCTTGTACTCAGCTTCCACTGTAGGCATAGTTCAGAGTGGTCCTCCAGCATAGCACCTATGCAAAGCATGGCATTGTCACGCAGTTCTGCACCTGGTCAGCCTGGCTGAATGGAGTCACACCGTGGAGGAACTGCTCCACGTCATCAACACAGAAATCGAATCCTGGCTGTCTCCTTGCTAACTCGATATAGGAACAATGGTCAACAGGATAACAGGAAGAACATGCTTTCTGAGCTGCATCAGCTGACTCATGTGCCCTGCATGGTGGACATCTTCCATCCTGTTGTCACCCAGTCAGGTGAAGTCCTCTAACTGCAAGACGTCTTCAAAATGTCAAGGAAACACTGCATGCACTTCAGCCACTCTTACTAAGCAAGACATACCTTCTTAGAGCTGCAAAGGCAGAATGGTGTCCCCCTACATCATATGTGATATTTCCACGTTGTAATTCCATCCTCTACATATTAGACTGCCTGTGTGAGCAGAGGAAACCCGTGACCAATTTGTTGATGATGCAGACAGACAGGACTACTCCCTGTAACAGCGGCTGCTGTGCGCCACTGTTCCCCTGCTTAACGCTGCAGTCCTGGGCAACGCGTTCAATGGTGATCTGCTGCCTGTGCTTTCCGTTCGCCGCTGCAATCCTGGGCTTTTCTGTGTAAGTGCTGTTGCTCTGTGATCCGCTCCAGAGTTTACATTCAACCCTGGCTACAACATGCTTGCTGCTTGTTCCTTGCATCACTCCCTCTGGGCCGGCGCATGTTGGATCATGTGGGTTGGATCACTTAGACAACGCCCTTAGAGGAGGTTGGACACAAGGCACAGTGGGTCCACATCCGCTGGTTTGTGACACTCCCCAGTGTAACTTTGACATTAGACAGTGGCAGCTCATGCATGACACCTGCCGTTTGCTCAGGCCCTTTGAGGAGGCCACTTTATTTGTCAGTCGCCAGGACTATGGGATGAATGATATGTCATTTTACTCCTTCATGTCCTGGAGAATACAGAACTAGGTGGTGCTGCTCAAGTGATAGGAGAGGAGTAGAGTTGATCGAACGTGCTCGGATCCCCTGCGCTCGCATGCCCGCAGGCATCCTGATCCGTCCTCACCTGACTGTAAGTCAATGGGGGCGGATCCATTTGGTATGACACACGAGTGTGTCATACCAAACGGATCCGTCCCCACTGACTTACAGTTGGGTGAGAAGGACGGATCCGTTTGGTGTCACACACTAGTGTGTGATACCAAACGGATCCGTGCCCATTGACTTACAGGCAGGTGAGGACAGATCCGGATGGCTGCGCAGCAGAGTGCAGGGGATCCGAGCAGTACAGTGCTCGTTACGAGCACGTTCGATCAACTCTAGATGAGCAGAAGGATCGTGAGGAGATAGAGGGTGACGAGGAAGATGACGCAGATGACCTCGACCGACCGTGGTAGTATGCTGTGGACAAGGAGGCAGGGAGTCCCTCTAAGTCCCTTGTACAAATGGCCATATGAATGTTGAGTTGCTTGTGTAGTGACAGCCGCATTATGACCATTCGGCAGAGGGATGACTACTGGTTCTCTACAATGTTAGACTCTCGCTACTGGTCCAAAGTGAGGGCCTTTTTTACACCTTCTGAGAGGAATGAAAAACTCAACTTACTATAGAGACATCATTTGTAGTCGGCTGGTTACTGCCTATGTCCCCCATGGCCCATCTTCACGAAGGTCTAACCAGGGGGACTCTCTGATCTCACACTACACTGCAATGACTGCTGGAGGGGGTGGGGGAGGGGTACCATCAACTCCATCAGCAGCAACTTTAAGCAACTTAAGTCTTGAGTCTCTGATGATCACTTTTCTTTAACCTCCTACTGAGCAGAACCTGAACCAGCAGGTGATGGCATATTTGGACTGCACCCTGCCACCCAAGATCCAAGATTCCCTTGTCTACTGGGTGGCTAAACTTGAATCGTGCCCGCAACTGGCCAAGTTTGCCCTGGGCCACCTTTCCTGAGCAGTTGTTTAGAGCAGCAGGTGGCATAGGTACCCCAAAGAGAACTCGCCTTTCAACCCAAAATGTTGAGAGACTAACCTTTATAAAGATGAATCAGGCCTGGATCAACCAGGATTTCCAGACACTGGTGCCTGATACAACAGAGCAGATCCAGGGCCACTATTGTTACTCTTCATGCTGTTGCCACCCTCCCCACTCTGTTACGGGGCCACTAGTATCCCTATTTGGCTATGTTGGCATCATTGTTTATTTTTCCATTCTGATCTATCAGAGAAACTGAAAAATAACCAAAAAAACACAGGTCCTGTCCTTTGAGAATCCAGAAAGCCTCTATCACACCATCAGTATTTTGCATTAGCATTTGATAAAGATTTGGAAGCCACAAGCAGGAGTGGGTCCAAAACACAGAAGAGATGCAAATATTTCTATCACATGTTATCTCTGTTTTGGACCCTGTTTTTGCCTTACCAATCCTAATCAAATACTGATGCAAAAAACTGACCAAATACTGCCTGTGTGATAGAGGCCTTTAAATTCCTGCTTGTAGGACTTCTTTTGCATCTGATTTCAGAGGCAAATGGCTGCTGACACCCTCTCCACTGTCATGGGGCCCCTCCATGAATTTTGGGCCACTGCACGGTTAAGTTCACGTCGATAAATTAGACCTAGTAAAGAAAACTCCTGTACTCCATTGTATTGCTCAGTGTCTTATATCAATTTAATGTTGGGGGATTTTCTAGTATAGTTACAATTCAATAAACATTTTTGGCCATACAGCCTTCATCAGAAATAGTGAAATACATACAAAGAAAATATAAACAAAACTTAGTTTAGTGATGTGAGGACATAACAATACAAATTTCAATGAAACGTCTTAAAGCATCCTGGGATTGAGGATCTATCCAGACATAGTAAATAAGTAGCATGATTGCAGTAAGTATTGATACAGCAGTAAACTGTTGAGTAACACAACATTGCGGTATATGATGTAGTTAATTAAGGCGAGTATGACTCCAGGTTGTGTCAAGACTGATCGTCCGAATAAACCGTAGATGCGGATTGCTAAAAGGAATGTAAGAAAACACAGAGATTTCAGTAAATATAGTAATACCCCAATATCTAGTGATCAAAACTCCACTACTAGACTCTTGGTGAATATATAGAGTTTCCTGGAGGGTGACATGGGAGGTGACCTTAATGGCTTACCTGGATGAGCTGCACAGTGGTTATGCTGAGAAGTAGCGCTGTAGGAATGGGGCAGTAGTATCCCAGAAAGTATGGTGCTAAATGGCAGTGTTAAACGTCGGCATGTAATAAATGCCATGCGCTGAAAGCCAGGGGGAGCGAGGCGGTCCCGGATGCAGGCAGATTGGGAACGTGTGAGGGGACAACAAAGATGGCGGAATGAGGCTGGGGAAGTTAGTGCGCATGCGTGCCAGATCGGGGTGGGGCACGCTGCATGGAAGAGTGTAAGGGAATACTAAAGATGGTGAAGCAGAGCTGAGGAAGCCAGTGCACCTGCATGCCAGATCGGTGCAGATATCGGATCTCATAATCTGCCCAATAATACTCTATCCCCTCTTTTTCCCTCCCCCTTTTTCTGGTCATTCTCCCTTTTCTTTACTCCCTCTTTTCACTTTTCATCTTTTTCTTTATTTCCACCTATGCTCTCTTCACCATTTTGGCTCCTGTCCTTTTCTCTTCACTTCATCTTTTAGCTATCACTTTCATGCCTCCTATTTGTTTCTACTCTTTGTCTATCCCTTCTTTCTCCCCTCTTGCTCTTTCCTTTTCTCCTCATATCTCTATTTTCTTTTTTCTTTTTTCTCTTCTATTTCTCTTTTCCCCCTCCATTTTTCAATCTGCCCCCTCTGCAATTCATCAAATGTATAAATATATAAAATATGTGATATATACATTGATTTTTTGATGTAGCGCTAGTTAGATTATTATTGTGCAGATTATGAGTGCCCCAACCTGGCACGCAGGCACACTGGCTTCCCCATCTCTGCTTCACCATCTTTAGTATTCCCTTACACTTTTCCACGCAGCCTGCCCCGCCCCGATCTGGCATGCATACACACTAACTTCCCCAGCCCCATTCCGCCATCTTTGTTGTCCCCTCACATGTTCCCACACTGCCTGCAAAAAGAAAAAAGAAATACAAATTCAATGAAACGTCTTAAAGCATCCTGGGACAGAGGATCTATCCAGATATAGTAAATAAGTAGCATGATTGCGGTAAGTATTAATACAGCAGTAAACTGTTGAGTAACACAACATTGCAGTATATGATGTAGTTAATTAAGGTAAGTATGACCCCCGGTAGTGTCAAGACTGATTGTCCGAATGAACAGTAGATGCCGATTGCTAAAAGGAATGTAAGAAAACACAGAGATTTTAGTAAAGATAGTAATACCCCAATATCTAGTGATCAAAACTCCACTACTAGACTCTTGGTGAATATATAGAGTTTCCTGGAGGGTGACATGGGAGGTGACCTGATTGGCTTACCGAGGTTATGCTGAAGTTAAAGGGCACTGGGCCCTGCCTGAGAAGTAGCGCTGTAGGAATGGGGAAGTAGACCAGAAAGTATGACACTAAATGGCAGTGCATGTCGGCGTGTGATAAACGCCATCTCTCACAGACTGGACTGTATTACAAAGTTTGGTGTCATCTGCAAAAATAGAAACAGCGCTATTATTATTTTTTTTTATCAATGCTCTTTTTATTGAAAGAAACAAGATAATGTGAAATGTACAGAGAAGAGTCAAGTACAAATAAATCTGAGACATATACATATCTTGCACATGAATGTACTACAAACAATAAACAACAGTACATAGTTTGAAACAGTCAAATTTAGATTTCCAGCGAAGTGTCCCTCTCCTAGTAAATATCTACTAATGCTTTGCGCGCTCTTCATGAGGGGCCAAGTGTAGCTGCATAACAAGCCCCGTAAGAGCATTCAAATGGCAAGGAGGGAGAGTGATATACAAAAAGTATAATCAAGTTATGATAGGCGAGGGAAGGAAAGAGTAAGAAAAGAGGTAAGAAGAGATAAAGAAGAGATTAAGAAGGTACATGGATGGGGGGAGGGGGGGATTAAGGAGGTACCCAGAAGCTACTGAAGTACGACGACACGTGTGTAGAAGATATACAGCGAATCTATATAGAACAAATATAAAATATGAGACATGGTAGTGAGGTCTGATCTCTATTCTAAATAGCATGGCAAAGTAGTCTACCCAAAATTGCACCAGGTTTCTGAGAGGAAATGTTACAACAACTCCCAGAAAGGTGGCCCGTAAGGAGTCATAGATTGATTGAAACTCCATTCACCCAATCTGCAGCTAGAATCCACTAAATGTCTTCCAAGGACTCCACATTTTCAGAAATTTAGGTCTAGAATGGGTTTCCCAGTGAGAAAGTTTTTCGAAGCGAAAGAGCTGATCAGTTTTATCTATCCAAGCCGCTACAGTAGGAGCAGATTCACTTTTCCATAAGTAGGGGATAAGAAGCCTAGCGGCAGTTAAAAGCATAGTGGGGAGGCTGTGTTTGGCAGGGGTAAAGCTGTTATTAGGGCACCACAATAGAACTAATTTTGGGTCTAAGGTAACATCCAAACCACAAATTTGGTCTATTAAAGACTTTATTGAGGTCCAGAAGGGTTGTATGCGCGGACAAAGCCACCATATATGAGAGACAGAGCCCAATCCCACCGCACACCTCCAGCATCGATCCGAGATAGCAGCATTAATCTTGTGCAGGAATTCCGGTGTCTTATACCACCTGGTCAGTAGTTTATAGGAGTTTTCCTGAATCTTAATGCATCTATTAAATCCATGAGAGTGGGACAGAATAAATGCTTTTTCTACATCAGTGAGGGTGATCATGAGCTCCCTCTCCCAGGCGTCAATAAAGTATAACTTAGGTGGTGTCAAAGACAGTAACTGTTTATACATCAAAGAAAGTGCTTTTTTAGGCGATTGGACAAGAGTGACTGCTTTCTCTGCCCAAGACAAATTCCTATTTAGAGGGCCCGGTAGCGAGAAGTGTCTAGTATCTCTCTTGAAATCCAATAAGTGTAGGAAAGGAGCTTTTTGCACCTTGGAAAGTTTCAGAATTTTGTCCCAATCTAAGGTATTTTTTGGTAAAGATATGTCCTGCAGAGGGTTATTATGAAGTAAAGACCAAACCCCTGAAGATGCAGTCATTTTGGAATGCAGATGTGCTTGCAGAAGAGCAAGGGGGGTATTAGGGTGAGGGAACTGGAGGTCTTTTGTCCCATATAAATCCGTCCACATCTTGAGAACACCTCTCAATAAGAGAGAGAGAGAAGATATTGTGGATTTGTAAGGTCGTATTCCCCAGAGCACCATTTTTTCCTCCTCTTTTAAAAGAAATCTTTCCAAGCCAGCACATAGGTTCGAGGATTGAGGGGATATCAAAGATATACCTCTATTAAGAAGCACTGCCTTATAATATATTTGGAGATCAGGAAGACCAAAACCTCCAAACCTCCTTTCCCTGGTCAAGAGGGAGTAAGCAATCCTCTGGGATTTTCCGTTCCAAAGGAAAAAGGAAAATACCCTGCGCACTTCTGTAAAGAAAGAGAGAGGTAACCAAATCGGGAGTATCTGTATAAGATACAAGAATTTTGGGACAATGTATGTTTGAAAAGTTTTTCCTACCCACCCATGATATAAATGAGATTTTTAATGTTTTAATCTGCATGCGTGCCTCCTTCAATAGGGGAGCATAGTTAAGCGTAAACAGGTCATTAGGATTCGCCGAGACTTGGATTCTTAGATATTGCAGGCTCTTAGATGCCCACGCAAAAGGGGTTGTCATCTTTAATTTGGAAACTATGTTGGGGGAACATGAGATATTCAATGCCACCGACTTACTGTAGTTGATTTTAAAGTTAGAGATATCTCAGAAATCATTGAATATAGACAGTAATCTAGGGAAGGATGTTAGAGGGTTGGACGTCATGATAAGATCATCCGCAAAGGCTGCAGTCAAATGAGTTTGGGAGCCACATGTGGTCCCATGTATTAATGGATCCTGTCTGATCCGTTGCAGTAGCGTCTCCATTACCATGACAAATAGGGCAGGGGACAAGGGACATCCTTGTATAGTGCCATTGTGTATGAAAAAAGGCGAAGATAATGTACCATTAATCCTGACCCTAGCAGAAGGAGTAGAATACAACATTAAGACCGCCTTAATAAATTGCTCAGGTATACCAAAGCTTGACAGGGCAGCTGACATATAATGCCAGCTAACCCTGTCAAACGCTTTCTCTGCATCGGTGCTGAGAAGTGCTAAATGATGGTTAGACTTCTTAGCCCATGAAATAAGTCTCAGCAATCTTGTTGTATTCTCCTTCCCCTTTCTGCCTGCCACAAACCCCACTTGTTCTTGGTTGATTAAAGTAGGGAGAAGCACTTGGAGTCTTTGAGCCAAAATCTTTGCCCACCACTTAACGTCTGTATTGAGAAGGGATATTGGGCGGTAACTACCACATTCAAGCGGGTCTTTTTTATCTTTATAAATAACTGTTATATGGGCTTCTAGGGCTTGTGGCGGGAGAGAACCCCCATTAAGAAGGGAGTTACATAAGGTTTGAAAGTGAGGTATTAATATGTCCCGAAATGTCTTGTAGTATTGGATAGTGAAGCCATCTGGCCCCAGGCTTTTACCTGTGGGGATGGAGGCCAAGGCTTTGCGAATTTCTTTCTCTGTGATGGGTAGTAGTAATTGTGCTGAGTCTGTATTGGTGAGTTTGGGTAGCTGGAGGGATGAAAGGAAAGCCGTGGTGGCATCAGAAATATTGGCAGGAGATAATGATGTGGGAGGTTGAAAGTTATACAGTGAACCATAGAAGTCTTGAAAGGCCTTAGCAATATCTGAGGTGGAGCTAGAGAGATGTCCCTTTGGATTTTTAATGGATGAAATGAAAGAGTTGGCTTGTTGTTTTTTATACAACGCAGTCATTAACTTATTCCCTCTATCCCCATGTGCGTATGCCCTGAATTTAGATCTTAACAGGATTTTAGCAGAGGCAACATTCAATAGATTTTTAGGATCGGTGCGTAGCTTAAGAAGTTCCTGAGCAGATGCTCTGGCTTTATTCTGTTTATGAGTGATCTCTAACTTGGATATTTGGGATAATAGGGTGTCTAGTGCCGCTGATCTCTGTTTTTTAATTCTGGAGCCAAGGGCGGTAAGTTCACCCCTGATGACAGATTTATGTGCTTCCCACACATAAGGAAGGAGAGGTCTGGTCAGTGGCATTGAATTTAAAGTATTCTTCTAAAGAGGAGGAAATTTTGGCTACTTGGGAGGGGTCAGCTATCAACGTATCATTGATCCGCCAGCTCAATTCCCTCTTGGGTAGGTCCTTCAGCATCACATGAAGATATATAGGGCATGGTCATAGAGTGTAATATTGCCTATTTTAGCCTTTGTAGCAAGTCCTATATGTGCAGAGGACAGAAATAAATAGTCCAGCCTATGAAAAGATGAGCGTACATCAAAATAAAAGGTGTAGTCAAGGGCGGACGGAGTAAAGGATCTCCAGATGTCAAATACCCCCAGTTCTCTCAAAGCCTAGCTAGCAATTTATAAGAGATGGTTGAGCGTTTTGAGGAAGAGTCAAGATCTGGATCTAGTGGAAGATTGAAATCCCCTCCCAAGATGACAATTTCTTCCTTTAGGGAAGAGAAGTGACAAAATCTGCGACCATTTCCGTGGCTCGTTCAGACCTCTTGCATTCATTGATGACACTACAATAGATACCATATCAATGAGTATAAAGAGAACATGTCAAGGTACCAGGTCCTCCGGGGATCAGTTAATAAAGTAGGAATAGGAGATGGATAGAGCAGGTAAGAAATGCAAAATAAAAGACAGAAAGACAAAATGAAAATCTTCGCTGGAAATCTATGCCAAAGAGTTCGAGAGAACAAATAGAGCAATGCTCCATGGGACACCAGGGACATAGCAAGCCACTCCCTTTGACACCATGAGTGGCAAGCTCCCCAGGGGGGAATCCCATTGAGCAACCGAGGGTCTTCTATAGACCATCAGAATGTTATGAGAACCTAAACAGGTAAGATACCGGATCAATCCCAGCAACATGGTCACTAAGTTCAGTGACATAATAATAAGTTAACTCAATTGAAAGAACATGTAGAAATATAACATCAAAAATGCTTAACACAAGACATAAGAGTCCATCTTGCAGCATATCAATAGGGATGCATAAGTGAGGAGACGCCATAGTGTCTCAAAAATAATAATAAGGGAAGGAGGAGTGGGAATTGAAAAGAACTCCAGAAAGATCTATTAACTTGAAAATAGGGATGGTTTACAGACTGCTGATAAGTGTGTGCTGCGAACAGGCATCCAAAGGAACTTTTAGAAATAAGACAGTCCTTCAAGATATATCCAGATTGTGTCTAGAAATATCTGCCCGCTGAGGTGGAATACAGCGTTTTGAGGCAGGTAGTCTATAAAGGCAAGCCTCAAATGACAAGCTAGGCAAGCCCTGTGGAAATTGTATGGAGATAACTTTAACAAAGAACAGACTCACTCAGGTCTTGGGTCGCGGTTGGCGTTCTCTTTGAATCTTGCTTGATTTTTCCTGGCGAGACCAGCTGCCAAGTATCTGGCTGTGGAGGGATAGGTAGAGGGTTCCCCTGGTCCGCTGGCATCCATGAAGGAATTTCGATCGGAGCAATCCCAATAGCATCCCATGAGGATTTTAACTCTTGGGGTGTCCTGATGGTGATCTGTTTTCCGTTTCTTATAATAGCAATTCCAAACGGATAAACCCATCTAAATGGGATGTTAGAAGCTTTCAATGAGTCCAGTAAGGGGCGCAATAAACGGCGTTTGGCCAGAGTGGAGGGCGCCAAATCTTGATAGAACACAATATCAGCATCATTATATTTCAGTGGGTTAGCGTCTCTACTACTTTTCAATATTTCTGAGGTGTCGACAAAGCTCAAGAGACCGCAAATAACATCACGTGGAGGTTCGTTGGCCCTTAGGCTTCGGCCTGAGGGCACGATGTATTCGCTCAATTACCACTTTAGACGCTCTGGCAGGGCCTAGTAAAGATGTAAACAGCTCTCTCGCCACTACAGGCAGGTCTTCCTGCTGACTCAGGTAGGCCGCGTATTCTCAAATTGCGTCTCCGGCTGCGATTCTCTTGGTCTTCTAATTTAAGAAAGGCCTCATTCAGTAGTGTTTTATAATTCTGCAGAGTTTCGCCAGTTTTCACCCCATATGTAAGGATGGCTTCTTGTGTGGTTTCTAAAGCTACCACTCTGTGGCCGAGGTGGCGCAGATCTTCCTTAATATCTGTGAGGTCCTTCTTTAACGGCGATAATGCGGATTCTAGAACATCCTGCAGCGCAGCTTTTGAGATAGGAGGGTCCCTCCTCGGTGGTCTGCGGTCAGAGGTATCTGAGATACTTCCTGCTTCAGAAAGGTTCTCAGCCCTATACAGTGCCAGATGGCCTTTACTGTGCCCCCTGCCCTATACAGTGCCACCTGCCCTGTGACCCCTGCTCTGTACTGTGGCCCCTGCCATGTACTGTGCCCCTTGCCCTGTACTGTGCCACCTGCTCTGTACTGTGTCACCTGCTCTGTACTGTGCCACCTGCCCTGTACTGTGCCAGCTGTCCTATACTGTGCCCCTGCCCTATACTGTGCCCCCTGCCCTGTACTGTGCCCCCTGCTCTGTACTGTGCCCCCTGCCTTGTACTGTGTCCCCTGCTTTGTACTGTGTCCCCTGCTCTGTACTGTGCCCCCTTGCTCTGTACTGTGCCAGCTGCCCTTTACTGTGCCCCATGCCCTGTACAGTGCCACCTGCCCTGTGCTCCTGCCCTGTACTATGCCTCCTGCCCTGTACTGTGCCAGCTGCTCTGTATTGTGCCCCCTGCCCTGTACTGTGCCCTCTATGCTGTACTGTGCCCCCTGCCCTGTACTGGACCCACTACTCTGTACAGTGCCCCCTGCCGTGTATTTGTCCACCACCCTGTACTGTGCCCCCTACCCTGTGTCCTATTCCCTGCACTATGCCCCATTATAATACCGTGTAGGAGGCATATTGCAGGAGTATACGGAGATACCCCTGTACTGTGCCTACTAACCTGTACTATACCCTCTTATACCCTGTATTGTGCCCTTTTACCATAACCTGCACAGTGCTCCTAATCATACCCTGTACTGTGCCCTCTTATACTCTACACTGCCCTTGGTCATATATTGTACTGTGCCCACTTATATTCTGTTATCTAGTTACTGTATGGTGGTGTTCTCTAATCATTGTATGGTGGTGTTATCCAGTCACTGTATGGTGGTGTTATCCAGTCACTGTATGGTGGTGTTATCCAGTCACTCTATGGAGGTGTTATCCAGTCACTGTATGACGGTGTTATTCAGTCACTGTATGGTGGTTATTAAGTCACTTTATCCCCATCCAGTCATGAGATGGGGCTAAAACGTTGCAGTGTTTGTTATCCAGTCATGGTATCAGCTATTATCCAATATGGCGGTATTAAGTCTCTGTATGTTGGTAATATATAGTCACTAAATGTATTATTATTCAGGGGTAGGACTAATACCTTTACAGTATATACTGTAGATTCCAGTACATGATACTGAGGAGTTCCCAATAGAGTAAATGAGCCTTGTAGAACACAGTCCTCACCACTGATCACCAGGACCATGCTTCTCTACTATAACATCCAGTACATGGCAGCCTCCCTTCTCTGCCACGCTGTTTCGCTGTGTACTAGTACTCGGCACTATTATGGCACACTAAGGCAACTTTCACACGACCGTATGCCCTCCGAGACATACGGTCCATGAGCAGGCCATATGTCCCGGAGCGGCATCGATCGTGCACACGGGAGCGCACAGCATCATTGATTACAATGGGTGGGCCGCCCACGGGGCTATTGTCCCGCACTCATAAAATCATATGAGTGCGGGACAATATCTGCGGGCGGCCCGGCGTTCACAGCATCATTGTAATCAATAATGCTGTGCGCTCCCGTGTGCACGATCGATGCCGCTCCGGGACATATGGCCCGCTCACGGACTGTATGTCTCGGAGGGCATACGGTCATGTGAAAGGGGCCTAAGGCTGGGTTGACATCACGTTTTGCCATCCTTCTAACATATACAAAAAACGTATAGGTTAACGGATGCCTCAATCTGATACCATACAGTGGCATCCATCACCATAGAGTCCCGTTGTAAAAAAAAAAAAAAATGACTTATTCGTTAACATATCCTTTTTTTTAACTGACTTTGCAGGCTACAAAAGCGTGGTGTGCTATGCTTTGGTATCCTTTTTTTTTCATATGTCAAACGGATGGCAAAAACGTAATGTGAAACCACCCTTACATATGCACACATAAGATGCCAGGATAGTCATGGAGTGGGGCCTGTACAACATTTTGCTGTGGGGCCCAGTCAATTATACTGCGCCCCTGCATGTGGGGTTTAATTTTATTCACTTAATGCATCCTCATAAGTGCTCCCACTTAGTGGCCCCAAACAGCAGTTATGACCTCTTAATGCCCCAATTGATTACATTTAGTCCTAGGACTAGTGATGCCTATACTACTTGACATGTGCCTCTTATTTTATTGTCTTAAAATCTCCTTTATTTTTTATTCTAATAAAATCTCTATTAGTCTTCAACACTACAAAAATTATCAGTATGCCATATCCACTTAGTTCAATTGTACGATATAAGAACACTGTTATTTGCACAGTGCTCCTATCCCTTAAAACGCTGAGGAACTGGTAACCGCACGCTGGTACCGGCTCCTTATCTCTTATATTGTCTCTGACACCACTGTCTAAATAGTATATTACTAGACCGGATCGGCATTGCTGAGTTAAGAAGCCCTCAAACACTGCCCCCCAACATGCTTTGCCAGCTGATCTGGCGTTGTCAGGGGATCGGGCAGGGAGTACTTTGAGGGGGTGGAGATGGACCTTTAAAGCCCCCTACTCTGACATTATAGATAGGGACTAGAGATGAGCGAGCACTAAAATGCTCGGGTGCTCGTTATTCGAGTCGAACTTTTCCCGATGCTCGGGTGCTCGTTTCGAATAACGAACCCCATTGAAGTCAATGGGAGACTCGAGCATTTTTGCGGGGGACCAAGGCTCTGCCTAGGGAAGGCTGGGTGAAAACCTGGAAACCTCAGAAAATGATATAAACACCACGGAAATGGACAGGAAACAGCAGGGGCAGCATGCATGGATGCCTCAGAGGCTGCCTAATCCCACCATTACCCCAAATTCTCAGGCAACAGCATGGTGGTTACCCTCATGGCAATTGTGCTCACCCAGACCAAGAAAGGCGAGGCAAATACCCATCACATGTTAGGGAAGCACCCAACTAGGTGCAACGAAGGTCCATCACCGCCTGCAGGTGACACCACTGCTCATGCAGCTGAAATCAAGTTTAGTATCTGTTCTTATCAGTTGCTGTGGCTGCTGGTGGTATAGTGGTGAGCATAGCTACTTCCCAAGCAGTTGATCCGGCTTCGATTCCCGTCTATCGCAGGAGGCAATTCAAAATCAGTACAATATCTAATACGTCCCCTACCCGGGAAAATTGTTTGGAGAGAGGGCCTGTAGGTGGGGGGGAAGGAGGTTTCGCTGGAAGAGCCAGAGGAGTGCCCCCTGGGCTAGCGTGTGTGGTGGTGACAACAGCCGGATGGAGTTAGAATGACGACACAGGACCCCAACTTAAAAATTTAGCATCAACCGGTACAATTGTCAATTATGAGCTAGATCAAGTGTGGCATGACTTTTAAATGTATATTGCATGTGGTCACGTACTCCCTGGAACCCCATAGTCACCCCTTCCCTGATGTGCTAGCCCAGAACATTCTCTGCCCCAATTTGCAAGACCTTTTGCTGTTTCCGTGTGCTGACAGTGTGGATTTACCAGTGTTGTCTGAGGAGGTGGTGGACAATGGCGAGACACAGGTGTCGGGGGGTGAGGTAGTTGTATGGGAAGCAAGTTACAGTGGGGACTCCTTGGGGGGGACTTTCTCATGATGGGACAGATTCAACTTGGGTGGATCAGGCACAGGAACAGATGAATTTTTTGGGGGGTTTAGTTAACTTTTATTTAGCAAAAATAACCACAGAGATATTTATTCGTTATCTTCTCTGCGCAGTCTGGCGTTGGGGTTCGTCACTTTGATGGCGAGCTGTGCCGCTCTCTCCACAATGGTCTGTGTGTTCTTAGATGGAGACTTTGTCGGCGATTTCAGTACAGAAGGACTTGTTGCTCATCCACAGAACCTCGTCCTCCTTGACATTGTGGACAAGGAATTTGCGGGTCCCTGTGGGCAGCATGTGTTTGGTCTTCTACTTGCTACCGTATCCAATGTTGGGCAATATAGATTCGCAAGTAATATTATTTTTCACACCTATCCCAAAAATAAAAATGTATGCAGTTTGCGCAAATAAAACTGGAAACTGGAATTGGAGAGAGGGCCTGTAGGTGGACCTCCGGAAAAATTGTTTGAATAGAGGGCCTGTAGGGGGCCCTCCTGAAAAATTGTTTGAAGAGAGGGCCTGTAGGTGGACCTCTGGAAAAATTGTTTGAATAGAGGGCCTGTAGGGGGCCCTCCTGAAAAATTGTTTGAAGAGAGGGCCTGTAGGTGGACCTCTGGAAAAATTGTTTGAATAGAGGGCCTGTAGGGGGCCCTCCCGAAAAATTGTTTGAAGAGAGGGCCTGTAGGTGGACCTCTGGAAAAATTGTTTGAATAGAGGGCCTGTAGGGGGCCCTCCTGAAAAATTGTGCTAAAAGAGTGCCAGTTGGACCTCTAAAAAAATTGCGTTTTTTGGGTCAGCGTTAGGCAAAGACGATATGGAGGAGGAGTAGGAGGAGGAGTAGAGAAGAGGAATCGGATACATAAGTTATTTAAATCTTTAGCTGCTTTCCCCCGGAGGAGATTTGAATTCCGGTGAAATCCAGGCTTTTTTCATTTTAATAAGCGTCAGCCTGTCAGCGCTGTCAGTTGACAGGCGTGTACGCTTATCGGTGATGACGCCACCAGCTGCACTGAATAACTGCTCTGACAGCACGCTAGCGGCAGGGCAGGCCAGCACCTCCAAGGCGTACAGCGCCAGTTCAGGCCACGTGTCCAGCTTTGAAACCCAGTAGTTGTATGGAGCAGAGTGATCGCTACGGACGTTGGTATGGTCAGCTAGGTACTCCCTCACCATCTTTCTGTACAGCTTCCCCCTACTCTGCCTAGACTGGGGACAGGTGACAGTGTCTTGCTGGGGTGACATAAAAGTGGCAAAGGCCTTGGAGAGCGTTCCCCTGCCAGTGCTGGACAAGCTGCCTGCTCGCATCCTCTCCCCCACTACTTGGCCCACAGAACCATGCCCTCTGCCGCTAGTGGCGTCAGATGGGAAGAATTGTTTCAGCTTGTGCACCAGGGCCTGTTGATATCTATTCACTCTCATACTCCTTTCCTCTGCAGGGATGAGAGTGGAAAGGTTCTGCTTGTACCGTGGGTCCAGGAGAGTGAACACCCAGTAATCGGTGTTTGAAAAAATTCTTCTAATGCGAGGGTCACGGGATAGCCAGCCTAACATGAAGTCTGCCATGTGCGCCAGAGTCCCAACACGCAAGAATTCCCTCTCCTCACTGGCCTGACTCTCCATTTCCTCCTCCTCCTCCTCCTCCAAGTCCTCCTCTTCAGCCCATACACGCTCAAGAGTTAAGGACTGAGCACTGGTACCCTCTACTGTCTCGCCGACATTCTCCTCCTCTTCCTCCTCATCCTCATCCCCCTCCTCCGATACGCGCTGAGAAACAGACCCGAGGGTGCTCTGGCTATCAAGCGACGTATCTTCCTCCACCGTCTCTTGTGACAAGCGCAAAGCATCCGACTTGATGCCGAGCAGTGAGTTTTTCAACAGGCAAAGCAGCGGGATGGTGAGGCTGATAATGGCGGCATCGCCGCTGACCATCTGTGTTGACTCCTCAAAGTTGCTCAACACCTGGCAGATATCAGACATCCACGTCCACTCCTCATTGTAGACTTGAGGAATCTGAGAGACCTGACTACCAGTTCTGGTGGAAGATGACATCTGGCAGTCTACAATCGCTCTGCGCTGCTGGTAAACTCTGGATAACATGTTTAATGTGGAATTCCATCTTGTGGGCACGTCGCACAACAGTCGGTGAGCGGGCAGTTGTAGGCGGCGCTGCGCTGCCCTGAGAGTGGCAGCATCTGTGCTCGACTTGCGGAAATGCGCACAGATGCGGCGCACCTTGGTGAACAAATCAGACAGATTGGGGTATGTTTTGAGGAACCGCTGAACTATTAGATTGAACACGTGGGCCAGGCATGGCACATGTGCCAGTCTGCCGAGTTGCAGAGCCGCCACCAGGTTACGCCCGTTGTCACACACAACCATGCCTGGCTTGAGGTTCAGCGGTGCCAGCCACACATCGGTCTGCGCCGTGATGCCCTGTAACAGCTCTTGGGCGGTGTGCCTTTTGTCACCTAAGCTCAGCAGTTTGAGCACCGCCTGCTGGCGCTTACCCACGGCACTGCTGCTGCGCCTAGAGCTACCGACTGAAGGCGCCGTGCCCACGGATCGTAATTCGGTGGAGGAGGAGGAGGAGTGGTCGGAGGAGGAGGCATAGTATGTCTGAGAGACCGTGACGGAGGTAGGCCCCGCAATCCTCGGTGTGGGCAGTACATGAGCGGCCCCAGGGTCATTCTCGGTCCCAGCCTCCACCAAGTTAACCCAATGTGCC
>ONZH01005748.1:0-200881 GCA_900303285.1 Rhinella marina | reverse complement strand
CCTCCCATTGTCTGCTACCACACTTCCCACCGTTAGTTGACATGGGGTCAGCCATTGATCTACCTCCTCCCTGATGGTCCCGAGGAGCTCCTGCCCACTGTGTCTCCTTTCACCCAGGCTCACCAAATGGAGGACAGCCTGAAAGCGCCGGGCCTGACATCGGTGGTAAGACACCAGGGCAGGTTGTAATGCAGTAGAAGCAGCGGATGTTTGCAAGGTGGTGGAGGCAGAACTTCTGCTTCCCGCTGCTGGCCCCCTAAAGCACCGTGGAGGTGACAGTGGCAAAGAATGGGCCAACTTCCTGATGGTCTTCTGGGAGGATGTTGACCCAATGGGCAGTAACAGACATGTACTGCCCTTGGCCATAATTTGAGGACCAGACATCAGCACTCAGGTGCACACTCTTGGACACCGAGAGTCCCAATGAGAGTCCCAATGAGTCGCCCACCTTTTTCTGCACAACTGTGCAGTGATGGGACAGCTTTTCCAGAGATGTAGTGGCGGCTGGGGACTCGCCATCTGGGGTGCGCACAAAGCATGAAATCCCTGAAAGGCTGGGAGTCCACAAGGTTGAAGGGAAGGGACTGAAGCACCAACAGCTTAACCAGGTGTCCAGTCAGTTTCTGGGCCATGGGATGGCTGCTGGAATACACCTGATGTCTGCCCATGGACTCAGTCAGGGATTGCTGCCTCATTAGCGGTGTACATGGCAGTGACACTGTGCTGCTGCTGGCAACTGAGGCTGACGAGCCCTGAGTTCCAGTGAGAGGATGCTGCATGATGGGATCTGCAGTGTATGGTGCATCCTGACAGGACCGTGGTTTGCTGACAGCCACGGGGGTCTTGCTGGCTGTTGACTGCAACTGCTGCCTGAGGGTGCCCTCTCAGGACCAAGGCTTTGAGAGGGTGATCTCTGCCTGGTAGCTTCTCTTCTACCCCTCCCTCTTGTGCCTCGGTTGCTTGCAATAGTGGGATGTTGCTGTGTCGGTGGCACCTCTATTTCCTCCACCGATGATGCTGAGGATAATGCTGCTTGAGGGCGCCACGTCCGATCAGCGACATCATCATCAAAGTCAGGACCACTGCTACTTTCCTCCGGTGGCTGGGACAGTATATCAGGTGTGGCACTGGATGCCCCTCCCTGGCTCTGTTGACTGCTTACAGCCAACACCTCCTCTGGAGTCTCAGTACGTTTCACCCGCTGACTTTGGTGGACTTCCTCCTCACTAAAAAGTGGTAGAGACTCCAAGGGCAGATCAAGGTTTGCAAAGAGTTCCCTGGCAGAAGGTGCCCCAAAGGAGAGTGGCATTCTAATAACAGGGCATGAGGCAGAGGACTCTCGCTGACCATCCCATGTAAGGGTGGTGTCAGATGATCCAGTGGATGCTTGACTCCTTGTTTGGGAGCTTTGGGCGGTGGAACTGGAGGATTGGGTAAGCCAATCTAGAACCGCTGGCTGTGTGGTTCTTACTTGAGCAGTGGCCGTTAGGGGTAGCTGCACCCTGCTGCCACGCCTGTTACCCCAGCTGCCACCGGGCCTGGTGCTGCCACTTCTCCTACCCTCACCGCCTCCTGTTGCACTCCTTGCCTGGGAAGTGCTGGAAGTAGGACGCTTGGACATTTTTTTATTGTGTGGGGGAAAATTTAATGATGTATTTTTTATATACTTTTTTAAACTTTATTTTTTTTTATAACTTTTTTTTATCTTTTTTAATTTTTTTTTTTTTAATTTGTTTATAACTTTTTTTGGAGTTTTTTTTAAACTGTTTTTGTTGTGGCTAAATGGGGTTGACAGCACCCAGCTGAGCAGCAACGTGTAGCATGTACGGTCACGGAACAGGAATGCTACCTGTCCTGACTCTTTTCTCTCACTATTTTTTTTTCTCACCCTATCTCTCCCTAGATGTCACAATTTTTTTATTTATATGACTTTCTCTCCCTATCTCTACCTATCTCTTGCTTTCTCAGCCTCTTTCCCTATCTATCACCTTAACTTCTATATCTAGCTTTCTCTTCCTCTCTCCTGCTTCTCTCACTAACCCTTTCTATTTCTTCTCTATCTCTCCCTGTATCTATCTACTTGTTTGACTATCTATCTATCTATCTATCTATCTATCTATCTATCTAGCTATCTCTTTTCCCTCTCTATCTATTGAGCTCCTTTCTCTTGGATGTCTGAAGACGCACTGACAAAATGTCGGCGCGCTCAGGCACTTCCTGGTCTGTGTGGGTGACGTCACACATCTTTTTTTTCACAGAAAACCAGGAAACAATGGATTATAGGAGTAATAATCCCTTGTATCCTGGTCTATTCTGTGAAAAAAGTACAGTTTTGCATCACCGTTTTTTTTTTTACCAGATTCGTTAAGAATCTGGTTCGTTATGGTTCGGTTCGCTCAAAATAACGGCGACGCAAAATATATGCATATTTTAGAATGTACACTAATGCGTACGCTAATGCGTGTACACATTAGTGAACATTCTCAAATATGCGTATATTTATGGTAAGGAATACGGCATATTCCATACCCTAAATATACGCATATTTGAGAATGTTCGCTAATGTGTACGCATTTTATGAATTCTAACGCATTAGCGTACGCATTAGCGTACATTCTCAATAAATATGCATATATTTTGCGTCGCCGTTATTTTAACCAGATTCGTTACGAACTTTCTCAAAATTCGGTTCGGTGACGAACCGAACTTTTGGGAAAGTTCGTAACGAATCTGGTTCGTTACGGTTCGGTTCACTCATCCCTAATAGAGTCTATGCTCATATTTTTTTCTTTGTTCAATTCTTTTTAGCTCCACCAACTAATAATCCTATGGTAGAAATTGAAATATTTAATGGTGGTTGGAGAACATTCACAGATGTACTATGTGCTTTCTTATTTCTTATGATACAAAAAAGACAATAAAATAAAAATAGAAATAGTGTAGGAAGAATATGCTGGCCCTCTGTATGAAGAGGAATGGAACACAAAATGTACTTCCCCAAAGCAATCTCCTCAAATTACAATGAAAGTCTCACACAACTATAAATTATACATATGACATATTACTCTACCACCAGACTTAGCAGGCGTCATCCTCACAACATAGACAAATGTGCCTCTAATGTTGCACCAGGCACATTCTTTGATCTCATATCGTCATGCCCCAAGGTAAAGGGTTTTCGGGAACAAGTCAGATTTCTTAACAATGAGATGGGCACACCAGTTTCACTCTATTCTAAAATGTACCTTATTGTCTCTAACCTGGATGACTATGAATCACTAGAGATGAGCGAGTACTAAAATGCTCGGGTGCTCGTTATTCGAGTCAAATTTTTTCCCGATGCTCGGGTGCTCGTTTCGAATAATGAACCCCATTGAAGTCAATGGGAGACTCGAGAATTTTTGCAGGGGACCAAGGCTCTGCCTAGGGAAGGCTGGGTGAAAACCTGGAAACCTCAGAAAATGATGGAAACACCACGGAAATGGACAGGAAACAGCAGGGGCAGCATGCATGGATGCCTCTGAGGCTGCTTAATCCCACCATTACCCCAAATTCTCCTGCAACAGCCTGGTGGTTAACCTCATGGCAATTGTGCTCACCCAGACCAAGAAAGGCGAGGCAAATACCCATCACATGTTAGGGAAGCACCCAACTAGGTGCAACGAAGGTCCATCACCGCCTGCAGGAGACACCACTGCTCATGCTGGCACTGCAGCTGACATCATGTTTAGTATCTGTTCTTATCAGTTGCTGTGGCTCTTGGTGGTAAAGTGGTGAGCATAGCTGCTTCCCAAGCAGTTAACCTGGGTTCGATTCCCATCTATCGCAGGAGGCAATTAAACAAAAATCAGTACAATATCTAATACGTCCCCTACCTGGATAAATTGTTTGGAAAAAGGGCCTGTAGGTGGGGGGAAGGAGGTTTTGCTGGAAGAGCCAGAGGAGTGCCCCCTGGGCTAACGTGTGTGGTGGTGACAACAGCCAGAATGGATTTTGAAAAACTGTTGCATCAACCGGTATGGTATCGATTCTTCTCAGTTTAATACCGTATACGTCCCCTATCTTGGGACCTTATATTTCATGGATTTTTCGACCACGGAAAATGGAAAAAGAGCTTGCTCTGGCCAGAGGAGTATCTTTCCCACTGCAGCTAAGGGGACGTGTCCATGCTCTGCCTATCACAGGTCAGGAGGCAATTAAAAGAAGAACAAAAAAAAAACCATCAGTACAATATCTAATACGTCCCCTATCCGGGTAAATTGTTTGGAGAGAGGGCCTGTAGGTGGGGAGGCAGGCTAGGGCGAAGGAGGTTTCGCTGGAAGAGCCAGAGGAGTGCCCCCTGGGCTAGCGTGTGTGGTGGTGATAACAGCCGGATGGATTTAGAATGACGACGCAGGACCCCAACTTAAAAATTTTGCATCAACCGGTACAGTCGTAAATTATGAGATTGATCAAGTGTGGTATGTCTTCTATGTATACTACTCAGTTTAATACCATATATGGCAGCTATCTGGAAAAATAGTTTGGAGAGAGAGAAAGATAGGACAAAGACGTAAATTGTTTGGAGAGAGGGCCTGTAGGTGGGGGGGCAGGCTTGGGGGAAGGAGGTTTCGCTGGAAGAGCCAGAGGAGTGCCCCCTGGGCTAGCGTGTGTGGTGGTGACAACAGCCGGATGTAGTTAGAATGACGACGCAGGACCCTAACTTAAAAATTTAGCATCAACCGGTACAATTGTCAATTATGAGCTCGATCAAGTGTGGCATGACTTTTAAATGGATATTGCATGTGGTCACGTACTCCCTGGAACCCCATAGTCACCCCTTCCCTGATGTGCTAGCCCAGAACATTCTCTGTCCCAAATTGCAAGACCTTTTGCAGTCTCCGTCTGCTGTCTGAGGAGGTGGTGGACAATGGCGAGACACAGGTGTCGGGGGGTGAGGTAGTTGTATGGGAAGCAAGTTACAGATGGGACTCCTTGGGGGGACTTTCTTATGATGGGACAGATTCAACTTGGGTAGATCAGGCACAGGAACAGATCAATTTTTTTTGTGCGTTTATTTAACTTTTATTTAGCACAAATAACCAGAGATATTTATTCGTTATCTTCTCTGCGCAGTCTGGCGTTGGGGTTCGTCACTTTGATGGCGAGCTGTGCCGCTCTCTCCACAATGGTCTTTAGGTTCTTAGATGGAGACGTTGTCGGCGATTTCAGCACAGAAGGACTTGTTGCTCATCAACAGAACCTCGACCTCCTTGACATTGTGGACCAGGAATTTGCGGAACCCTGTGGGCAGCATGTGTTTGGTCTTCTAGTTGCTACCGTATCCAATGTTGGGCAATATAGATTCTTTAGGTTCTTAGATGGAGACGTTGTCGGCGATTTCAGCACAGAAGGACTTGTTGCTCATCAACAGAACCTCGACCTCCTTGACATTGTGGACCAGGAATTTGCGGAACCCTGTGGGCAGCATGTGTTTGGTCTTCTAGTTGCTACCGTATCCAATGTTGGGCAATATAGATACGCAGGTAATATTATTTTTCACACCTATCCCAAAAATAATAATTTACGCAGTTTGCGCAAATAAAACTGGAAACTGGAATTGGAGAGAGGGCCTGTAGGTGGACCTCCGGAAAAATTGTTTGGACAGAGGGCCTGTAGGTGGACCTCCGGAAAAATTGTTTGGACAGAGGGCCTGTAGGTGGAACTCCGGAAAAAAATTGTTTGGAGAGAGGGCCTGTAGGTGGACCTCCAGAAAAATTGTTTGGAGAGAGGGCCTGTAGGTGGACTTCTGGAAAAATTGTTTGAATAGGGGGCCTGTAGGGGGCCCTCCTGAAAAATTGTGGTAAAAGAGTGCCAGTTGGACCTCTAAAAAATGGCGTTTTTTGGGTCAGCGTTAGGCAAAGATGATATGGAGGAGGAGGAGGAGTAGAGAAGAGGAGTAGAGAAGAGGAATCGGATACATAAGTTATTTAAATCTTTAGCTGCTTTCCCCCGGAGGAGATTTGAATTCCGGTGAAATCCAGGCTTTGTTCATTTTAATAAGCGCCAGCCTGTCAGCGCTGTCAGTTGACAGGCGTGTACGCTTATCGGTGATGACGCCACCAGCTGCACTGAATACCCGCTCTGACAGCACGCTAGCGGCAGGGCAGGCCAGCACCTCCAAGGCATACAGAGCCAGTTCAGGCCACGTGTCCAGCTTTGAAACCCAGTAGTTGTATGGAGCAGAGTGATCGGTCCGGACATTGGTATGGTCAGCTAGGTACTCCCTCATCATCTTTCTGTACAGCTCCCCCTACTCTGCCTAGACTGGGGACAGGTGACAGTGTCTTGCTGGGGTGACATAAAACTGGCAAAGGCCTTGGAGAGCGTTCCCCTGCCAGTGCTGGACAAGCTGCCTGCTCGCCTCCTCTCCCCCGCTACTTGGCACACAGAACCATGCCCTCTGCCGCTAGCGGCGTCAGATGGGAAGAATTGTTTCAGCTTGTGCACCAGGGCCTGTTGATATCTATTCACTCTCATACTCCTTTCCTCTGCAGGGATGAGAGGGGAAAGGTTCTGCTTGTACCGTGGGTCCAGGAGAGTGAACACCCAGTAATCGGTGTTTGAAAAAATTCTTCTAACGCGAGGGTCACGGGATAGGCAGCCTAACATGAAGTCTGCCATGTGCGCCAGAGTCCCAACACGCAAGAATTCCCTCTCCTCACTGGCCTGACTCTCCATTTCCTCCTCCTCCTCCTCCAAGTCCTCCTCTTCAGCCCATACACGCTCAAGAGTTAAGGACTGAGCACTGGTACCCTCTACTGTCTCGCCGACATTCTCCTCCTCTTCCTCCTCATCCTCATCCCCCTCCTCCAATACGCGCTGAGAAACAGACCGGAGGGTGCTCTGGCTATCAAGCGACGTATCTTCCTCCACCGTCTCTTGTGACAAGCGCAAAGCATCCGACTTCATGCTGAGCAGTGAGTTTTTGAACAGGCAAAGCAGCGGGATGGTGAGGCTGATAATGGCGGCATCGCCGCTGACCATCTGTGTTGACTCCTCAAAGTTGCTCAACACCTGGCAGATATCAGACATCCACGTCCACTCCTCATTGTAGACTTGAGGAATCTGACTGACCTGACTACCAGTTCTTGTGGAAGTTGACATCTGGCAGTCTACAATCGCTCTGCGCTGCTGGTAAACTCTGGATAACATGTTTAATGTAGAATTCCATCTCGTGGGCACGTCGCACAACAGTCGGTGAGCGGGCAGTTGTAGGCGGCGCTGCGCTGCCCTGAGAGTGGCAGCATCTGTGGTCGACTTGCGGAAATGCGCACAGATGCGGCGCACCTTGGTGAGCAAATCAGACAGATTGGGGTATGTCTTGAGGAACCGCTGAACTATGAGATTGAACACGTGGGCCAGGCATGGCACATGTGTCAGTCTGCCGAGTTGCAGAGCCGCCACCAGGTTACGCCCGTTGTCACACACAACCATGCCTGGCTTGAGGTTCAGCGGTGCCAGCCACACATCGGTCTGCGCCGTGATGCCCTGTAACAGCTCTTGGGCGGTGTGCCTTTTGTCACCTAAGCTCAGCAGTTTGAGCACCGCCTGCTGGCGCTTACCCACGGCACTGCTGCTGCGCCTAGAGCTACCGACTGAAGGTGCCATGCCCACGGATGGTAATTCGGTGGAGGAGGAGGAGGGGTCGGAGGAGGAGGAGGAGGCATAGTACGTCTGAGAGACCGTGACCGAGGTAGGCCCCACAATCCTCGGTGTGGGCAGTACATGAGCGGCCCCAGGGTCATTCTCGGTCCCAGCCTCCACCAAGTTAACCCAATGTGCCGTCAGTGAGATATAGTGTCCCTGCCCGGCAGCACTTGTCCACGTGTCCATGGTTAGGTGGACCTTCTCAGAAACAGCGTTGATCAGGGCACGGATGATGTTCTGTGACACGTGCTGGTGTAGGGCTGGGACGGCACATCGGGAAAAATAGTGGCGGCTGGGGACCGAATACTGAGGGGCAGCCACTGCCATGAGATTTCGAAAGGCCTCGGTCTCTACCAGCCTATAGGGCAGCATCTCCAGGCTAAGCAATTTGGAGATGTGGACGTTGAGGGCTTGAGCATGTGGGTGGGTGGAACTGTATTTCCTCTTGCGCTCCAGCGTCTGCTGTAAAGACAGCTGAACGCTGCGCTGGGACACGTTGGTGGACACTGTGGAGGATCGTGGAGGCGAAGGTGTGGTTTTCCGGCGGGAGGCGCTCGTGCCGGGGTCCTGGGCAGGGGGTTGACTAGCAGAGGCAGCGAGTGACACAGGGGAAGGAGCAGTGGTGTGACCCGCAGGAGGTGGTGAACGGCCTTGGTTCCATTGAGTGGGGTGTTTAGCACTCATATGCCTGCGCATGCTGGTGGTGGTTAGGCTAGTAGTGGTGGCACCCCTGCTGATCCTGGTGTGGCACAGGTTGCACACCATAGTCCGTCGGTCATCCTCACTTTCTTTAAAGAACCTCCAGACTTGTGAACATCTAGGCCTCGCCACGGGAGCTTCACTACGTGAAACAGTTGCTGCTGATGCACCAGCTCTGGCCCTGCTTCTCCCTTCTTCTGCCTCTTCCAACCTGTTCTGGTGCAGCACTCGACTCCGCCTCAGAAGCACTGTCTTCACTCGGCATATCAACCCAGCTTGGGTCAGTCACCTCGTCATCCTCCGATTCCTCAGTCTGCTCCCCCCTCGGAATTCCTCCCCTAACAACAACTTCACCACTGTCTGACAACCGTGTCTCCTCATCGTCCGACACCTCTTTACAAACTTCTTCCACTAACTCAACATTGTCATCATCATCATCACCCACAGACTGCGACAGTTGGAAAACTTGGGCATCGGGAACGAGGTCAGCAGCAACCTGAGAAGTGGTTTGTGACTCTGGGAAGGGTCCAGAAAACAGTTCCTGAGAGTATGCCGGATCGCATTCCAAATTTTCCTGTGAGGGGGCAGACTGGGGGATAGGAGGTTGAGGTGGAGGAGCCAGAGGAGTGCTCCCTTGGGTAACGTGGGTGGACTGCGTGGAAGACTGACTGGTGGACAAATTACTTGAAGCATTGTCCGCAATCCACGAGATCAGCTGTTCACACTGTTGTGGTTTCAACAGTCCTCTACCACGTGTCCCTGTAAGTTGAGACATGAAGCTAGGGAGTGTAGCTCTGCGGCGTTCCACAGCTCCCTCATCAGCAGGTACTGTCTCACCCTGCCCAGGACCACGGCCTCTGCCCCCTGCAGTAATTGAACGCCCACGCCCTCGTCCTCGACCCTTAGCTCTGGGGTTCAACATTTTCTGTATATAAGTGTATGATATAAAAAAAAAAAAAAAACGGGCCTGGTGTACTGAAACCCACAAACTTGTTCAGTCTGGTTTAATTAAGTGACATACAGAAAGTGTCACCTGGACAGAATATACGGATTGGAGTGAGTGTGCTGAACTGTGACACACAGAATGGTTCCACCTAGCTGTGTGAAATGGATTTGTGTCACTGAGCTAAAACAACAAAAAAACTATTTTTTTTATATATTTTGTTTTTTATATATTTTTTTTAATTTAGTTTTTTTGGGAATGTGACGTGCAGGAACTATCGGAGACCTAACTCACAACCTGTTAACGGTGGCTATTTAGACTGCGACCCAGACAAATGTCGCACACAGATTTTTAGGATCAAGCTGTATACGTTATTGGTAGCAAATGACTTGGTTGTATTCTGTGACGTACAGAAAGTGTCACCTGGACAGTATATACGGATTGGAGCGAGTGTGCTGAACTGTGACACACAGAAAGGTTACACGCAGCTGAGTAAAATGGATTTGTATCACTGAGCTAAAACAACAAAAAAAAAAAAGTTTTTTTTTATATTTTTTTTTTAGTTTAGTTTTTTTTGGAACGTGACCTGCAGAAACTATCGTAGAGCTGACTGACACCCTACTGACGATGGCTATTTAGACTGCGACCCAGACAAATGTCGCACAGAGATTTTTAGGATCAAGCTGTATACGTTATTGGTAGCAAATGACTTGGTTGTATTCTGTGACGTACAGAAAGTGTCACCTGGACAGAATATACGGATTGGAGCGAGTGTGCTAAACTGTGACACACAGAAAGGTTACACGCAGCTGAGTAAGATGGATTTGTATCACTGAGCTAAAACAACAAAAAAAATAATTTTTTTATATATTTTGTTTTTTATATTTTTTTTAATTTTGTTTTTTTGGGAACGTGACGTGCAGAAACTATCGGACACCTAACTCACACCCTGTTAACGGTGGCTATTTAGACTGCGACCCAGACAAATGTCGCACAGAGATTTTTAGAATCAAGCTGTATACGTTATTGGTAGCAAATGACTTGGTTGTATTCTGTGACGTACAGAAAGTGTCACCTGGACAGAATATACGGATTGGAGCGAGTGTGCTGAACTGTGACACACAGAAAGGTTACACGCAGCTGAGTAAAATGGATTTGTATCACTGAACTAAAACAACTAAAAAACTAATTTTTTTTATATATTTTGTTTTTTATATTTTTTTTATTTTGTTTTTTTGGAAACGTGACGTGCAGGAACTATCGGAGACCTAACTCACACCCTGTTAACGGTGGCTATTTAGACTGCGACCCAGACAAATGTCGCACAGAGATTTTTTGGATCAAGCTGTATACGTTATTGGTAGCAAATGACTTGGTTGTATTCTGTGACGTACAGAAAGTGTCACCTGGACAGTATATACGGATTGGAGCGAGTGTGCTGAACTGTGACACACAGAAAGGTTACACGCAGCTGAGTAAAATGGATTTGTATCACTGAGCTAAAACAACAAAAAAAAATTTTTTTTTTTATATTTTTTTTTTAGTTTAGTTTTTTTTGGAACGTGACCTGCAGAAACTATCGTAGAGCTGACTGACACCCTACTGACGGTGGCTATTTAGACTGCGACCCAGACAAATGTCGCACAGAGATTTTTAGGATCAAGCTGTATACGTTATTGGTAGCAAATGACTTGGTTGTATTCTGTGACGTACAGAAAGTGTCACCTGGACAGAATATACGGATTGGAGCGAGTGTGCTGAACTGTGACACACAGAAAGGTTACACGCAGCTGAGTAAAATGGATTTGTATCACTGAGCTAAAACAACTAAAAAACTAATTTTTTATATATTTTGTTTTTTATATATTTTTTTTTAATTTTGTTTTTTTGGGAATGTGACGTGCAGGAACTATCGGACACCTAACTCACACCCTGTTAACGGTGGCTATTTAGACTGCGACCCAGACAAATGTCGCACAGAGATTTTTTGGATCAAGCTGTATACGTTATTGGTAGCAAATGACTTGGTTGTATTCTGTGACGTACAGAAAGTGTCACCTGGACAGTATATATGGATTGGAGTGAGTGTGCTGAACTGTGACACACAGAATGGTTCCACACTGCTGTGTGCACTGGATTTGTATCACTGAGATATAACATAAAAAAAGGGGTTATATATGGCGATAGCTGCACTACTAGTGCCAGCCAGCCAGCCAAGCCAGGATACCAAAAAAAATGTCTTCTAGCCCTTAGAAGGGCTGTTGGGTTCTTTGTGGGTGATTCCTGCCTAACAGAGAACTAAATGCAGGCCCTAACACTCTCCCTGAAAGGCAGCAGCTCTATCCCTAACGACATCCAGACGGCATCTGAGCCGAGCACCGCGGCCAGTCACTAGTATATTCCAGGGTCACCTGATCAGGCCAGCCAACCCCTGCTATCGACATGTAAGGGCCCCACGTGATGCTGGGTGTACCGTAGAGTCTCCTGGCTTGTGATTGGCTGTGTTTATAGGCGCCAAAAAAGCACGATGCGGAAGTTGCCATTTCCTCGAGTATGGCGAGATACTCGTCCGAGCAGCGAGCACTTACGAGTACCCTAATACTCGAACGAGCACCAAGCTCGGACGAGTATGCTCGCTCATCTCTATGAATCACACTACGTGCATACTTTACTTTTGATGGAGTTATTCTATGCAAAAAAGCAATTAGTAGAAACTGGCTTGCCTAACAAGCTCCCTATTTCTCAGAATAGCTAACAACAATAAATGCAACTACACAAAAAATGGCTCTATCAACACAGGAGGGGCCGCTACAAGATTACCAGGATATGGGACAGATGGTTACAATCTCCCATGACCACATACCTTCACAACAGAGTGTGTCATATGACTCAGTGCCAAACCAATAACCCTAAATTCAGATCCTTATATTCCTACACCCTAGGCTCACTCACCTTCTCTTTTATACTCTCTCTTTTTTAATTTACATCAATATAGATACCTGTGAAGATGTTTTTGGACTTTACCATTATGTAGGATATACATGTTTATCCACACTCTTGGATAGACTCTATTTTAAGATGTTTATATGTATTCTGCTTGTCAAATATTATGTACACATTTCACAGTCTACGGCTCCATTCACATGTCCTGTTTTTCTTTCCTGATTTGATCCTGATCCTGATCTGGATCCATTCATTTCAATAGGTCGTGAAAAAATCAGGATCGAATCAGGAAAGAAAAACAGGACGTGTGAATGGAGCCTACAGGTGACATCCAATGCTGTTTTGATGGACTTCCTTGTCACAGTTTTTTTTAAAAACACGCAGACATAAAGGTCCATATTAGGTTTATTAATAATTATGTATTGATTTAGGTTACCATACTTAACATAGATCTTTGTAAGAATCTTTTTTTTATTGTACAAAATAATTGCCTGATTTTTATCCAATAAAGCTTGATTAAGGAAAGCATATAAGTAAAGACACATTAAAGAAAAGGATGGCTGCTTGTTTTTTGTATTATCTACCTTATCAAAGAACATATTGTATATTATTGTATTTGCAAATATTATTATATAGTCCAACCAGTACATGAATAATGGCAAGTACAGGAGCTCCCAGTGTTAAATTGTGCAAATAGAAATACTGACAACTTTATTTCTTTGAGGTCTTGAATCACGATTAATTAAGATAAGGTTCAGTTAGGATTTACGTTAAGCCTTCAGATCATCAAAGTTATTATGAGACATATTAAAAACATCTCCAGTATGTCTGGTAAGAAACAAAGCAATTTCAATCCAATAATTATTTTGTTCTTCAAAATGTCTATAGGGCTTGTTCACTTTAGCATCTGAGACCTCCAAGAAAAAAGGGGTTCTAAGCCTATTATTTCCATATCTTTTTAATTAAAAGGAGTCTGCCACCTCCAAATTTGGTTTCAAAGTAAGCATACCACCATGTAAGGTGGGTGCTTCAAAGCATGATCATACCTTTCTTATGAAAATCCTGTCCTCTAATCCTGAGAAATGCTTAATGCATCATTGGTCTACCATAACGACACCCACAGGGGAGGACTGGGAACTTAAAGTGGCCCTGGGAAAAATACTAAAAGTGGCCCCGTTTTGTAGTCAGGTCCAAAATGATGGAAGGCAGGGCCAGCAATACCATATTGTGGCACATTATACATAGCCAAATACCACAGTCCATCACAAAATACTGCCAGCAGTACAAAATACATCCCCAAAAACTTCCACTGGATGGCTGTGAGGAGGGCTCAGGCGGCCCCCTGGGCATCGGCCCACCAGGAAATTTCCCTGTAAGGTCTATAGCCAATCCGCCCCTGGACACCCAGCACCTACCTCTTGTTTGATTGACAGTCTCTGAAATTTCAGAACTGGTAGAGATGGAGCAGGAAAAGCCAGCTGTAGCACCACTCATGGTGCACCAAAAACCTTTTTTGCTTAAAATAAAAAGATGCATTTCTCAAGATTAGAGGTGGTTATTTCTTAGGTACCCTACCTAACAAGTCAGAAATATGTATATGTGAAGCGGCACAGCAAGCAAAAAAAAAAAAGAAAGAAAATCAACAATGAAAAAAGTAAAAAAATAAACCAAAACCGGGTGCACGCCAACAGGAGATTGAATCCAGGTTCTCAGAGATCACAAAAAAGCGCAAAGAAGGCAGCACTCCAAACGATGTTGTAGTTTATTCACCCAAAGTTAGCGACTTTTCAGCTGCTACATGCTTGAAAATGGCTGCATGGAGCAGCTGAAACATTGCTAACATTGGGTGAATAAACTACATCATCGTTTGGAGTGCTGCATTCTTTGCCCTTTTTTGTTACCTAACAAGTCAGTATGCTTACTGATTTTGGAAGTGTCAGACAGAAATCTATCACCTTTTTTATGCTGCCTTATCTGAAGGTGGTGACAGGTGGTGACAGAGACCCTGATTCAAACATAGGGAACCTTACTTTTTCTTGGTTCAGTTGTTTTATTTAAAACCACTGGTAACACGCTCAAGCAAGACCTCAGTATACTACATATAGGAAAAAAGCAGATAATCAATATTGAAGTAGGGGGAGAAGAAGCTCATGACTACGAGGACTCCAGAGTGCGTACATTGCATTGAGCAGACTCCAGTGGTGGGAACCCTTTTAATTCACCGTGCAGCCTTACCCATTTGATGATTTTCACACAAAAAAAAAAAATTTGCATGATTACCAGTCAACAAGTGATGTTACCAATTTTCAGATGAACACTTTGGTGAAGATGTAATGTGCTGCAGCTATAATTTTTCTGAAACAGCAAAGTGACAACACTAGGACCCTGACATGTTCCTGTTATTTGCCTTCACATCATCATTTTGGGAAAAATTGTGACCAACTTTTCCTATTAAAAAAAATTACATTGTTAGTGTTCAGTAAGCCTTCCCATTGAAACAGGCCATAAAAAAATCTAACTAGTGGAAAAATGAAAGGGAACCATAATCATAATTGTGGCTCACAACTTGGAATTATCTATATAACTATCTTCTGTTAGCTGTGATCTAGCTTCAACTCACTGTAATGCCTGGGAGGAAAAATTAAAGGTCATTTAGTTACCAGAGCTGCAGACAGTGAAGTCGGCAGACAGAAGCTGGATTTTATAAAAAGCAAACTAGAGGTGGCATATTTGGAAACAGAAGAACTTTGTGATATTGTTGGCTCAGTTATGTGTAAGAGACTCAGTTTAGTGTGTACCTAGACCCAATAACAGGACCTCACCACCTCACTAGAAGATGGTGCAATGAAATGACATATCACAGTAAACTTAACTTCACTCCAACAGGGACACAAAGCATTACTGTGGCAATTACAGAGCTCTTAAAGGCACGGGGCCTTGTGGTTATTATTAGCGAGAATACAGTCTCTGTTAAAAGGCACACATCATATTGGATACAGTCTGTATTTGAGGGCAAAAAGTGTATTATTTCCAGGATAACAGACTCCAAGCAAAAGTCCCACATAGAACATAGTACGCTCACTGGGGCAGATTTAATCATTCTAAGATTTAGAAAGTGTAAATTTAGACTAGACAGTCTAGAGATGCTCCAGATTTATCATGATAAATTTGGTGCATTTTTTGAAACTTTTGTCTAAATTTACACCACCTATTGGTTGGCCCATCTAAAGCCATACCCCATTCCCACTAAGCCTTGTTCCCTCATCAAGCAAGGTGCAAAAATGTGTCTAAAACACATGATAAATTCCAGAACCACTCCAATGCTTCCAGGGAACGCCTGGTTAAGTGATCTCTTCAGGCAAGGAATTCTAACCCAAGTTGCAGCCAATGCTGGTCAAGATGATAGGGGGGTAGTTAACCTCCCAAAGAGGTTCCATCATCAAAAGTTTTATTCAAAGAAAGGGTATGACAGCAATCACAACTGAAAGTTCTTACTTACAGTATTTATAAGCCCCATAAATGAAGATGCTGTAGGAATTATTAACAAATAAGGACTTTCACGTAATGCTGCTGTTATACCCTTTCTTTGAATTGACCTATTTGGGGTTTTCTGGATTTGTGAACTGTGCATCCATCAGCACTTCTGATGGACAAGTATGATGCTGGAAGATTGATTTTAGGATCAGCAACTTTATTGTGACTTGTTGGACCCATCCAACTCCTTTTTAACAGACCAGACCAGTTTACTGTTGCAGCTCACCATTCTTGTGCAGCCTGTCATAACAAAAATTGACACATTGTACCCTACAGCTTCACATACACTACTCACAACAAGGTGTGCAAGGATATCACATATTCATCTTCAATGCAGCCCATGCAGTGCTATGCTGCAGCATCTGCACCCATGACCAAAGCCTGTGTCACACCTGTGCCCATCTGCAATATCCCATGTGCTACAACCAGCAATGAACTGTTAAGGGTACAGTACCTACAAATAACACATTGGTAAACAACACTATATACAACACAGCAAATATTGTTATAAATTCGCAGATTTTTGAAGATTCGCTCAGCTCTAATTGTAAGTTGTGCAGAATATGCTGGTGATATTTTATTATTATAAAATGATTATTAAAACCATTTCTGCAATTCTGAGATCCACAAAGCTATGGAACCACAAACTGAGAGATATAGCTATGAATTTCCATTAACATCAAAAGATGTTCCTACAGATTAAAGCCCTTGTCTGCCCATAGATGGTACACAGTTGTTAAAAGGTTAACTGAAGGCAGATGATGGGCTACTGGGTTGATTTATTAAGGCTGTTATGTAGTATACCAGTCTTAGGCTACTTTCACATTAGCGGCAGGCCTGATCCAGCAGGTGAAGGGTGCTGCCGGATCAGGACTGCCGCAGCGACATGTGTGGAGCCGGAACCCCGCTCCGGCCCCACACATGTCACACAGTACATACATACAACAGACACACACACACATATAGACAAACAAACACACATACATACTTACATGCTCCCTGCAGGTCTTCGGAGCGCTGGAGGAGCAGGACGGCTCGCACAGGTGACGATTCCCCACAGCGCCCTCTGCTGGGTGCCTGGTGGAATCGTCATCTGTACGCGCCGACCTGTCCCTACGCCGCTCTGAAGACCTGTCGAGGAGCATGTAAGTATGTATGTGTATTTGTATGTCTATATGTGTGTGTATGTTTATGTGTATGTCTATGTCTGTATGTGTGTATTGTGTGTATGTGTAGCCGGATCCGTCATGAACTCCATTGAAAGTCAATGGAGGGCGGATCCGGTTACCATTGTGGTCACACCAGACGGATCCGCCCCCATTGACTTGCATTCCGGACACATTGCACACCATTCCGGATCCGTCTTGGTGCGGATGCCTGGACCGGAGAACAAACCGCAGCATGCTGCGGTTTGTTCTCCGGTCTGAAGATGGAACGGAATGCTTTCAGGAGCATTCCGTTGTCTTCAGTTCAGTTTTGTCCCCATTGACAATGAATGGGGACAAAACTGAAGCGTTTTATTCCGGTATTGAGCCCCTATGACGGAACTCAATACCGGAATTTTAAAACGCTAGTGTGAAAGTAGCCTTATTTAGAGCTGCCATGCAGTGTTTCAGGTGTAATTTACGCCAGTTTTCTACTTTAAATAAGGGTAAATCTGTCAGGCTGAGCTGAGCTGAGTTTTTGTAAAAGTGGCAAATGCCTGTAATGGAGCCAAAAGTTGCAAATATTTGTGCAAAAATGTGTGAATTTTTTACTCCAGAAATCTGATGTGGAAGTTTTGACACATTTCCATATGTTGCTGCCAGGAGCGTTGCTAGGGTCTCAAAAGATCCGATGCTCAAGCCCCAATGTATATGTGCTATATTCTTGAAATATCCACCCTGTCCTCTCCGCCACTCCCGCATACATACATCTTCTATGCTCCTCCTCCAGGTGCCATCGCTCTTGGTTTAGCGCTGTGTGCTGGCGCCAGTGCTGCACTATGTCCTGTCAGTGTGCTCCTACGTGCAATACGTCCTGGAGCTGTGCGCTGCCAGGACATAGTGCAGCATTAGTGCCGCCACAGCATCTCCCCTCATACACTGATCACCCCAATTCTCCACAGTATCTCCCCTCATACACTGAGCACCCCCATCCTCCACAGTATCTCCCCTCATACACTGAGCACCCCCATCCTCCACAGTATCTCCCCTCATACACTGAGCACCCCCATCCTCCACAGTATCTCCCCTCATACACTGAGCACCCCCATCCTCCACAGTATCTCCTCTAATACACTGAGCACCCCCATCCTCCACAGTATCTCCCCTCATATACTGAGCACCCCACCAGCATCTCCCATGATGTACTGAGCACCACACCAGCATCTCCCATCAGGTACTGAGCACCCCCCATCTCCCATCATGTACTGAGCACCCCCATCTCCCCTTATGTACTGAGCACCCCCACACACACACACACACAAACACCAGGACTGCCATCAGGAATTTCGGGGCCCCCTACAGGCAAATTTCGGGTAAACTTTACAGATTGCAAAATGGCTAACTTTTTTTTCTTAACAAGTCGCATCATTGTGTTTGTTATCCCTGTACTGTGACATCACTGTTTATTATCCCTGTACGGTGACATCACTGTGTTTATTATCCCTGTACGGTGACATCACTGTGTTTATTATCTATGTACTGTGACATCACTGTGTTTGTTATCCCTGTATGGTGACATCGCTGTGTTTATTATCCCTGTACTGTGACATCACTGTGTTTATTATCCCTGTACAGTGACATCGCTGTGTGTATTATCCCAGTGCAGGAAGAGGTAAGTGGTCTGTGTTTGTGTGTTTGTTTTCTATTTTTCAGGGTCGTGAATGCAGAGGACTACGTCGGATTCGGTGGACTACGTCGGACCAGCTTTTTTTTTTTTTTTTTTATAAAATGGTCAAACAGGGGTCTGGGGGAGTGTTTATTTCAATAAAATGTTTTATACTGGTGTGTGTGTATTTTTTTTTTTACAATACTACAGTTTTAGTAATTACGGCTATCTACAGACGGCCCTGATTACTAATACTGGGCTTAGTGCTTGCCGGTATGGCAGGCCAGCACTAACCCCAACATCTATTACCTCGGCACCCACCGCCACCAGGGGTGCCGGGAAGAGCTGGGTACCCGCAGGACCGGACCTTCTAAATTGAGGGTCTGGCTCTGGGGCGGCTGCAGGCTGGTACCATTAGGCTGGGAAGGGCCAATAACCGTGTCCCTTCCCACCCTGGTAGTGCCAGGCTGCTGCTGCTGGTTGTATCTGGCTGGTGAAGGAAAAAAGGGGGGGGACCCCACGCCATTTTTTTACAAAAATAATTAAATAATTTTAAAAAATGGCGTGGGGTCCCCCCCTTTTTTCCTTCACCAGCCAGATACAACCAGCAGCAGCAGCCTGGCACTACCAGGGTGGGAAGGGACATGGTTATTGGCCCTTCCCAGCCTAATGGTACCAGCCTGCAACCGCCCCAGAGCCAGACCCTCAATTTAGAAGGTCCGGTCCTGCGAGTACCCGGCTCTTCCCGGCACCCCTGGTGGCGGTGGGTGCCGAGGTAATAGATGTTGGGGTTAGTGCTGGCCTGCCATACCAGCAAGCACTAAGCCCAGTATTAGTAATCAGGGCCGTCTGTAGATAGCCGTAATTACTAAAACTGTAGTATTGTACAAAAAATACACACACACAAGTATAAAACATTTTATTGAAATAAACACTCCCCCAGACCCCTGTTTGACCATTTTATTAAAAAAAAAAAAAAGCTGGTCCGACGTAGTCCACCAAATCCGACGTAGTCCTCTGCATTCACGACCCTGAAAAATAGAAAACAAACACACAAACACAGACCACTTACCTCTTCCTGCACTGGGATAATACACAGAGCGATGTCACTGTACAGGGATAATAAACACAGTGATGTCACACTACAGGGATAATAAACACAGTGATGTCACAGTACAGAGATAATAAACACAGTGATGTCACAGTACAGGGATAATAAACACTGTGATGTCACCGTACAGATATAATACACACAGTGATGTCACAGTACAGGATAATAAACACAGTGATGTCAAAGTCCAGGGATAATACACACAGTGTTGTCACAGTACAGTGATAATAAACACAGTGATGTCACAGAACAGGGATAATAAACACAGTGATGTCACCGTACAGGGATAATAAACACAGTGATGTCACAGTACAGGGATAATAAACACAGTGATGTCACCGTACAGGGATAATAAACACAGTGATGTCAAAGTCCAGGGATAATACACACAGTGATGTCACAGTACAGGGATAATAAACACAGTGATGTCACTGTACAGGGATAATAAACACAGTGATGTCACCGTACAGGGATAATAAACACAGTGATGTCACCGTACAGAGATAATAAACACAGTGATGTCACAGTACAGGGATCGGCGTCTCGTGGCCCCATCAGACTTCAGGTCAGCGTCTTGAGCCCCCATCACACCTCAGATCAGCGTCTTGTGCCCCCATCAGACCTCAGGTCAGCGTCTTGTGCCCCCATCAGACCTCAGGTCAGCTTAATGTGCCCCATCAGACCTCAGGTCAGCTTAATGTGCCCCATCAGACCTCAGGTCAGCTTAATGTGCCCCATCAGACCTCAGGTCAGCTCTTGTGCCCCCATCAGACCTCAGGTCAGCTCTTGTGCCCCATCAGACCTCAGGTCAGCCATTTCTGCCCCCATCAGACCTCAGGTCAGCCATTTCTGCCCCCATCAGACCTCAGGTCAGCCATTTCTGCCCCCATCAGACCTCAGGTCAGCCATTTCTGCCCCCATCAGACCTCAGGTCAGCCATTTCTGCCCCCATGACCTCACATCAGCCCCCCCCCCCCAAGCCAGCCAGCCAGCCAGGTGCCCCCCCAGCCACAAACAGACACAAAAATTACTTACAAACTGCTCCGGACACTGCCTTCTTCTCCTGCGCGCCTTCTTCTCCTGAAGCAGTGTGATCCCGCGAGACCTGTGACCCAGCGCTGGATCTCGCGGGATCACACAGCCAGCCCAGGAGGAAGCGCAGGAGTCGGAGACCGACGTCATGGGGACGGGATGGCCAGGCCACGGCAGGGTAAGTATTAAAGAACTGTGCGCACTGCGCACTTAGCCAGCGGACGGCACTTTTTTATCGCCCCCGCCCCCACACATTATCGTGCGGCAGTGTGCGGCCCACCGGCCCATAATGGTGCGGGTCTGCGGCCCACCGGGCAAATGCCCGGTCGGGCAGATGGCCGTCCGGGCCTGGCTGACATGCAGGCGGGCCGCCCGGGCCGGGCCCCCCCCATGTGTCCTAGAGTCCGGGCCAGGCGGGCCCCATACGGCAGTACCAGTTGTACTGCCCTATCGGCGGGCCTGCACACACACACATCTCCCCTCATGTACAGGCTCCAGCACATTATGGTATAATGGTATAATCACTGAGAAGAAGTTCCTCACAGGTCAGATGCCTGAATCCTCTCCAGATAAGCTCTGCCTCCTTACTCATGCGGCACCACACAGACCTCAGTGTCTTGTCCTCCTCACACGGGCCCCGCCTCCAAGCCTGACACGCTCCCACAGTGTGTAGGAGGAGGCTCTGATTAGTGGAGCAGCAGCTCTGAGAGAAGCCTGCTGACTGCTGCTCCACCAATCAGCACTGGTATTGCAGAAGAGAGGGAGGAGCACTGCTTGTCTCCTTCTCTCTGCGGACGTATTACTACATCACCCTGTGCCTTGCAGCTGCCCTAACATTCAGGGCTGTGGACAAAACATCAGGGGCTCAAGCCCCGAATATTTTGACCTGGTGACGCCCCTGGTTGCTGCCCATATAATTAGATCTTTGTTAAACTACAGTGCCTTGCGAAAGTATTCGGCCCCCTGGAACTTTTCAACCTTTTGCCACATTTCAGGCTTCAAACAAAAAGATATAACATTTTAAATTTTTAGTGAAACTCATCAACAAGAGGGTTACAATTGTGAAGTGGAACGAAATTTATTGGATCATTTAAACTTTTTTTGTAATAATAAAACTGAAAAGTGGGGCGTGAAAAATTATTCGGCCCCCTTGCATTAATACTTTGTTGCGCCACCTTTTGCTGCGATTACAGCTGCAATTCGCTTGAGGTATGTCTCTATCAGTTTTGCACATCTAGAGACTGAAATTCATGCCCATTCTTCCTTGCAAAATAGCTCGAGCTCTTTGAGGTTGCATGGAGAGCGTTTTCATCCAGAATGGTCCTGTATTTGGCTCCATCCATCTTCCCATCAATTTTAACCATCTTCCCTGTCCCTGCTGATGAATAGCAGGCCCAAACCATGATGCTGCCACCACCATGTTTGACAGTGGGGATGGTGTGTTCAGGGTGATGAGCTGTGTTGATTTTACGCCAAACACATCGTTTTGCATTGTTTCCAAAAAGTTCGATTTTGGTTTCATCTGACCAGAGCACCTTCTTCCACATCTTTGGTGTGTCTCCCAGGTGGCTTGTGGCAAACTGTAAACGAGACTTTTTATGGATATCTTTGAGAAATGGCTTTTTTCATGCCACTCTTCCATAAAGGCCAGATTTGTGAAGTGTTCGACTGATTGTTGTCCTATGGACAGACTCTCCCACCTTAGCTGTAGATCTCTGCAGTTCATCCAGAGTGATCATGGGCATCTTGGCTGCATCTCTGATCAGTCTTCTCCTTGTTTGCGATGAAAGTTTAGAGGGACGGCCGGGTCTTGGTAGATTTGCAGTGGTCTGATACTCCTTCCATTTCAATATGATCGCTTGCACAGTGCTCCTTGGGATGTTTAAAGCTTGGGAAATCTTTTAGTATCCAAATCCAGCTTTAAACTTCGCCACAACAGTATCACGGACCTGCCTGGTGTGTTCCTTGGTCCTCATGATGCTCTCTGTGCTTTAAACAGAACCCTGAGACTATCACAGAGCAGGTGCATTTATACGGAGACTTGATTACATACAGGTGGATTCTATTTATCTTCATCAGTCATTTAGGACAACATTGGATCATTCAGAGATCCTCAATGAACTTCTGGAGTGAGTTTTCTGAACTGAAAGTAAATGGGCGAATAATTTTGCACGCCCAACTTTTCAGTTTTATTATTACAAAAAAAGTTTAAATGATCCAATAAATTTCATTCCACTTCACAATTGTGACCTACTTGTTGTTGATACTTCACCAAAAATTTAAAATGTTATATCTTTGTTGTTTGAAGCCTGAAATGTGGCAAAAGGTTGAAAAGTTCCAGGGGCCGAATACTTTCGCAAGGCACTGTAAGTTGAAATGGAAAACCTCTTTAGGGGTTAATTATAAGATTGCTGAGTAAAAAAAATAGCCATATACAAAATCATGTTGGAACAAAGCTGCATTTTTTAAATCATTAAAGATTAGAGTCAAGAGCCAAGAACTGCAGTTCTCATTCCTTCTATGTTCCTTCTATTTCATTCCTAGGTCATCAGCAATGTGCCGTGCTTGTAAGCTTTTACCATTCTAATGCTGATTATTAATGCCTGAATAAAAGAATTGTACCTGTTTCGTTTCATCCTCTCCCTGTGCCGTGGGCTATACCTTGGGAAATTAGCTGTTCTGCATTATTAAGAAGCGTAAATTAAACTGCAAAATGCATTCATGTGATCTCTGAAGATGGGGAAATAAAGGCCAATAAAATAAAGAAGCAGGAACCTGGAGAGAAGGAAACATATTTAGAAAGACGGATATTAGCATATGCTGCCCCTTTCTGGTCAATGAATTTTTAAAAAACAAAATCTGTAAAATATCAAGAGTCAAATGTTTACTACAAACACAATGCATTTGGAAAGTGTTCAGACCCTTTCATTTTTTTCACATTTTATGTTGCAGCCTTGTACTAAAATAAATAAATTAAAGAAAAAAAACAATCAAAACCTGATCCGTAGTGCTCTGGAGCTCAGACTGCGTTGAAGGTTTACCTTCCAACAAGACAATGACCTTAACCCTTTCAGTACCGAGCCACTTTTCACCTTAAATCCCAGGCCGATTTTTGCAAATCTGACATGTGTCACTTTATGTGGTAATAACTTTAGAACGCTTTTACTTATCTAGGCCATTCTGAGATTGTTTTCTCATGACACATTGTACTTCATGACAGTCATAAATTTGAGTCAATATATTTTACCCTTATTTATGAAAAAATCCCAAATTTACCAAAAACTTTGAAAAATTAGCAAATTTCCAAATGTCAATTTCTCTACTTTTAAAATATATATTAATACCTCCAAAAATAGTTATTACTTTACATTCCCCATATGTCTACTTTATGTTGGCATCATTTTGTAAATGTCATTTTATTTTTTTAGGACGTTAGAGGGCTTAGAAATTTAGAAGCAATTTTTCACATTTTCAACAAAATTTCTCAAACCATATTTTTGAGCACCAATTCAGTTATAAAGTGATTTTGTGAGGCTTACCTAATGGAAACCCCCCATAAATTAACCCATTTTAGAAACTACACCCCTCAAGTTATGAAAAACTGATGTTACAAACTTTATTAACCCTTGAGGTGTTCCACAAGAATTAAAGGAAAATTAAGGTGAAATTTCAAAATTTCACTTTTTTGGTAGATTATTCATGTTAATAATTTTTTTCTTGCAACACAGCAAGGGTTAACAGCAAACTAAACCTCAATATACATTACTATGATTCTGCAGTTTACAGAAATACCCCATATGTGGTGGTAAACGTCTCTATGGGTTTGTGGCAGTGGTCAGAAGGAAAGGAGTGCCATACGGATTTTGGAGGCAGATATTGCTAGAATAGTTTTTAGGCACCATTTTGTAATTGAGAGACCCTGACGTACCCCTACAGTGGAAACCCTCAAAGAGTGACCCCATTTTGGAAACTACACCCTTCAACGAATATATTAAGGGGGGTACTGGCCACTTTAAGCCCCTAAGCGTTTTACGGAATTTGGAAACACTTGGCTGTGAAAATGAAAAGTTTCATTTCTTCCAATAAAATGTTGATTTAGCCCCAAATTTTTCATTTTCACAAGGGGTAATAGGAGAAAAGCACCCCATAATTTGTTACTCATTTTCTCATGAATACGGCAACACCCCATATGTGGTGGTAAACTGATGTGGGGGCACATGGCAGGACTCAAAACAGAAGGAGCGCCATATGGATTTTACAACACAGATTTTGATGGATTGGTTTGCGGGAGCCATTGATTTTTATTTTTTTGAGTGATTGTCTTATGTGGGGGCTCAATTTTTGCAGGATGAGATGACGGTTTGATTGGTACCATTTTGGGGTACATAAGACTTTTTGATTGCTTGGTATTACACTTTTTGTGAGTCAAGGTGAAAAAAATAGCTGTTTTGGCATGGTTTTTAAAAAAATTTTTTTACAACATTCACCTGGGGGGCTATCTCATGTAATATTGTTATAGAGCAGGTCGTTATGGACGTGGCGGTACCCAATATGTCTAACTTTTTTATTTTTGGAAAGTTTTACACATTAGATTTATGTTTGAACAGAATAAAAAAAATTTTTGTGTTGCCATTTTCAGAGAGCCATATTTTTTTATTTTTCGGGCGATTGTCTCAGGTAGGGTATCATTTTTGCGAGACAAGATGACGATTTGATTGGTACCATTTGGGGTTAAATACGCCTTTTTGATCGCCTGCTATTACACTTTTTGTGAGGCAAGAGGGAAAAAAATGGTTGTTTTGGCTAATTTTTTTTTTTTTTTTTTTTGCAGCATTCGCCTGGGGGGCCATCTCATGTAATATTGTTATAGAGCAGGTTGTTACGGATTACGGGCTATTGTTTAGGCAGTTGGCGGGCGGTACCCAATATGTCTAACTTTTTTATTTTTGGAAAGTTTTACACATTAGATTTATTTTTTAACAGAATAAAATCTTTTTTTTGTGTTGCCATTTTCAGAGAGCCATATTTTTTTTATTTTTCGGGCGATTGTCTCAGGTAGGGTATCATTTTTGTGGGACAAGATGACGGTTTGATTGGTACCATTTTGGGTTAAATATGCCTTTTTGATCACCTGCTATTACACTTTTTGTGAGGCAAGAGGGAAAAAAATGGTTGTTTTGGCATAGTTTTTTATTTTTATTTTTTGCAGTATTAGCCTAGGGGGCCATCTCATGTAATATTGTTATAGAGCAGGTTGTTACGGACGCGGTGGTACCTAATATGTCTAACTTTTTTATTTTTGGAAAGTTTTACACATTAGATATATTTTTGAACAGAATAAAATCTTTTTTATGTGTTGCCATTTTCAGAGAGCCATATTTTTTTATTTTTCGGGCGATTGTCTCAGGTAGGGTATCATTTTTGCGGGACAAGATGATGGTTTGATTGGTTCCATTTTGGGATAAATACGCCTTTTTGATCGCCTGCTATTAAACTTTTTGTAAGGGAAGGTGACCAAAAAATGTCTGTTTAGCACTTTTTTTTTGCTTTTTTTTTTACTGCGTTCACCTGGCGGGGTGAATGATGTGATATTTTTATAGAGCCAGTCGATACGGACGCGGCAATACCTAATATGTTTATCTTTCTTTTTTTTCCTTTTTTTTACAATTTTTTTTAGCTTTTTTTGGAAAATGGCGTTTTTTTTTACTTGAAACTTTTATTATTTTTTTTAGGAAACTTTATTTTTTAACTTTTTTTTTACTTTATTTAACTTTTGGGGGTCTGATCCCCTTTACAATGCAGTACAATACTTTTGTATTGTAATGCATTGGCTATAAGTGTATTACTCAATGTAATACACTTACAGCCTGCTTCCTGTGCGATCCAGGGGGCTGGATCGCACAGGCACGCAGGGATAGCAGCCACGATGCCTAAGGAAGGCATCGGGCTGCTATCCGAGCCATCGGGTCCTCGTCACAGCAGCGCGGGGACCCGATGGCCCCCGCTCGCCATCCTGAACTCCCGCGCACCACATGTGCCGCGGTCAGCGCTGACCGCGGCACATGAAGGGTTAATGCGCCGGCATCAGTGTTTTCACCGATGCTGGCGCATTCAGCAGGTTGCAGGTTTTGGTCAGTGATTTCCATCAGTAATTGTGAGCCAAAACCAGGATTGGAGTCTCCACAGACATAAGGTATACGGGAAAGATCTGCACCTGTTACTTAGAGCCAAACCCGGTTTTGGCTCAAAATCACTGATGAACACTAAACTGAACTGAACTGATGAACACTGACCGTGTGAATGGGGCTTTAGTGGTACAACCAGTAGGAACTTTCCTGCTGTCTCATCTTCTCCTGTCTATTAGTTTGTTCAGGGCAGCTGCTATGCAACTCACAGCTGATCCATTAGTGCGGGTCATCTTATCTCTCTGCGACAGCTTGGATCTTTCAGAGAAGGTGTTTTTGGTTATCCTTTTCTTTAAATATTTCCTGGCTTCTGCAATGGATTCCTAGTTATAGCATATGCTCTGTACATTTTAATCTAGTAATCCTTCTCTATTCTCTAGTATGTTGTTCCTTGCCTGTCCTTGTTTCTGAGTCATTTAGTTTATGTGCAATTGTCTCCCTGTTTGAACCGGTCCTGTTCTGATTCTTGTTTCTTCTCTCTGAGCCCTAGTTTCTCCTTCTGTTGTTTTAGGGACAATATTGCAGATTAGGGTTTCCAATGGGGATCTCTTTAGGGACATTGATTAGTGGTGTTGGTGTTTGGGCGAATGTTCAGGAATAGATCAAGCAAAAGATGTAATACTCCAATACAGTGCATCTATGCTATAATATCAATTTTGGTTGTATACACCATAGTAAACTACTGATTACAAACTGCAGCTGATTATAATAAAAATGGTACGATGGATAAGAATGGAGATGATTATGATACGTGATAACAATGCATTTGTTACTTACATGCATGTGCTACCAGCAGTATAAATTTCATATTTCAAACTATTCCTTTTCCTTATATGCAATTTAAAACAAATAAATCACTGCTCCACCTGCAAGCTCTCCAGTATCAACTGCTTTTATGTTCAGACCATATTCATTAGTTGAATAGATCCATCCACACCTGCCTTCTCCTTAATTAACTATCTAATCACAGCAGAATAGCTGTCACTTGCTTCCTGTACTCGCTGTATTTAAGGTTGATGCGAGAATAGGCGATACACCCATTGAATGGAAGTAGATTACGACTAAGACAGAAGGGAAAGTTAATACCCTTCATTTTAATTAAACAGAGAAAAACAACTAATGTGTAGTTAACAGTTGTTCCCACTCTGCAGGAAATAGATGGTACAGTACGTGCAAACATTTTTAAAATGTCTTCAATAATTAGGGAAGGTGCATCGAAAGAGAGACCTAGGCTTTTAAAACTGATGGCCTATTCCATATTAGACCAATTAGGGTCTGACATTTGGCATCCTTGGTGATCAGCTGTAGCGTAGCGCTCAGGTGATCACAGCAGCCTCTTCATTGTTTACATTGGTCCGGACATTGGTTTATACACTGGTCCCTAAAGCCAAATGCTGTACTTTAAGTAGCATTGATTTGCGTTATTACAGCTTTCTTCCATTAACTTAAATGAGAGGAAGCTGCATTACCCTGCACTGATGCTACAAAAAGTTTGAAAACCAATGAAAACAATGAATGTCATGGCTGATTCAACAAGCTGACATTAATGGCCTAGATAACCCTTTTAATAAAGTCACTTCAGATGCAATAAAAAGTAAGTGAACCTTTTGAAATTCCCTGTGTTTATTTTCCAATAATATACAAGCAGTGGTACTGTTCATGTCTTTTATTGAGCACAGTGAGTCCATAGAGCAATGAGAAAAAATAAAGGCCCCTTTACACTGGCCGAGAATCAATGAAAATCAGCATGTAGTTCTAAATGAATTGTCTAACATAAACAGGTTATTCTGTCTTTGTTTTAGATCCAATGAATCATTCATAAAATTTACTATATTAATCAGTTCTGAAAGTAGTATGTACTACATATTATACATTCACCTCAAAGGAGATCTTCAATTTAGACAATCCCTACATCTGAAATGTACCTTGACAATACCTTGACAATAATCACAAAACTTTCCCCCTTCTGGGATCCTTAGTGATCAGGGGTAAGCTGTGCAAAAAGCTGGCAGTAAGAATTCAATTTCCCTGCATTGCCACCACAGGGAAAATGAAAGGGGTTGTCCGAGTGTTTAATACTGATGACCTACCCTTAGGATACTGTAGGTCATCAGTATCTATCTAATTTTTAAAAGGTGAGCGCTGCTCTACTGTATAGTAAACAAAATAATGAGGATAATGAGGATAACAAGTTTGCAAGTGTTCTCAACAACGATCTTCACTTCTTTGGGATGATATCGTTCTTCATCACTCAGCCAATATCACCAGAAGGTATCACACTCAAATCATGATAACTTCAAGGGGTTGTCCCATGAAAAATATTCAGTGTTTTTCAAACCAACACCTGGATCTGAATACTTTTATGATTGCATGGAATTAAACATTTTGTATATATGTTATTCACTGAAATATATCTGTATAGTGCCACCTGCTGTTTGTCCTGTTTCTAAATTCTCTGTCCAGCTCACTAAGCTCCCTGAGACACATCCACTGAGCTGCCAGAGCAATTGCAGCAATGAATGGGGGAGCTCTGGATCCAGGGTACAGGGCGTAAGGTACAGAGCTGGTTCTAGCTTTGTTAAAAAGAGGTTATCATGTACTATATGATGTCTGATCTTCATTTTTTACATTACTCATGGGATAACCCCTTTAACATACTAATTCCTTCTTTTTAACCTCTTCAGCTATTTCTTTAAAACTTATCTAATATATTCAAGAGACAATCTTTGTAACCACTCTGCTCTCTGGCCAAGAGATGAAGATCTGGAACAGAGGACCTCCTCTCTATTAAGTCAGGATTCATTAATATGGAATATGAAAATGAGTTTCTATACTGGAAACCCCCTTCAATAATGATACGTAATGACTCTTTATTACCGGGATCTGTTTTAATGTCACGGTAATCTATTGAACGGCTTGACCATAATCTACAGCTCTTAGACTTTGCCAGGACTAGACTACGCTATTTTAGCCTTCTTCAGTGCTGACAATCACCAGCTGCTCTTCAGAGCATGCTACCATTAGGCAGTCAACAATGAAAGAACATCAGCAATGCTCCTTCACTGTACATACCCCAGAGGAGATGTTACATGATTGACAGGCCTGAGGCACTGCTTGTCATGGGAACTTGATGTTGATTGACTAGACAACTCTCTCATTTGTCCACTCAGCAGCTTTTATCTGACAGTCTGTCATATTACATTTTGTCAGTCTTGTGCAAAGTTAAAGATGATGTCTAAGACATGTTACCAAATCACCATCATATATTTGTATACGAGCAGTTTTCTCAATAACTGATGTTTGTGTCACATCATAGACTTTTATACCAGAGAAGAAATTATGTTTGTCTTTGTTCCATCTAATTTCTTAAATCTTGAAAATGCAAACCACCCATTCTCCTAATTAATTTAACATAGCTGACCACCTTTCTTTTGTGAGGATTTTTTGTAATCATCTATGGCCTTTTTTAACACATCCCATTATCTTAATTGCCTTAGCAACAGCTGCCTGGCACAGTATGCTACAACTCATAGGAGGTATGTTTTACTTCTGCCCAGGAAGGACTTCATGTGCTTACACATATATTGACTCTGGAAAGCAGGTCATAACAAGGGAATAGCTGCCTTCCCGGGAAGAAAGTATTATGGTCAAGTATATTAGCATTGTTTAAATCCTTTATGTACTATGTTTAAACCAAATATAATATGAGATCCCTGCTGTTCCCTTTAATGTGCCCTAGTTTAATATTATCCTCTTCAGTGTCAGGTATCTATCATAGATACTATCTTCTACAAATATAGATATTTTGCTTTTTAAGCAATAAGAAGAGTTATTAAGAAACATATTACCAATGACTAGCATAAATACCAACCTCTTGGGTCAGATCTACTAGCACTGTCTACTAGTAAGACCGTATAAATTCGGACTACACAGTCTAAAGATGCATCAGATTTATCACTCCAAAAATGGTGGAACATTTAAGCCACGCCCCTTGTAAGGCAAGGCGTAAAAAGTTTAGAAGAGTGTCTAAAACACTATTTAAATGCAGTACAAATCATGTACACCAGTTTTTTTGTGTAAATTGCAGTAAACAACTGGAGCATTTTTTAATGGTAAATATGGCCCTACTAGCAGCTAGTCTTGTCAGAATATGAACCTATTAAAGGCCTGGTTCAGATGGACTTTCAGATTTCTGTCTACAAAACACAGATGTATCTGAATGTCCTGGTGGTATCCAGGTGTGTCAGTTATTTTTTTCTTCATCCATTCAATTGAGTGAATAAGTCTCGGACCGAACAGTGCATGGTAGGGTTTTCTCTGCATGAACCAACAGTCTGCAGGAAAAAATGGACATCTGAATTGCATCATTTACTTTAATATATGATTAGCTGGGCAGTGATCCATTACGGAAGAAACAGAGCACTCATAGATTAGGAACAGTTCCAATGCTCCTATTCACGCTGTGTCAACACAGAGGTCTCGGGGACCCACCCCCACCAACACCTCAGAAGAGATCGAGAGTAAGAAGGCCTCCTATTCAGTCCTGTATCTTCTTCCACCGACTTCACATACGCGCTTGGTACAGATTTCTCGCAACCACTGCTTGCCATACCAGCGATAGGAAATTACTCCCAGCTGAGCTCAGAATAGATGTTCACTTGCTCATAGGTTTTCACACTATGCTGTGTTTTGAGGGATCAATAGCTAGAATAGGCAAGCATATAGGAGTTAAAATCATAGGTTTAATCCATACTCACAAAAGTATGAAAGCATGTAATAAACACTGTTAAAATGCCTGACCCAGGGTCTTGCCCACAATCAGCTTCTTTATTTTAATGTGTTTGTGTGCTGTACAGGTGCAGTCAGGACAGAACATGGATGGAAAATACTTTCATGTGAATGAGGCCGAACAGTTTCAGAACAGCCCTACAAAGTATATGTAAGTATAGAAACAAATGTTCAGTTCTCAAAATACAAACCCTTTCTTCCAACTTTTAAGGAATGTGATTAGCCTCCTTGAGCACCTGGTGGTCTAGAACATAAAAGAATTTGATAAGACTAACTAAGAATAACTTAGACTAATGTTGGCCACCTTAAAAACTAGAAGGATATAGTGGGGAAAAAATTGCAAAAACTGATATGCCTAGCTGATTTTCAATCCACAGCATATCAATTCTTTCTGTGGACGTTCACTGTGAACTTTGTCCCTTTTAATGTAATTGGGTGAAATTCACTGTGAATTCACAGCAAAATCTATGACCACATTAGTTGATTTGCACTGGAATTTGTAGTTAAACCTGCAACGGATTAGTGCCAGTACATGTGGGCTTACCAAACATAGAAGGGGCATTGTGGGCAGAAAAAACTCTTTACTGTTGAATGGATATGATACAAGTAAAACACGACTATACTGTCTGTTTAGTAATGGAACGCTTCTTTGTGGTCTTAACTCTTGCTTCTCCAGATAGGAAGTGTTGCAGTTTCTGATTTCATACTAGCTGTCATCTCAGCATCAATGTAGTGAGAGGGGACGATACGTCACACTTCCCCTACCCCTATCCCATCTGGGTCATGTCAGTGGTGACCTGACTGCACATCCTGAGTGCATGCATGAAAATATGACCTAGTTTATATATTAGTAAGTACTTTACTTATATCATATCCATTTAACAATAAAGAGTTTATGTCTACCAACAAAACCTCTTAAAGGGATTGGCCACTTTCTGCTTACTGTTGACCAATGTGTTTGTGAGATGATTGTATGCCACTTACTAATATAGTCTTTGCTGAAATTCTGAACCATTTTCTATATTTTAGCAGATATAGTCCCTTTTTTAAAAGTTTTTTGTTTTGTCCACACAGAGGTCCTGTCCATAAGATGGCCGCTAATGGAGGGTCATGTGAAATGGCAAATCCACTACATGTGATGTTTCCTCTATTCAAACACACCACACAACGCCTGCACTAAACTCTCAACAGTGCACGTACAGATGACTGGTGCAGTGTATTTGATTGAAGGAAGCATCACATGGAGGGGATTTGCCTGGTCACGTGACCCTCCATTAACGGCCCTCTTATAGACAGGACATCTGTGTAGACAGCACAAAAGACATTTTGAAAACAAGTGGGTATACCTGATAAAATATAGAAGATTATGCAGAATTTCAACAAAGGCTATATTAGTAAATGCCATATAATCATTTCACAAACACATTGGTCAACATAACCGGAAAGTGGCCAACCCCTTTAAGGGAAAATATAAATGGTCTCCAAAATCCCTGAAGCCAATCAACAATCTACAATTTCCTACAATTATTCCAAACTAGAGGTAAAATGTTCTGCATGCCAGCCATCTTGCCTGAGCGGCTGTTCAGTGATTTGCTTTACAGCAACCGCATAGAGAAACCACAGTCAGAAAAGGCAAAACTGACATTTGGTCACTTGTGCCTCTGTAGCCACTGACTGGCCTCATTGGTAATGTGTCCCCAAGTGGAATGTCTCTGCTGGGTCATGTGCCTCTTGGGGACACATCACCACTGAGGCCAATTATTGGCTGCAGCAGCTCACCTGACCCCGTCCTTCTGGTAATTCACAGGACAAGACCAGAAAAGTGCTAAAGGGAGCCAGGAGGCCGGAACGAAACAGGGAAGAGCAGGTGACCATGAGTTTTTCAACAGGTTCAATACAGTGAAGGGGACTGCTAAAAAAGCCCCCAATGCTGGACAACCCCTTTAAAGATCTACTGTATCATCTCATCTCCTTTCCTATCCTCTGCCATTGTGTTCTTAGACAGCATCAAAGGGGGTGGGGTGAGATGCAGTCTTGTCCAGGTTTACAGATGTAGCTGCTCCCGTTTTTTATGCTTTTTAGTGAAATCAAGAATAAGATATATAGAATAAGTCCTCTCTATATACTTATTCTATTCAGGATTTACTTTGGCTTTACAAAAAACAAAGCATATAAAGCTGCATCAAACAGTCCTGTGAGAACCTTGCCTTATGGAACAGTAAACAACTCAAGAGCTTTGCTGCTCCAAATAATGGCTGTAGTAGTCTCCTGGTTGGATGCTACAAGAACATTACTTAGATCATAGTATAGGGGTTGTGGAGCAGCTCACTGCAGAGAGAACTTCAGCATAAGGGACTGCCTTTGGGGTACTTCTAGGGGTAGCACGTTAAATCTTGTTTTCCATAATGGTAAAAGCATGAAAAAAATGTATTTTAACCAGCTGCTCATGCCACTACCTAGAGCTGTTGGGAGTTTTGCAGGTTCAAAACTGCTGACAGACTCCATTTAACTTTTTAAATTTTTGTGAGCTCGATGGTAAAGCACTCATTGCTGTCTGTTACTTTTATATGCAGTAGATTTTACACTGAATAGATTAAATTAAATAAATATTAGTGTCATACTTTCAAAATGAGCCAAGCTTTATGCTTATTATAGGGTTATGCAGGCCAAATCATAGCTGATTTGATATCATGAGATCCTGCCAAAAATAATTTATTACAGAATGTATAGAAGCATACTTACGGAATATTCCCATTTCATGCTAATTGCCATTTTACAACATTATCTGCACATTATGGAACATAACCACAATCTCCTTTCATGGCAGTATATTGTAATTTGTTCTCATTTACATGAAATTGTTTCACTCGTGCGCTTCTTGATTATTTCTTGTAATGTCATAAGGGTGAACATCTTTTTTCTTATATTTCATAAGGAACTTTACAAATATAGGGGAACATAAATAATTACCATTAGCCATTGATAATCAGCTACATTTTAGAATTACTGACAAAAGAAACCTCTACACAAAACCTAAAAAACTGTACCTATTATTATAACTTTTTACATCAGTAAGAAATTTAGCAATATTATATTAGGGAAAAGTTGCACCTTCCAGCAGCCTGAAGTCGCTCTTCTCCATCTGGAGACTGCCTGTATACAGAAACCTCTTCAGGCTCCAAGGAATCTGTTTAGTATAAGGCTACATGCACACAACAGCGAAAAAACGGACACACTGTCAGTTTTTCATGGCCATTTTGCATCAGTGTGTGCATCCATTTTCTGTCCGTGTGTCCATTTTTAATGTCCGTTTTGCATCCGTTTTTCATGTCCGTTAAAAACGGACATGAAAAATTGATGAATTGGATTGGCAGTTATTTCTTGCCCCCAACTATAATCATGACCCCCATGATGCCCATAATGTCCTCCATAGTGCCCCTAACTAAAATAATGTCCCCCACGGTGTAAATAATTTTTTATAGTGCCCCAGCTAAAATAATGTCCCCCATAGTGTCGGAATTTTTTTAATGTCCCCAGCTTTAATAATGTCCCCCATGTAGGCCCCCTGGTAAAATAATGTCCCCCATAGTGTATGAATATTTGTTTTACCGCCCCCACCTTTAATAATTCCCCCAATGTAGGCCCCCATCTTAAATAATGCCCCCCATAGTGTAGTATTTATTTTGTTTTAATGTCCCCAGGTTTAACAATGTCCTATGTAGGCCCCCATCTTAAATAATTTCCCCCATGGTTTAAATAAATGCCCCCACAGCTGCTTTTTGATGATTTAAAAAAAAATACCTCACCTTATCCAATTGCTCGCGCTGCAGCAGTCTCTTCTCTCTTCACTGAACAGGACCTGCCGAAGGACCTGCGATGTGCGCGACGTCACTGCGCGCTCCCACGTGGTTACATTACCGCGCATATCGCAGGTCCATCGGCAGGGCCTGCTCAATGAAGAGAGAAGAGACTGCCGCAGCGCGAGCAAGTGGGTGAGGTGAGGTTTTTTGTTTTTTTTAACCCCTAAAATGGCCATATAGGTAATGTGTACCCGTTTGTAACGGCCGTTAGACGTGAGCATTCCTGTCAATCGGCCATTAAAAACGGTCCCATTGATCTCAATGGGTCCGTCTGGCCGTGGAAACGGCCAAAAAATAGGACATGTCCTATTTTTGGACGGATGCTATTCACTGGCCGTTAAAAGAACGGCCATGTCATGTGAATAGCCCCATACACTTTCATTGGTGCTAAAAATGTCGTGTGCATGAGCCCTAAGGCTTTGTGCACATATGGGCAAATTTACTAATACTGTCTAATTTTTAGACAGTGTAAACTTAGACTAGACAGTCTAAAACTGTACAAGATTTATCTCAGCGGCTGATGCTGGATGATAAATATGGTGCATCTTTAGACTCTCTAGTCTAACTTTATTTAGCAAGGATATGCAGCACAGCAGAATTTCCAATGCAAGTAGTAATAGGCCTCTTTCACACGAGCGTGACGGATTAGGTGCAGATGCGTTCAGGGTGCGTTCAGGAAAACTTGCACCATTTTGCAAGCAAGTTCAGTCAGTTTTCTCTGCAATTGCATTCAGTTGTTCAGTTTTTTCTGTGCGGGTGTGATGCTTTTTGATGCGTTTTTCACGCGCATGATAAAAAACTGAAGGTTTACAAACAACAATTCTTAGCATCCATCAGTGAAAAACGTTTTTCACTGAAGCCTCATTCACTCCTATGGGACCAGGGCGGATTGAAAAATGCAGAATATAGAATATGCTGCGTTTTTCACGCAATGCAGAACTGATGCATGTACACAAAGCCATTGAAATGAATGGGTCAGGATTCAGTGCGGGTACTATGCGTTCACGTCACGCTTTTCACCCGTGTGAAAAACTCGCTCAGGTAAAAGGGGCCTAAATAGTTTTTATTTCTCTCTTCCAGGTTGGCAGATAAATAAAAACTCTTAAATACTACTTGCATTGAAAGTTCTGCTGCGCCTCATATCCTTGCTGACTTCTGTATTTGCCGATGCAGACCAGACCTGAGCCGATGGCGTGCAGCCACAGACCCACTTGTCTATGCCTGGAAAGGAGTTGCGCTCTTAGCACAACATGGAAAGGTGAGAAGATTCTGTGTATCTGTATCTGCCCTCCACTTGCACTCCCTGAACTTCAAGAACGTCTCCTGCTCTCTGCAGATAGTCTAACTTTATACCACTTACGTAGGATTACTTCACACCAAAATTGTGCACTACAATTTTGGTGCACTTTTTTGGTTCACATTATCACATCTTAAAGGGGTTCTCCAAGTTAAATTTATTGATGACCTTTCCTCAGGATAGGGCATAAATATCCGATCGGCGGGGGTGCCGGGTGTCAGCTGTTTGAAGACGAGGCGCGCGCCGTACCAGCGCTGCCTCCTCTTCAGTGTTTACACTCGGTGAGCAGGTGTAATTACACCTAACTGCCCCATTCATTTCAATGGGAAGGATCGTTCCTATAGACTTGTATGGGAGCGATCCTTCCCACTGAAATGACTTGGGCGGTTAGGTGTAATTACACCTACTCACCGCTACCCATGTTACGGCTAGCGTGTAAACAATGAAGAGGAGGCAGCACTGGTACGGCGCGCGCCTCCTCTTCAAACAGATGATTGGTGGGGGTGCCGGGTGTCGGACCCCCGCCGATCTGATATTGATGACCTATCCTCAGAAATAAATTTAACTTGGAGAACCCCTTTAAGTCATGCCCCCTTTTCCAGTAGAACCCTCCCCTTTACCATTAAAACATGCCATCTCAACAGATAAGTCCAAAAAATGTCCAAAGCACTCATTAAATGTGGTGCAAAGCATGTACCAAGGCTCAGACTGGCCCACAGAGGAACAGGTGAATCCCTCATTGGGCCCCTGAGCAAGGTGGGCCCCTAGTCCCCTATCCAATGCAAAAGTGGCCCCCTTGCACAGTAGTTTGACTGCACTACAAATGGATAGGTAGTGTAAAACATCTCAAACAGCCTATATTCATATTAAAAAACATGTTTAGATTATTTAACAGAGTAACTAGTTACTATATACTGTATGCAGTCGAGTGGGACCTGCCGTCTTAAACTAATCATCTTCTAGCATCTTGCTGCCGCTGCCACTTTGTGGGCAGGTACATTTTACTTGTAGCTTTACAGTGGGCCCCCAGAATGAATTTTTACTGGTGGGCTCTTGGCCACCCAGTTTGACTCTGCATGTACCACATTTTTGGGGTGCAAATTATGCAAGAATTCTTGAACAGTTTCTTTATTAATGTGCCTCATAGCACTCGTGGCTTCCATCAGACATATATGCTCGTGACACATACAGCCAATGGAGGCCTGTGATGGATACCACACAGAGGCATCTGCTGCCATCCATAGGGTCCCACTCTAATACAAAAACGTTACCATTCAATATATGTTTTCTGTGGTTGTAGGAAACCTCAGTCTACTGCGCTTTTCTTTACAAAAAAAGGTTAGTCATTGCATAAGAAGGTGCAGCTGGGGAAGCAGTCACTGGGGTAAATCACATGACTGCCACCATCTTGAGAGCTACGGACATGGCATCCACCACCATCCAATGTCTATAAACTGTATCCATTACATGGTGCAACAGTAAGGAATGAAGGGATTTGGAGGTTTTGGTGGTGTACATTCCAGGTAGAGTACTTGACTTTTATGGAGCTTGGGGGAGGGGGCGAAGCCTTACTCCTTCCTTCTGTTCCTGACATGAAAGCTTGCATTTTCATGCAGTAGGCCAGTAGGGGGAGCTCAGTGCAAAGGGATTTCTATAGCTTTCTTTGCCGTCACTGATAACTGTATACATTTCTCTGCACTGAGCTCTCCCTTGTGGTGACTTCAGTCAGACAATTTTGTAATAAACTGTATGAAGGAAGTTGCAGATATAAAGCTGTATTTAGGATATTTACCAGTGTTTTATGCCAGTTGGCTGGTGTAAATACATTGAGAAATATGCTGTTCACAAGGGGGATTTACTGTATGAAGCACCTGTTCCACTTTTTCTGACATAGAAGTCAGATGTGACAACTCTTTTATTACAATTAGAAATGTCTTTGAATTTAAAAAAGGTTAATTCACTAGAAATCTAGAGAGTAATGCTTTGCACTGCCTGGGGAGGGGGGTTTGATTCATGCATACTGGATAACTTGGTGGGGCATAGGTGGCCTACTAAGTTTTGCTATGAGATCTGTGTACGTTCCTGGAAGTTTCTATTCCAGTACAAAAGAAATTTCATCAGAAAGTGCCCAACTCCTTTAAAGGGGTTCTCAGGGAATAATGACTTACAGTGCCTTGCAAAAGTATTTGGCCCCCGGAACTTTTCAACCTTTTGCCACATTTCAGGCTTCAAACAAAAAGATATAACGTTTTAAATTTTTGGTGAAGAATCAACAACAAGTGGGTCACAATTGTGAAGTGGAACGAAACTTATTGGATCATTTAAACTTTTTTTGTAATAATAAAACTGAAAAGTGGGGCGTGCAAAATTATTCGGCCCATTTACTTTCAGTTCAGAAAACTCACTCCAGAAGTTCATTGAGGATCTCTGAATGATCCAATGTTGTCCTAAATGACAATAAATAGAATCCACCTGTGTGTAATCAAGTCTCCATATAAATGCACCTGCTCTGTGATAGTCTCAGGGTTCTGTTTAAAGCACAGAGAGCATCATGAAGACCAAGGAACACACCAGGCAGGTCCCTGATACTGTTGTGGAGAAGTTTAAAGCCGGATTTGGATACCAAAAGATTTCCCAAGCATCCCAACATCCCGAGGAGCACTGTGCAAGTGATCATATTGAAATAGAAGGAGTATCAGACCACTGCAAATCTACCAAGACCCGGCCGTCCCTCTAAACTTTCATCTCAAACAAGGAGAAGACTGATCAGAGATGCAGCTAAGAGGCCCATGATCACTCTGGATGAACTGCAGAGATCTACAGCTGAGGTGGGAGAGTCTGTCCATAGGACAACAATCACAATCACAAGTCGAACACTTCACAAATCTGGCCTTTATGGAAGAGTGGCAAGAAGAAAGCCATTTCTCAAAGATATCCATAAAAAGTCTCGTTTACAGTTTGCCACAAGCTACCTGGGAGACACACCAAACATGTGGAAGAAGGTGCTCTGGTCAGATGAAACCAAAATCCAACTTTTTGGAAACAATGCAAAACGATATGTTTAGCGTAAAAGCAACACAGCTCATCACCCTGAACACAATCCCCACTGTCAAACATGGTGGTGGCAGCATCATGGTTTGGGCCTGCTTTTCATCAGCAGGGACAGGGAAGATGGTTAAAATTGGTGGGAAGATGGATGGAGCCAAATACAGGACCATTCTGGATGAAAACCTGTTGGAGTCTGCAAAAGACCTGAGACTAGGACGGAGATTTATCTTCCAACAAGACAATGATCCCAAACATAAAGCAAAATCTACAATGGAATGGTTCAAAAATAAACGTCTCCAGGTCTTAGAATGGCCAAGTCAAAGTCCAGACCTGAATCCAATTGAGAATATGTGGAAAAAGCTGAAAACTGCTGTTCACAAACGCTCTCCATCCAACCTCAAAGAGCTCAAGCTGTTTTGCAAGGAAGAATGGGCAAGAATTTCAGTCTCTAGATGTGCAAAACTGATAGAGACATACCCCAAGCGACTTGTAGCTGTAATCGCAGCAAAAGGTGGCGCAACAAAGTATTAATGCAAGGGGGCCGAATAATTTTTCACGCCCCACTTTTCAGTTTTATTATTACAAAAAAAGTTTAAATGATCCAATAAATTTCGTTCCACTTCACAATTGTGACCCACTTGTTGTTGATTCTTCACCAAAAATTTAAAATGTTATATCTTTTTGTTTGAAGCCTGAAATGTGGCAAAAGGTTGAAAAGTTCCAGGGGTCGAATACTTTCGCAAGGCACTGTATCTGTTCCCCGCCACTCTGGTCCTCTATGCTGTACCTGCTGTTTCCACCTTCTGGTTCCGGTGCTGTTTACATCTGACTGGCTATGGTGATGGTCACATACCTAGTTCCAGCCAATAACTGTCTTCAGTGGTGATGTGGCCACAAGAAGTACATCTCCACCCAGGCCAGTCATTGGTTGGACCATGCCCATAGCCAGCCAGATGTAAATAGCACTGGGACCAGAAGATGGAGAGAAAAACAGATTTAAAAAATACACTGAAGCTATCTTACTGGCTTGAGATACAAAGTACCAGTGTACACTTTTAAGATACCAAGGTAGGTATAGCTCCTTTCTAGGACCACAGTCAGAATTTGCCTATGTTTCATTAAAAAAGATTATTACTATCCTTTGTATAATGCCACTGTTTCATCAGGGAGATGATCCTAGTTATCACATACTCCACCAAATTGCAAAAATCCACAGTTGTTAGATATAAATGAAATTCTAGAAATTTGAGTTTCCAGTTGTTTTCTTCTATTGTGAATATATCATGTAAAAAAGGTTAATAAGATGTAAGCCAAATAGTGTATTTATTCACCGTTCAATGACACCTTTGTGTATTTGCCTTGTAATGCTCATTGCTTGGTAGACTGTGACTGGAAACTTGTTCTTAAGTCTAAGCATAAAAACTGCCGTTGAAATATAAACAGATCTGCTGAAAACATAACTTTGGCAAGCAGAGAATTCTCATCACTTAGCTGCGCTCATAACAACACACAAAGGACTACTCCGTAGCCAGGGGTAATAGCTGGGCCAATAAACTGGCATTTACACTTAAGAAGATTAATTACCCTATTAAAACCTGAGACATTACTAAGAATCTTTGTATAAACCATTTTACTAGCAACAATTGCAGAATATGTGTACCATTAGTTTCATGATGGCAAAGATTTTCGTACTGTAACATTGTTGCTTGTTTTATCCCCAGTGCCCTAAGTGATTCAACCATGGTCCCAACAGAGTGCGGAACAATGAACACTAATGAATTAAGAGCAACACAATTACTATCCATACTATGAGAATAGGGGTATACCTTAATTGCACTACAGGTCTACTGTACTCTTAAAGGGGCTCTAGTATTTAGGAATAGTTCAGTGTACAGAGTGGCCCCAGAGGGGCTCCTGTGAGTGAGCACCAAAATGTTCCAGCTCAGGAGCCAACAACAAAAAAATCTTGAAATATTCCAGTTTTCAACCGGCCATTAGAGTAGACAAAATAAATTGACATTTTCTGTCTTCTACAGCTCACTTGCAAACTTTGCAGTATCGACTGAAGAAGGATGAGCAGAGTCATCTCATTATGAAGAGAGTGTGGGTGAGATTATGACAGCTCTTTTCCACTGTTGGAGTCTAAGATAAGACAATATATACACTGATAAGGCTCTGTCTGTATGCATCGTTCCTGTCACTCCCTAGTTTCTGCAGATGGGGGGTGCTGTACACCATCACTTGCTGACGACAGTATTAATCTATCACTTTTTTCTGTCAATCGACTCCAATTCCTTGCAGCTGTCATAAACCCACCCTACTGCACTGTTTAAACAGGCAATGGAGGAAGAGGGAGTATATGCCTCCAATATGGCACTTCTCAGGGAAACTTTGAAAACATAACTAGCTACATTTTTTTTTAAAGTGTTTTTCTTCTACGGACTTTCTGTCACGCTCTGGTGTGGACGGTATAGCCACACCAAGCGTAAGAGGGAAGGGAAAAAGACCAAACAAGGGAAACAGTCACCTCCTGCAGGAAACCCTGAAACTAGGTCCTGACTGACTTCCAGTATGAACAGGCTTTAATCGTAGGAGAGTTCATACACAGGAACCTAATAACAACTGACCCTATAAAACCCTGCAACTAGTGACAGGGGAAGGAGTCAACCCGTTCCTCCAAAAGGATGGACGAACAGGAGACTCCAGAAGGCAAAACCACAACAGGGAAAAGTAGGATAAACACAATAGGGAAAAAGACACTTATCTTAATGCAGATATTGCAGCAACCGGATCTCAGCCGAGAACCACACCACACACAACAATGTCAGCAGAAAGTATAAACCGCAAGGGATACTGGGAGAGGAAGGGATAAATAGGGGAAAGACAATCACCACACCTGCAACAGCTGAGGGGAAGGGGTGTGGTAAACAGCAACCAAACCAAAAGGAAAACTTTTGTCACATTTGAAAGTCTAGCCGATCGCCTGCAACCTGATGCAGGCACGTTCGTGACACTTTCATGGTCACTGACATTTCACACAAATTTGAAAAAAATCAATAGTACAGGTGGATATAAGAAATATTGTATTATATTTTATGAGAGAAAATGCATTGTTCTAGAGTTGTTTCCTCCCCCCCTTTTCTAAACTTAAGGTCCTTTTACACGGGCCGATTATCGGCCGAAAAATCGTTCCTAGGAACGCTAGTGCCGATAATCGGCCCGTGTAAAAGTGGCCCTAATCAGCCGACGAACGAGCAAAACGCTCGTTCGTCGGCTGATTGGATCTTTTGTAGAAACCAAAAGATCCAATCTGTCGGGCGCACATCGCCCTGTGTAAACAGGCGATGTGCGCCTGACAGTATGGAGCTTCCCGGCCGCACGAGCGATACAGCGATCACTCGTGCGGCCCGGCGCTCGATTCGTCGGGCCGTGTAAAGGCTCCCTGCCCGAGCGCCGATATCGCTGATCGGCGCTCGGGCAGGGAGAATAATCGGCCCGTCTAAAAGGGCCTTAACTTTCTTTCTGGAATTTGTGAGACCAAGACTGGGTGCCAGCATACTGAAGGGTCAGATTACATCAGCCCACAGAATTCTATGAAAAGGGAATAGGAGAGAAGTCCTTCTGTCTCTATGAGTACCCTATAGTAAGACATGATGAAAATCCAAAGTGGACTTGAGCAAAAATCTGAGGCTGACCTTCAGATTTTCTGCCCTGGATTTGCCGTTTGCTGTGCCACAGATCTGCATGTGGATTAGCCTTATTCAGTGGGGCTGGTCCATGTGTGGCTACCAGTAGTTTCCACGTGAATGTGATATGTCATTTATTCAAGTACAAAGGCTGAAAGTTATTTGCTGTATGAACTACAATGCTGATTTCCTTTTAAATTAATCAGAGGTCAATTTTATGCAGATTCTATGGAAGACATTTACTGAAATCTATTGTGAGAATTCCACTGTTTGAATATAGCCCAAAGTATCTTTGCAATATACCGTATATGATTACTAGAATGCAGTTCCTTCTTGTGAAGACCAGGCTGAGCACCCTACCGTTTTCTGTTGCCATAATGCATTATATTCTTGATCAGGCTTGAGGCATCTTCAGATGTGTCACTGGGAGATTTTTAAGGAAGTTATTGGTGAGGATTTGTGACCATATTCGTTATAGATGGAATAGTTTACCAATTTCAAAATCTGTGGGCTGAAAGCAAAATGACTTGCCCCTTAGAAGACAGTCATGGGCCTCTTCATTCTAGTCAGCTCATGACCCTGAGAGAGACTCTACTTATGTAATATGTATATACAGTATTCTTGCTAATTATTCTTGTTAGATAAAATAGAGCTTTAGGGTTATCCCTGGTTGGACATGTTCCTAAATGAAGAAAAAAACACTAAAAGTGAAAGAACAATATTTAATGTTTTAATTTGCCATATGGAATGATTCAGGGATCACAGAAATCTCTTGTAGCTGTGATAAGTAATGGTTTAATAGAAGCAAGATGTGTACGGGAAAGTTCCCATACTTTTAAATATTGTAATGTGGGAACATGAATCTGTTCTTATAAAGAAAGCATGTGATAACATGAAGATGCTGATTCCTTGTATTACAACTGTGATGAGAACACGGATTTGAAAAAAAAATCAGATTTTCTTATAGTTTCAAGTCAAAGCATCTTGTATGCTAATATGTTCCAGGATCTGATTAGAAACAGAAAACAGACATTTATATTGCATAGGTCCCTGGGGAACTCCTCTGGCTCCCTTCTCTGTTAGGAAGAAATGAAAATGTCTCCTTCTCTATTTCAAGGTCGTCCATGCACATTCTCTAATCTTATCTACACCTTTTCCTCTGCTGTCTCGATTTTCAGATTATGTCTTCTTTCCAGCTCTCCTCTATCACAAATATGGTGGCACTGTATAAAGTGCCTCCTGAAATTGCTAGGGTAAGACTACAAGCAGGTTTTTTTATTTTAACAAGGTATGATAAATGAAAATATGCATTTAATACCTTAGTTATGAAAGTCACAAACTTAAACCATAGCATGCTGAAACTATATACACATAGTATACTGTATATATACAGGACAAGACTTCCTCAGTATCCAGCAGTGTTTCCTAGAATGGTTAAAAACAGTTAAATACTGTGGTGATGCACAAGAGATGATGGCTCCCTGCTTCGCTGTTCAGTCTCATTGGACACAGGTCACTAGACATTGCAGGTGGCATGATGTCGTCATTGCCATTGTGAGGCCTAAGCTGGGATGCAAGCAGATCAGGATACAACCCAGAACAGGATTGTGCCCCGAACCGCATCGCAGACAGTGGAACAGAAGTGAAGTGAGTACTGTATTTGATTTTGTTACATTCCTTTAGCACCTTGGGGCAGCGTTCTATTAGACCACTATAGAGGGTCATTATTATTACTGGGGGCACTATGGGGTCTTTGTTACTATTCTGTGGCTCTCTGGTGGTATTACTTCTAGGGACGCTATAGGGGACATCAGTACTACTGGAGCTATTTTTACCACTGCGGCTCACGATAAAGTTTTTATTACTACTGAATGTCCTATGGTGGGCTTTATTTATACTGGGGACACTATAGGGGGCATTAGTACTAATGGGGACACTAAAAGGGGTACGCAATGAGGGCGCTATGGTGGGCTTTATTACTACCTGGGGATACTCTAGAAGCCTTTATTACTACCAGCATAAATTGTGGCTGTTGGACAGACAAAAAACATTGCATCCATTGATATTTGCCCAGCCAAAAGCCAGCATTTATGCTGGAAACTGGCCGGATGACCGCCAGTAAATATGGGTCTGGCAGTGAACTGTAGAATCCGGTGATGCCGGATCCGGTGCCTTCTGACAAGCTATTCTGTGATGGATAGTAGCCTTAGCACAACTGTTTTTGAGGGACACTGTTTGCATCACTATCACTGTCAGGCACTGTTTGGCAATAATTATTAAAGGAGCACTATTCATGTGGTACTAGTATTTTCAGAGGATTATCTGTTTCTGCAGTATAATATTTGATAGCATTGGGGAGCACAGAAGAAACAGTATTGAAGGTTGGAGCAGGATGTATTGCCTCGAGGATGTGGAATTTGTGTTGAGAAAGTTGGGAAGATAATGGAAAAGTAAGGAACCTAAGATGTCTTTGTGGCAAACTCTGCAGAGATGAGATGTAGCTGGAAGAAGCCGCCATGGTGATCTGGAGGACCAAATGTAGAAGTGGAAAAAGAACATCTACACCAGAAGTGACATCCCTGGATACAATAGGTATGTAGCGCTGTATTCTCCTGTATGTTTTGTAGCATGGGATGTAATTTAAAAAGTAATAGCCATCCATCATGGGTCCCAATCTTTCCAAAAAACCTGAAGTAATTGCTAACAGAGGCTCAGAAAAAAGCAGTGTGAGAATAGCCTTATTGTTTTAACATCTATCACTGATATTTTCCTTGAGGGTACTCAGAAAGAACATCTTGTCAGTAGGGCGTATCAGAGTCAGGCATTAGACTAGGAGGAAGAAATTTTGTTATGTGTGAATGGTAAGCAGCGGAACAACAAGCATGCAGTAAACCCACTTTGGATTGCAAGACCCAAGGAAATCCAGAATATCCGAAACAAAACTATGGTAAGTACAGATACAAGAGATATACTGCATACGTGTATTATCCACTACTGTAGTTTTTCAAAAACATTTCAAAATGAGTATTTGGGTAAGAGGAGCAAGGAAAAATGCATACTGTGCATATGCATATTTGAGTAACTCACAATACAGTGTATCATTTATGGTAGTTTACAAGTTGTTTAGGGACTATGGTCCAGATTTACTAGTCCTATTGATGGCGTAAACTTAGACAGGCTGTCTAGACCTGTATCGGATTCATCACAGGCAGGGGCGTAGCTATAGGGGGTGCAGAGGTAGCAGTCGCTACCGGGCCCAGGAGCCTGAGGGGGCCCAAAGACCCTTGTGCCACATAAGAAGATGCACAAAGCACTGAGGGAAGGGGGGCCCAAGCTGAACTCTTGCAACAGGGCCCATGAGGCTATAGCTACGCCCCTGATCACAGGGGTTTAGGCTGGATGATAAATTTGGTGCAGCAATAGACACTTTTCTTTCATTTTATACCAACTATTTGTTTGGCTTACTTTGAGATAGACGTCACACCAGAATTGCACTAAATTGTATCAATTTGCCCCACTTTTTTAAACTGAATTTTATCACAGATACATTAGTAAACCGGGACCTATGTTTGTGGGACTGTTAGAGATGTATGTCTATAAGATGCATATATCTGACATTGACTTTAAAAAAAGAAATTGCATTCAATTCCACTATTCAATATAGCTAAAGCAAAGGTAGAAGGGTATACTGATGCCAGTCAAACTTTTGCTCAATGGACGCTCTTTCAGCGTAGGTCTTAATAAGACACTATAGACTTGTTAGACATATATATCTGAAGTATTTACTGGTGTATGAGATAAATATTGACCCTAAACATGTCTTATATCATCCATTAACTTGAAACTGTTAGACAGTGATCAGAGACGACATGGTCAACCCTAACCTCAGCTGAAAGAGCTACCCTTACTTACCATTTATTGTGCTTTCCCACTGCTTTCATAATGTCTGTTTGCCAGAAAGCTCCCAGCACAAACATCACAGGCCACCCATTGACCCGAAGTGTGGTCAAAATAATGTCCTTCTGGAGAGTTTACCTACTTATTGTGCTTTTTTAACATTGGAGCTCATGGGCAACAATTATCATTGTACTCCTATAAAGTGGCATGAGTCCGAGGCATACTCTAAGAAATTTTCCAGATGTATGCCACCAATGGAGACTGTAAATGTAGTAAGAAAGCAGTCTTACTGAGCTAAGCGTGGATTTAAAATTGTGAAATTATTACATTAGGGTCCGTTTACTATCAAATGGGCAATAATGCTATCCAGAACACTTCAATTCATCATTTAGCATGCAATCATTATTATACAAAAAGCAGCTTAAATAGCAAAAAAACAAGTTAATCATATAAAATATGCTGTAGTATATCAAGGCCAACCCATTAAACCACATCAGCAAAGTTAAATTAAAGCACAGTTCAATTTGCAATCAAAACAATAGCATTTCATCAAATTAATTTAAAAATTACATGTGCTGAATTAGCTGTAGAAACCCACATTAGCAACATGTAAGATCTACATAATTTTTGGTTTTGCAATGAAGATTTTCCGTCTAGCATTGAAAATCTCAAAGAGAGAAGAGAGGTAATGTGGCTTTGAAAGGTGAATTGTGTATGCAAATATATGCATATCTTATGTAAATATATGCAACAATATCAACTGCTTGATCCTCACCCCTAGTTAAATAGGTTAAGCATTTGTGTGGTATGCATGGTATGAAGACAGATGATGATTGTAACAACTTATTGTTTCTCCTAATACTTGAAATTCACAACTATGGTGACCCATGGGAATGTGGACTGCTATGTGCACAATCTCTTTGGTGAATACGTTTTTTTAGCACAAACATATTTTCCTTATGGTTCCTCTATTGAGTTTTATGGGCCTCTGTCTTCTAATAAAAATGACTATTAGCCGGGTCTAATCATGTGCCCCATGTTTCAGAAAGTTAGTGAACAGGCTGTAGTGAACAAATAGGTAGAACTTCATATATTAACACGGGGCACTTTTTTAACATTATATGTAGAGACGAGCGAATTTCTAAAAAAAATCAATTCGGACGGTTCGTCGAATTTTCCAAAAGGAATTGATTCGATCTGAGTTTATTCATGATGAATCACATTAAAAATTAGCTATTTCCTGCCTTCAGAGAGCCTGTATATTGGTGTAGAACACTATACATTGCAGAAACATGCACAGGTTGTCCGTAGTGGTAGTGAAACACTTATTTTGCGTCTGTATGACAGGCAGTTGACAGGCGTCACTCTTAGAATCACTTCACAATTCACTTATTTAGTCAGTTACGAGGCCAAAACTGACCAAATAAGTGTGAATCTAACCTTATTGGTCAATGTTAGCATCAGGTATAAAGAATCAGTGGCAGTGGCCGAAAATTGGACTATAGAATGAAAGAGTGCACTCCTTTTACACCGCTGTCAGCTGATTCCACATAGATTTCTACAGAACCTGTTCTGTTACACGCTGATACAAGTAGTGCCCCCATGACAGAGTGGAGAGGGTGTCAGCAGTAAGTTTGTGTTGACGTCACTGTTTATTTTGCCCTTATTTTCATCCATCATAAGAACAACCCCAAAAAAACGGATCCTGACTTTTGAGCATCTGCCTTCACATGGTCAGCATTTAGTCAGTAATCAATCAGAATTGCTAAAGCCAAAAAAAACAGAGATGCCATGTGATTGAAAAGTTTGCATGTCTTCTGTGTTTTGTACCCACTCCTGTTTTTGGCTTCCAAATCATGAACGTATCCTGATGCAAAATAGGGACCGTGTGATACAGGCCTTACGGATGCTCCAAAGACAGAATCCCTTGTGGCCGTGAGATGTAGGCGCCACATTTCCTGTCCCCTGGCCAGCCAGATTTATCAGCATCTGCTCCAGGACATGAAGCAGTGGAATGACGTGGTTTATCCTGTAGTCCTGGAGACTAACAAATAAAGTGGTCTCCTCAAAGGGCCTGAGCAAACGGCAGGTGTCACACATGAGCTGCCACTGGCTAATGTTGAAGTTACACAGGGGAGTGCTCCTGTCTGCCTACATTATCAAGAAATCATTTATGGCCTTCCTCTCCTTATTTAGTCTGTCCAACATGTGTAGAGGGAGTTCTAACAGGTGGAAACGTTGCATATCAAGCAATGTTGGGGAACGCTATTCTGCCTTTGCAGCTTAAGGAGGGTGTGCTTTGCAGTGCAAGAATGGCTGAAGTGCATTCACAGTTTCCTAGCAATTTTCAGGATACCTTTCAGTTGGGTGGAAGAATTCTGGAACCGCTTTACAACCAGATTAAAGATGTGCACCATGCAGGTCACATGGGGCAGCCCTCCTTGATGCAGTGCTGACACAATGTTCTTCCCATTGTCGGTGACCATGGTTCCAATCTTAAGTTGGCGATGAGACAGCCAGAATTCAATTTCCTCTTGAAGGATGCAGATATTCCACGGTGTGACTCCTTTCGCTCAGGCAAACCAGGTGCAGGACAGCATGACACAGGTGGTATTCTGGAGTAGCACTCTGAATTGTGTCTTCAGTGAAGGCTGAGGACAAGGTGGAGGATGAGGAAGCAGAGGAGTACATTTGCGCAGGACGCACAGCTTTAGAATGTGGAGGGGGCAGTGCCGTCACCTGGCCAAGTTGCTGGTGTGGCTCGGCAGGAACCACATTTACCCAGTGGGCTGTAAAGGACATATATTGTCCTGACTGTAGCTGCAGCTCCACACGTTGGCGCTGCCGTGAACTTTAGCAGACACCGATAGGCACAAGGATTGGGCCACCTTTTATTCAACAAATGTGGGCAGGGCTGGTACAGCTTTTTTGACTCGGCACAAGCCATTAGTTCTCTGAAAGGTTCAAAGTCCACCACATAGAAAAGGAGGGACTGTAAGTACCAGCAACTTGGCCAGGAGCACTTTCAGCTCCTGCACTGTTGGATGAGTAATAACAACCTACAAAAAGCAACAACAAGTCATACTTGGCTCATAAATATAATCTTTATTGAAAAAATATATCATAAAATTTCCATTAAAAAAGAGGTAAGGATGAAGAGTTTCACCAACAGAAGTGTGACTCTCCTAGACAAAATACATCCCCCCATATAAAGATATTGGGCAATAAAGGCGTCAAATTTTGTAATCTCAAATATATATAAACCATATGGTGCACTATTAGTATAAAAAAGGGAGCACATACAATGTCAATTACTCCTCTATTGAATCCAGTGCATCTAGAATAAATACCATCTAAATGATAAGCAGCATAATCTGATGTGCATTAAAACATAACGCTTACCCACAGGGGGGAGAACCAGTCCAGGAGAGCCACACACCCCAACGCATGTTTCGGCCCCACGCCTTCCTCTGGGGGTATGGCTCTCCTTATTAGTGGTGAGTATATATAACACAGATGATCCAATCCATGGAGTCAGAACATAATTTTATAATTTAAAGTACCTGTATATTTGCGCCAAAAACAGGGATCAGCGTCCATACCGGAAGAACGCCGCAGTCACGTGGTGGCCAGTCACATGACTGCGCGTCTCCGGAGTAATTGTAATATACAAAAGGCTTCCGGGTACGCAACAGCCACTTGATGGCCAGTCACGTGACCGCGCGTAACCCGGATACCTAGACGCCATCCCTGCCTGCACAAATGATCGCGATCACGTGATAAAAAATCACATGATCGCAGACAGCGCACATAAACCGGAAGTATTCTTACAAGGTAAATAAATCAATTCATACTAGAAAATAAAAAATAATAAATAAAACTAAATATTAAAAACGGCAGTACTAAAGTGCACCAGTGCATCCACCATTAACCAATGTGTACATCAATAACCAAAATGTTTCACAAAATAAACATTATAATACATTGTGAAATAAAGTACTAATAAATGCAATATACAATAAAGTGAAAAATATTACACATGATTTTCTACAAATACTAATAAATCATGATTAGTGAAAAAATGAGAAGTGAAAAATAAAAAGCATAAAGTGAAAAAATCAATATTACACCAAGTAAAAATTATTACACCATGATTTAATGCGTTAACTAAAAATCATAATATGTGACAAAAAACATGATTATATATTAGAAAAAAAATTATATACTATTATATACTAATATATACTATTATATACTATATATACTATTGGATACAGCCAGGGATAAAAACGTTATTACTTCACAATTACAAGAGGCTCTTGTTGTTGACAATCCTACTGTGCCGACCCTATACTTATTGCCTAAAGTCCATAAAAATGCACGGATACCTCCAGGTAGGCCTATTATTTCAGGGTGTGGTGGTCCTTTTGAGAATGTTTGCAAACTTTTGGATTTTTATTTAAAACCTTTGGTTCAACGTCTGCCATCTTATGTTCGTGATACGGCGGATTTTCTCCAACAAATTGATGGTATCCATGTGGATGCAGATATGTTTTTAGTTACATGTGATGTCGAGTCGCTGTACACGAACATTAGACATGAAGATGGTGTAAGGGCAGTGGAATATTTTTTGTCGATGAGTGAGTTCGACTTGGATTTGTCGAACCTCCTCATTGACCTTTTGCGGTTTGTTTTATCACATAACTTTTTTACGTTTAATGGCTCCTTCTACCTGCAGCTTCAGGGAACAGCAATGGGGGCGGCGTGTGCGCCCTCATATGCGAATTTGTTCCTGGGGCTGTGGGAGAGGGAGCTATTCATGTCAGATCGGATGTCGTCGGTGGACCGGGTCATTTTTTGGGCCCGGTACATTGACAACATCTTTATGATCTGGCATGGTACTCTTGAATCTTTGCATTCATTCATTGAGGGATTGAATAGGACTGAGTACAACATTCACCTCACATATAAATATGATTTGAGGAGGATTGATTTCCTTGACGTGATGGTGAAATGCGATGACAAGGGTCTTCCACAGACCGAAGTTTATTGCAAAGAGACATCAGTGAATTCTCTGTTACATGCATCATCGTCTCATCCGATGCAAACAATTAGAGGGATTCCAGTTGGGCAATTTATTAGGATATGACGTATCTGCTCTAGTGATGTGGATTTTGAAAAACAGGCACACGTTCTGACTGAACGTTTTTTGGAACGGGGGTATAGTAAAAGATCCATAAAGAGAGCATATAACAAAGCAAAGAATTTGAATAGAGGGGCTTTAATTCACTCAAAACCAAAAAGTGGGCCAGAAAATATAGTAAGATACATCACTAACTATCATGCACGATGGGCCGAGATGCGATCAATTTTTGAGAGATATTGGCCTATTTTAAATTGCGATCCGGTCCTCAAAAAATACTTGACAACGTATCCATCCCTAGTCTCTAGACGTTCCAGAAATTTGAAGGATTATTTGGTACGATCGTTTTATTCCCCAAAGAGAGAAGGGGAGATTTTTGGCTCGAAGGGACCGAAATGGGGCTGCACACCGTGTGGGAGATGTGTGGCCTGCCCCAATATTGTACGGGCTACGGAATTTTACGATTCAGGCCAAGCCAAAACATTTAAAATTACGCATGCTATTACTTGTAATACGCGTGCGGTGATTTACTTTGCGACATGCCCCTGTCCAAAAATATACATTGGACTCACCACAAGGGAACTAAAAGTACGTGTGAGAGAACACGTGAGAGATATCATCAAAGCAGGTGAGTGTGAGGATTCTGTGAATTTGAAATCAATCCCAAAACACTTCAAAACGTATCATAACTGTGACCCTAATGGGTTCACGGTTAGAGGGATTGATAGGGTTGACTTAAGTAGGAGAGGAGGGGATACAATGAAAGTGCTTGCGCAACGGGAGACCAAATGGATTTGGACCCTAGGGACAATGTATCCTGGGGGTCTAAATGATTCTTTGAGCTTCGCTCCATTCCTCTGAGTGCCAAGATAGGAATTTTTGCTCTTAAGTTCTTTTAATCTTCATTTCTTTTTCTCTCTTTATATCTTATTTATTTATATACATTTTCTATTTGCAGATCATCCGGTAGTAGGGAGTCGGGATATGGATATGTTGTTGCCTGTATGTCTACAGTTTCTATCATCAATGCTGGCGCGGATAAGGATGGACATATTGGGAAAAATAATATTATTGAAATGAAAAGATGGAGGAGAATATTTGAATATTGGCTGTATGAATTTATTGGGATATACAGTATATTAATTATGTAATATTAAAATATTATTTTTTTTTTTTTTCTAATATATAATCATGTTTTTTGTCACATATTATGATTTTTAGTTAACGCATTAAATCATGGTGTGATTTTTTCACTTTATGCTTTTTATTTTTCACTTCTCATTTTTTCACTAATCATGATTTATTAGTATTTGTAGAAAATCATGTGTAATATTTTTCACTTTATTGTATATTGCATTTATTAGTACTTTATTTCACAATGTATTATAATGTTTATTTTGTGAAACATTTTGGTTATTGATGTACACATTGGTTAATGATGGATGCACTGGTGCACTTTAGTACTGCCGTTTTTAATATTTAGTTTTATTTATTATTTTTTATTTTCTAGTATGAATTGATTTATTTACCTTGTAAGAATACTTCCGGTTTATGTGCGCTGTCTGCGATCATGTGATTTTTTTATCACGTGATCGCGATCATTTGTGCAGGCAGGGATGGCGTCTAGGTATCCGGGTTACGCGCGGTCACGTGACTGGCCATCAAGTGGCTGTTGCGTACCCGGAAGCCTTTTGTATATTACAATTACTCCGGAGACGCGCAGTCATGTGACTGGCCACCACGTGACTGCGGCGTTCTTCCGGTATGGACGCTGATCCCTGTTTTTGGCGCAAATATACAGGTACTTTAAATTATAAAATTATGTTCTGACTCCATGGATTGGATCATCTGTGTTATATATACTCACCACTAATAAGGAGAGCCATACCCCCAGAGGAAGGCGTGGGGCCGAAACGTGCGTTGGGGTGTGTGGCTCTCCTGGACTGGTTCTCCCCCCTGTGGGTAAGCGTTATGTTTTAATGCACATCAGATTATGCTGCTTATCATTTAGATGGTATTTATTCTAGATGCACTGGATTCAATAGAGGAGTAATTGACATTGTATGTGCTCCCTTTTTTATACTAATAGTGCACCATATGGTTTATATATATTTGAGATTACAAAATTTGACGCCTTTATTGCCCAATATGTTTATATGGGGGGATGTATTTTGTCTAGGAGAGTCACACTTCTGTTGGTGAAACTCTTCATCCTTACCTCTTTTTTAATGGAAATTTTATGATATATTTTTTCAATAAAGATTATATTTATGAGCCAAGTATGACTTGTTGTTGCTTTTTGTAGGTTGTTAATATTTATTTAGTCTGGGGCTCATGGAACAGGGGTTCATGTATATGAGCTTTATTGCTTTTCATGTGTGTAATTTGTATGTTCTAACTGTTGGATGAGTGCACGCATACTTTTGTCATTTTGCAATCGCCTTGGTGATCGATTGCTGACAAAACGAGGGACGAGGAGGAGCAGGAGCATCAGAACCAGTAGATGATGGGATGGAAACACAGCTCCTTTCTGCTGAGGTGGTGGAGCCTTGACTGCTGGAGAAGGGGTGCAGTCCACTGGGTGATTCAGCAGTTGCTGTGTCAGGTTATACCACTACATTAGCATCATCGTTTTCCCAGGACACTTTATGGTGATGCTGAATGTGTTGACACAGGGCCGTGGTGCCAACATTGGCACTCTGGCCACGCTTCACCTCCTGCCCACAGATTCTACAAATGTCCATGCTGACATCCTCCAGCGGCTTGATGAAAAATTCCCACACCACCGAGTAGGGCATTTTCCCCCCACCACTCCATGCTGACTGCCTGCTGCTCAGTGCATCGCCAGTTCTTTCCAGAAAGGTAGGCTCCTGCATAGCAAACGGTCTATCCCAGGCATGTTTGGCTCCAGACCTCACAGTGCTGTCACCCTGCTGACTCACAGCCATGCTACCACCCTGCTGGCTCAGCCGCTGCCTCATGTGCAAGCTGCCACCTTCTTCATTATCATCAACTACTGTCTGCAAGTCACTGAGGTCACCCTCAGCAGTCTCGTGACCATGTGCCTTACCGCTCGCAACACGAGCTCCCACGCGACTCTCAATGTCACGACTTGCTCGCCTCCTGGAGGAAGCAGTGGATCTCTCCTCCATATCTTGGCTGGGCAGTACCTGCTGACTGTCCTCTAGAAGCTTGTCCTCGCTGAAAAGCGGAGCTGAGCCGACAACATACAATACTTCCCAAGCACAAAGAACAGAAAATGAAAGAGGCAGGTTCAGGAATGGCGGGGGCACAAAGCTTGTTCCCGGGCAATGCCAACTAAGCGTGGTGTCAGAGGAACCCACTGACTCCTGGCTTGGGGTAATCAAGGTGATAACAGTCGGCACTCCATCTGTATAGATGGCGTGGTGAACGTGTGCAGAGTTGGTTTCCGGTAGATATTGAAGAGATGACAAGCACTCGCTAAATAGATGCGCTTATTCTTTTATTGTCTGCATGAATGTGATGCGTTTCGGCTCAGGCACAAGCCTTTTTCAAACATCCTGGCTGGAGGTGTCTAATGTCACTTGAGATGAGGTAGAAGACTGAGTCAACCATTCAAGGACAGCTGGGTTGCTGGTCAAAACACTGACACTGGCAGCCCCCTTACCACCCCTCTTTCTTCTGCTGCTACTTCAGCCAGCTCCAGAAACATTTTGGCCATTGCCCGTTCGGACATACTGTACTGTAATAGTAACTGTAAGGGTAAAAGAGCCGCAATTTCACCCCCGAAACAAGGATGAATGGATGTACTTACTGTATATAGAAAAAATTAAACACCCCAAAACTTGTAGTATCAGGTCGCAATTTCACACCAATTCCACAATTAGGGCTTAACGGATATATTTATGTATAATAGAACTTGAGCACCCTAAAATGTGTAGTATAAGACCGCAATTTCAGACCAATTATACAATTAGCGATTAACAGATATACTCATGTATAATAAAACGTGAGTACCCTAAAAGTAGAAGTATCAAGCCACAATTTCATTCCAATTAGAAAATCAAGGATTAACGGATTGAATTATATATAAAAGAATGTGAGTACGCTAAAATCTGTAGTATCAAGCCGCAATTTCGCCCCAATTAGAGAATCAAGGATTAACAAATTGAATTATATTTAAAAGATTGCGAAGACCCTAAAATCTATAGTATGAAACCGCAATATCATCCCAATAAAAGAATCAAGGATTAATAGAATTACTGATGTATCAAAGAATGCTAACAACCTAAAATCTGTAGTATTAGATCGCTTTTTAACCCCAATTAGTGCAGCAAGTTGTAATACAATAGCCCCTATTAGCCAGGCTTTACACTCTTTTATTGGCATCACTCTCTCCCTATAGTGTAGATAATGCCTCCGTATTATATCCCTACACTATGAAAAATCTCAATAGTAATTTTTGGTGAATAAAGGCTTTTCTAAATATCCCTAGTGCCTGTAACGTCTGTCCCTAAGAGACTATTTATAGGGCTGTGACATCACAGGGGCTGGCTATCTGCTGATTGGCTATCTGCATGGCATTATGGGGGCTCCCTCATTCCCGGGCTTCTTACTTTCTCTTTCTAACATGTGCAGTACAATTTTAGAAAAAAAATGCCATTCGTTACGACGAAGCGCAAGGAAATTCAACTTCAGGACAAATCAATTTTTTTCTGAAATTCGGATCGAATTCCACTTTGTCAACTTCGATTCGCTCATCTCTTATGAGTAAGTGACTTTTGGTAATTTTTACAGTACTTTTGGGAAAACTGTGGTTAGGTGGCCAACTCCCTTAACTACAGGTATCAGTCAAAAAGGCTAAAAAAGAGCTCAATGCTACTGTCACTGCCAATAGTCCCTCCCAATTTAAGCTGATCACACAATCAATTCATCGTAATAAGGGAAATAGAGAGGGAGAGAGAGGGAGAAACAACAAGTTCTCCAATCTATACTAATGAAAGACAAAAGACTGAAATAGCTGTATGCAGATGAGCCCACCTTCCTTTTGTAGGATTCTCTGGTTTGGTTGGCGAGACGGTTTTATGTCTCTTGTAAGATATTCTAGTATGGCAACTCTTTTTCTCTTAAAGATGATCTTATGCTGTACCCAACTGCATCTCCTTCTTATATACTTATATACCGGTATATACTTATATATACAAATAAACATCATTTACATTAGCAACTAATGAAAATGGCAAATTGGTAACATGCAGGATAGAATCAGCAGACATATTACTGTTGGACTTACACAAGTGTCCCATCGCTTACAGATACCCACCCTTTCGCAGAATTACACTGAAAGCCTGTTACACCGAAAAAAGTTCAAATATAACCGTGCATAGAGAACTGCAGCTATGTGCCAGTGCAGGTTCAAAATAGTCATCTCACTTAAAGGAATGTGGTAAATATGTGGCGTGGATGCTGAATCCTGAATGTTTAGTGGTTTGCTGAAGATCACATGTTAACTGATAAGAATTTAAAATGAACACATTTCAGTGCATATGAATTACTCAGTCTATACAGTGGCATAGCTAATGGGGTTGCAGCAGTCGCAGTTGCGACTGGGCCCCTAAGCCAGGGGCCCTGAGGGGCCCCCTTGCCACTTGCAGGGCCGCACCGCCAATTAGCCAGGTGCAGCACGGCCCTGCGCACAGATGGGGGAGGCGGGGCAGAGGGAGATGAGCGCTTCCATTGTGGAAGCGCTCATCTCCATAGTCATCTGTATACATTGTACTGTATTGTACTGCGGGGCAGGGGAGGGAGAGGCGTCTCCGCTGCCCGTTCCTCTAATCAGCTGATTAGCCATACAGCGCATGACACAGGCCGGAAGAGGCCTGCATCACATCGCTGCCAGCCTGATGGAGGTAAGTATTAGTGTTAATTTTTTTTTATTGTAGCACGAACTGGAGCTCTATTGGGGGCACTGGGGGCATTTTTAGGGGCACATGGGGGCATTTTTACTGGCACTGGGGGCATTTTACTGGCACTGGTGGCATTTTTACTGGCACATGGGGGGACTGGGGGCATTTTTACTGGCACTGGGGGCATTTTTACTGGCACATGGGGGCACTGGGGGCAATTTACTGGCACTAGGGGAATTTTTACTGACACATGGGGGCACTGGGGGCATTTTTACTGGCACATGGGGGCACTGGGGGCATTTTTACTGGCACTGGGGGCATTTTTACCGGCACATGGGGGCACTGGGAGCATTTTACTGGCACTGGGGACATTTTTACTGGCACATGGGGGCATTGGGGACATTTTTACTGGCACTGGGGGCATTTTTACTGGCACATGGGGGCACTGGAGGGCATTTTACTGGCACTGGAGGCATTTTTACTGGCACATGGGGGCACGGGGGGCATTTTTACTGGCACATGGGGGCACTGGGGGCATTTGTACTGGCACTGGGGGCATTTTTACTGGCACATGGGGACACTGGGGGCATTTTACTGGCACTGGGGGCATTATTACAGGCACTGGGGCCATTTTTACTGGCACATGGGGCACTGGGGGCATTTGTTACTGGCATATGGGGCACTGGGGGCATTTCTTACTGGCACATGGGGGCACTGGGGGGCATTTCTTACTGGCACTTGGGGGCATTTCTTTATGGTATGGGGGCACTGGAGGCATTTTTACTGGCACTGGGGCATTTTTCTGGCACATGGGGCACTGGGGGCATTTCTTACTGGCACATGGGGGCACTGGGGGCATTTCTTACTGGCACATGATTTTGGGGGGGAATCAATGGCAGGAACTTCTGGCGCATTATTGGGGCATTTCTTACTGGCACATAATTTGGGGGGCATCTATGGGTGGGGAGCACTTCTTACTGGTGCATTATTGGGGTGAAATTTTGGGGGCACTTCTTACTGGCACATTGGAAGCATTATTACTTCTGGGGCACAGTGGGGACATTAGTACTGTTGGGGGTACTATTACTAACAAGTGCACTCTGGCAGAGAATTATTAGTTGGGACTTTGGGGAGCACTATTACTGTGGGGGCACTATTACTGTGGGGGGCACTATTACTGTGGGGGCACCCTGGCACAGTATCAGCGCAGTTATTTCTGGGGGACGTTATGTTCACACTATTACGGGGCACTATTTGCTGGGCGCAGTTATTTTAGGACAATGTGTGCCAATAATTATTGAAGGGCACTATCTGTGTGGTACTAGTGGCACAGTACTAGGGGTGGTAGCATGATTTGTCTAGAAGATGGGAGGATGATGGAAAAGTAGAAAACTAAGATTTTTTTCTGTCAAACTGCAGAGATGAGAAATGGCTGAAAAATGGCGTCTGGTCTGAAAGGAGAAGATGAGGAAAGAGAAGATCTACTGTACATCACAGGAGACGTCACTGGATGTAAGAGGTATGGGGTGCTGTATTATACTGGATGTAAGAGGTATGGGGTGCTGTATTATACTGGATGCAAGAGGTATGAGGTGCTGTATTATACTGGATGTAAGATGTATGAGGCGCTGTATTATACTGGATGTAAGAGGTATGGGGCGCTGTATTATACTGGATGTAAGAGGTATGGGGCGCTGTATTATACTGGATGTAAGAGGTATGGGGCGCTGTGTTATACTGGATGTAAGGGGTATTGGGTGCTGTATTATACTGGATGTAAGAGGTATGGCGCGCTGTATTATACTGGATGTAAGAGGTAGGGGGCGCTGTATTATACTGAATGTACGAGGTATGGGGCACTGTATTATACTGGATGTAAAAGGTATGGAGCGCTGTATTATACTGGATGTAAGAGGTATGAGGTGCTGTATTATACTGGATGTAAGAGGTATGGGGCGCTGTATTATACTGGATGTAATAGGTATGGGGCGCTGTATTATACTGGATGTAAGAGGTATGAGATGCTGTATTATACTGGATGTACGAGGTATGGGGCGCTGTATTAGTCTACATTCACACGAACATTGTGTTTTGCAGTCTGCAAATTGCGGATCTGCAAAAAAAGGATGATGTTCCGTATGGCATACGTTTTCTTTGCCGATCCACTGTAACGATGCCTATCTTTTTCCGCAAATGGACAAAAATAGGAATGGACACACAGATGCGGAAAGCACACAGTGTTCATTTAAGTGAATGGGTCCGCATCTGAGCCGCAAAATATGCATATCGGAGGCTGCAAAAACAACTGTCGTGTGAATGTAGCCTTACCCTGTATGTTCTGTAGTGATATACGTAATGTTAGGAGGGAAAAGGTTAGGGTGAGAATTTGCCATGGGGGGGGTTTCAATTTTTGACTTGGCCAGCAGAAAAGCTAGGTGCACCAGCGCTGAGGGAAGGGGGGGGCAAGCTGAACTCTTGCACCAGGGCCCATGAGCCTTTAGCTACGCCCCTGAGTCTATACATATATTTGCGTTAGTTTCTATAGTTTCTATATCCTCTGGCACTCCAGCTGTGGTAAAACTACAACTCCCAAGATGTACACTTGCTTGGCTGTTCTGAGAGCTCCATAGAAATGAATGGAGCATGTTAGAAGTTGTAGTTTCACCACAGCTGGAGTGCCAGAGGTTAGCCATCACTACTATATCATAACGCATAATGCACTGTGTCTAGTGATACCTAACATTCAAGTAATCTTACCAGAAACCACCATCAAAAATATACCTCTTTCTGTCTCCTAGAAAACCACCTCTAGGTAGTATAAGGACTCATTCCCATGACCATAGGCTGTCAGTGCCTGTATGGCAGACCACAAACAGCCATTGACTTGAATGGTTCCACAGTCCGCAAGGGATGGCATGGTGCGGAACAGAGGCATGGATCGGAAGCCCATGGAAGCAATAAGAAACGCTTCGCGAGATTTATGGTCCATGCCTGAAAGATAGGACATGTCCTATCTTTTGCCGTATATTGCAGATTGAGGACTCATTCAAGTCGATGGGTCCGGGCCACAATACGGGATTAACAAAGCTGTTGCCCAAGCATTGCGGATAGCATGGGCACGGGGAACGCATGGTTGTGTGAATGAGCCCTAAAATACAGAGTGGACTCAGCATGCATGTGGAACCTGCATTCCCTGAACTTAATGGAGGCCAGTATGACACCAGTGGAGGAAGTATTTAGTGTTCCTCTCCTAAAGTACAGGCATAAATAATTTTGTACAAGATGTATTTGCCAAGGATCTCACATTTATAACGTAGCATTAGCATTAGTACATTTCCTATGGTGAGTATGGCACAATTGTACAGTATTTACTTTATTATTTCTGTTTGCAGAGTGTTGTTGCATTGTGTTTGTTCTTGCTTTGTGCTTTCAGCCATGGCGACCAGTGTTGAGTGAATCGTTGTTAACAAAGCGGACTTCGACCCAAATTTCAGTAAAAATCTGATTTGCCTTGAAGCCGAATTTCCTCGTGCTTCATGGTAACGAATCTATTAACCCTAAAATGGTGGTAAAAAAAAAATCATACTTACTTCATCCATTTGAGCGGGAAGAGGCTGCTGCAGCCATCTTGCTTGAAGATCCCGCACAAAATTTTGTGCGCGGTGACCTATGATGCTGGCCAAAGTGATGACATGATCACGCGCTGCGTGAGATTTCGCATTGGATCTACAAACAAGATGGCTGCGGAAGCCTCTTCGTACTTAAATGAATGAGGTAAGTACAATTTATTTATTTATTTTTTTAGGAGCAACCCCTAAAATGCTTTAATATTGATCTCATATGCCATGATCACCACTGAATGCGGCATATGAGGGATTCAGTTATATAGGGGAGGCACAATCTCCATTCCCTGTCATTGCACCCACTAGTTACAAAAAAATGTGCTTCGTGACGAAGTAATTCATCACAAAGCAAACTTTTTTGCAAAATTCAGCAAAGCAGCTGAATCGAATTTTGAAGAACTTCGCTCATCTCTAATGGCAAAGTGTACCTGTGCTGATTGACCCCCATTTTTTTCTTTGCAATGAACACTAAGGGTACAGCTAAACTGTGTGGTTGCCAGCATCATTTGACATTACCCTAAGAGACCAAGAGATGTTGCTCCAGCACTGGGTAGGACTTTGAGAAGTTTCACTTTAAAACACAGCAACATGGAATTTTAAAACAATACAGAAGATGTCCACATGCCTAGCATTTCAGAGCAAAATCTCCATTAGGTCGTTTGTTCAAAGAGGGGGATAACGATTAGAGGACCCTCATAAGAAAGCTTTTTTTTCTGTGGTTTTTCTGAAAAAGACAATCTCTTTATCATTATATTTCTAGTCCACTTCAATATTTAGCTTTTATTATACTGGGGATGCTTTTTAGAGAATGTTTACATTTGTATTTAATATTCAAAAGTCCCTTTTTCTAAGAAAAAAATTGGAATGGACCCACACAGAGCCAGAAGAAAAACCTTTCAAAATCCCTGCTTCATCCACCTCCCCTCTACAGAGATCTATTCCCATTTTTTTCTTAAACACTCGCTACATTGGCAGTGTATGGGTAGAATTCAAAAGGTGTAATAGCATTTGAATGTTACCATCAGGAAATTTTAGCAGCTTTCACCTTACTGTTAACAGCTCTAGGTAGGGCATAGGGAGGGCAGTAGTGATAAGCAAAGCGATCTTCGAATCCTACTTGTAGATCCGAAGTTGTTTCGCTCAAAACCTTGTGTTACTGCTGTACAGAGATTGTATCAAGGCAAATCCCTTATCACCGAAGTCTCTCGGAGCTTCGATGAATAACTTCAGGATTTTATTTTTCAACTTGAAAACTATTTTAAAACTTGGTTACAAAGTCGGCTTTAGTACTGAGGCACCAGTTGGTACCGAAGCCAACTTCAGATACCTGTTTTAAAATGTTTTTCACGTTTAATAATCAAATGCCGAAGTTATTGGTTATTGCTTATTGGTTATGGGTTCTTGGAAATAACCAAAGACAATTACCTTTCCCAACTGGTTCAGGACCCGACTATAGGGACGGCCATACTGGACTTAGTATTAACCAATAGACCTGACAGAACAACAGATGTGCAGGTTGGGAGACACCTGGGAAATAGTGACCATAATATAATAACCTCCAAATTGTCATTCAAAAGAGTGTTTCTTCAGGGAGGAACAAAAATACCAAACTTCAAAAAAGCAAAATTTAGCCAACTAAGAGAGGCCATAGGCCTAACTAATTGGGACAAAATCCTCAAAAATAAAAATACAGCCACAAAATGGGATATTTTAAAAGCATCCTAATATCTAATTGTGAGAGGTACATACCTTATGGGAATAAAAGGTTAAGGAACAAGAAAAAGCCAATGTGGATAACTAGAACTGTAAAGAAAGCAATAAATGACAAAAAGAAAGCATTTAAATCACTTAAACAGGAGGGTGGCGAGGAAGCATTAAAAAACTATAAGGAAAAAAATAGAATATGTAAAAGACAAATAAAAGCAGCCAAACTAGAGACCGAGAGATTAATCGCTAAAGAGAGTAAAACTAACCCGAAAATATTCTTTAATTATATAAATGGTAAAAAGTATAAACCTGAAGGTGCCGGCCCCTTACAGAGTAATGAGGGCGGAGTTGCAGAGAGCGATGAGGAGAAAGCAAAGCTACTAAATATCTTTTTCTCCACTGTATTCACTGAGGAAAATAAACTGTCAGATGAAATGCAGAATATAAAGGTAAATTCCCCTTTAAAAGTGCCCTGTCTGACCCAGGAAGAAGTAGAGCTGCGTGTTAAAAAGATTAAAATAGACAAATCACCAGGACCGGATGGCATACACCCCCGTATCCTAAGAGAATTAAGTAATGTCATAGCCAGACCCTTATTTCTGATATTTAAGGACTCTATACTGACAGGGAGTGTTCCAGAGGATTGGCGCATAGCAAATGTGGTGCCAATATTCAAAAAGGGTCCAAAAACAGAGCCAGGAAACTATAGGCTGGTAAGTTTAACATCTGTCGTGTGTAAACTAAGGTTTTCTAGGAGATGCTATCTTGGAGTACCTCAATGAAAATAAGCAAATAACTCCATATCAGCATGGCTTCATGAGGGATCGGTCATGTCAAACCAATTTAATCAGTTTCTATGAGGAGGTAAGTTCTAGACTTGACCATGTCATATATCTGGACTTCTCCAAAGCATTTGACACAGTACCACATAAAAGGTTAGTATATAAAATGAGAATGCTTGGACTGGGAGAAAATGTCTGTATGTGGGTAAGTAACTGGCTCAGTGATAGAAAACAGAGGGTGGTTATTAATGGCACATTCTCAGATTGGGTCACTGTCACTAATGGGGTACCACAGGGGTCAGTATTGGGCCCAATTCTCTTCAATATATTTATTAATGATCTTGTAGAAGGCTTACACAGTAAAATATCAATATTTGCAGATGACACTAAACTGTGTAAAGTAATTAACACAGAAGAGGACAGTACACTGCTACAGAGGGACCTGGATAGATTGGAGGCCTGGGCAGAGAAGTGGCAGATGAGGTTTAACACTGACAAATGTAAGGTTATGCACATAAGAAGGAATAATGCAAGTCACCAGTACATGCTAAATGGTAAAACACTGGGTAACACCACTAAGCTGTAGAAACCAGTGTCAGACAGCTGCTGCCAAGGCCAATAAGATAATGGGTTGCATCAAAAGAGGCATAGATGCCCGTGATGAGAACATAGTCCTGCCCCTTTACAAATTACTAGTCAGACCACACATGGAGTACTGTGTACAGTTCTGGGCTCCTGTGAACAAGGCAGCCATAGCAGAGCTGGAGAGGGTTCAGAGAAGGGCAACTAAAGTCATAACTGGAATGGGTGCACTACAGTACCCAGAAAGATTATCAAAATTAGAGTTATTTACTTTAGAAAAAAGACGACTGAGGGGAGATCTAATAACTATGTATAAATATATCAGGGGTCAGTACAGAGATCTCTCCCATGATCTTTTTATCCCCAGGACTGTGACCGTGACGAGGGGACATGCTCTGCGTCTGGAGGAAAGAAGGTTTGTTCACAAACATAAAAGAGGATTCTTTACGGTAAGAGCAGTCAGACTATGGAACTCTCTGGCTGAGGAGGTGGTGATGGTAAGCTCAGTAAAAGAGTTCAAGAGGGGCCTGGATGTATTTCTGGAGGGTAATAATATTACAGGTTATAGTTACTTGAGATAGGTTGTTGATCCAGGGAGTAATTCTGATTGCCTGATTGGAGTCGGGAAGGAATTTTTTTCCCTGAAGTGAGGAATATTGGCTTCTACTTCCCAGGGGTTTTTTGCCTTCCTTTGGATCAACTTGCAGGATAACAGGCCGAACTGGATGGACAGATGTCTTTTTTCGGCCTTATAAACTATGTTACTATGTTATTATGTTACTATGTTATTCACAAAGTCTTGTGAGACTTCAGTGATAACTAATTTCACCTCGCCGGAGCCCATACATTTTAATCCTGTACGGAGATTCTTCTAAAATATGAACTTTTATTCTGCCAGATTCTGTTTCTACAAGTGTATTGGAGGTGAAGCTTCAAACTGCAGTTGCAGCAATGACCACCTCCGACACTAATTTCCTGAGTGGCATAGCTAGCCATTTCCTGCTGTGTTGAGAACAGGAAGTGGAGAGCAGCCAAAACCCAGGCCATCGACAGAATGGCAGCAATGGGTATCAGGAAGGTGAGTATAAGATCATTTATGTTTTTTCAATGATTTTCAGGCCACGCATGGAACAGCATTTTGATTGTGCTGAAATGCCCCCTTCAGACAGCCTTTGGGGCAGAGTTATAAAACTGAAAAGAAAACTGTCTTTGATGCCTAAAGCAACCAATCCCAATGCAGATTTAAACTTTAAAGAGCACTATAAATAAAGAAATAAAAGCTGTGCTGTGATTAGTTGTCTTTTTAGACAGTTTCATAATTCTTATTCGTCAACTGCAAAGTATTTGCATCCAGGTATTAAAAATAATGTTTTTTTTATAATTACCATATGTTAGTTTTTCCTATTACCCGAGCATGTGAAAATGGTGGAACTAGGCAAAATGGCTGTAATTCGGAAACGTTTAAAGAAATATTTTTGTTATATCCCTCGTATTACACCTGAAAGTCTAAACTTCAAACACATCTTAACGGCTTTGGTTCAGCACCATTGTGGTGGCTTATTGAAGCAAATTATGAAAATTCTAGTCACTATCCAAATACGTCTAAATCCAATTCTACAGTGCCTCCCTTTTTATATCCAACATATATAGTAGCTTTACACTTTAAAGACCCCAAGTATTGAATGTCTTACACAGATAGTGGGTGTGGCTTTGTGTTGCTAGTGGGTGTGGCTTTGTGAGAAAAGGGCATGGCTTAAGTTGTTCTAAAGATCTTGTGCAAAGTAACTAATAGCTAGACAGTCTAAAGGTGCACCAGATTCATCATCAAACATGACCAACTGTGATAAATCTGGTGCATATTTACATAGTATGAATGTTAGTCAGGCTTAGTAATTCTAAGTAAACTTTTAAAGCAGCTTTCACATTGCGTATAAGCTGAAGATTTACGTGGGAAAAATCCTGTGAGTTTACAGTAGTAAATCTCAACCTCGAGAGGATATTTCACGCAAAAGAAGATTCACACAAACCTTGATATGAATTTATTTTAAAGGGGTTGTATCATCTCAAGAACTGGTGGCCTTTCACTAGGAGCCTGCAAAGTGAAGGAGAGTAGAATGCGCATTCGCAGCTGCACTCCATTCATTTCTATGAAACCCCTGAAAATAGCCAAGTAGTGGCTTGGCTATTTCCGTCAGCCCTATAGAAGTGAATGGAGTGGTGAAAGTGCCCCCCCCCATCATTGAACCCCTTAGATGCCGCGTTCATCACTGATTGCAGGATCTGAGGCTACCATTCAGATCTTTCAGGGGTTAATCAGGATAAAAAAATAAATACTCACCTTATCCATTTGATCGCATAGAGGTCATCATAGCCATCTTGATTGAAAACACCAAAATCTCATGTGGTGACATGATGACATCATCACGCTGGCCGGCAAGATTTTGCAAGCTGATCATAAATCAAGATGGCCGAAATGGCCTCTTCTCACGCAAATGGAGGTGAGTATGTTTTGGTTTTTTTTACCACCATTTCATTTCCCTGATTGCGCTTCGTAGTAACCAATCAATTTTCCCATTGATTTGTTACTACGAAGCGCGAGTAAATTCGGCTTTGTGGCGTATCGAATTTTTTCTGAAATTCGGATTGAAGTCAATTTGCTAGAGCCAGCTGAGCGGGAGAGCCGTGAGGTCATGAATATCAGGACTCATTGGCATGCACTGGGGCTGAAACTTTTTGTTTCACCTTTCTGCTGTTCCTATTGCCCATCTCCTGCTTTTTTTTCGGTTGTATTGCCATACACTGCTGTACAATTTTTATTTATTACTGCAGAAAACTGTCAAAACTATAAATATATACTGTATGCAGTCAAGCAGCATGAGTAAATGAATCTTGTGTTTGCTTTTTGCTTTCATCTGGTTTCTGTTTTTTGTGCAGGGAAAGCTGCAGGCAAATGATACATGGCTTTTGTGGTGACACAGATCAAAGCTCAACTGTAAAGACATTATAGAGCGAGGCAGACTATTCAGCATTCTATAGAACGACAGAGACTGGCGGAAAATATCTCGGAGTAAAAAAAAAACCCTCAAAACAGCATGCATTCATGACATTTAACAAACTCACTATTGATTAACTATTACGTGCCGGGAATGGGAAGGAGAAATTCTACCAATTACACTCGTCTGTAAATGAGGCATCTTATTGATATAGTTCTATAGTGTCTCCATACACAGGCCCCTTTGTAAATTATCATAATGAGATGAAACACCACGGTGACCTTAAACCATTAGATGACATGGCTGAATAGTGTGTACAGAGTCCCGTTATAGTGTCAAATAAGTAATACATACAGTATATTGTCCATATATGTGCAAGTGCAAAGCAGTATTTGTATTAACCCTTTCAGTACCGGAGGTTTTTTCGGTCATGCATTTTCGTTTTGCGCTCCCTGCCTTCAAACAGCCATAACTCTTTTATTTTTCTGTTCACATAGCTGTATGAGGGCTTGTTTTTTGCGGGACAAGTTGTACTTTCCAACGCCACCATTTAATATTGCATATGGTGTAGTGGGAAGCGGGAAAAAAATTCCAAATCAGGTGAAATTGCAAAAAAAACGCTATTCCGCTACAGTTCTACTGGTTTCTTATTTACAGCGTTCGATGTGCATTAAAACTGATCCATTATTTTCATTCTACTGGTCAGTACGAATCCGGCAATACCTAATATGTATAGTTTTTCCTGCGTTTTGATAGTGAAAAAAAATTAGAAAGTTGCCCTTTTTTTTTTTTTTTCCCTTGTCATATCTTGACCCCTATAACTTTTTGGTATTTATGTGTACAGAGCTGTATGGGGGCTCATTTTTTGCGGGACAATCTGAAGATTTTATTAATACCATTCTGGGGTGCGTATGACTTTTTGATCACTTTTTATTTAATTTTTTTTAGAAAAAAAAAGCGACAAAAAATGGCAAATCGCAATTTGGACGCTTTTTTCCGCCACACAATTCGTCGTATTGGATTTTTTTTTATATTTTAAAAGTACGGGCGTTTTCGGTCACGGTGATACCCATGATGTCTATATTTAGTGTTATTTAGGTATTTATTTTTTACTTATACGGAAAGGGGGGTGATTTGAACTTTTATATCTTTTTTATTTTTTATATATTTTTTAACATTTTTTTTTATTTTTTTTTTACTATTTGAATGCTCAAATATGAGCTTATATATTGTGGCTTTTTAATTTTCTTTATGAGCAATCATGGATTTACTAGAGGCAGTTAAATCCATGAATTGCTCATTTCTTATCCTGGCCTGCCATCTAGTGGCCAGAATAAGAATTGCACTTTGAAAACTGTAATCCTCACCAGCGAGGATTACAGTTTTCATATGGTGTACAGACACCCCGATTGGCCACACGGGGTGTCTGTACACCACCCGGAAGCGAACGCTTCCGGGTTTAGACGCAACTAGATGCCGTGATCACGTGTGATCACGGCATCTAGTCACCCCGGAAGACGCCGCCGACACAGTAGGTAGCGGCAAGTCTCTGCTGTTAGAAACAGCAGAGACTTGCCGGCCATGACGCCCGCCGCACCCGCGAGCGGGCGCCATGTGCCCGCATCGCCCCAGCGCCGTACATGTACGGCGCTGGTACTGTAAGGGTTAAAGAGGTATCCTGGTTTTAATGATTACATTTATTTATTTTATGTAGAGAATAGGATGTGGAATATTTTTCTAATAGACATCTATTTAAAATTTTGCTTGCAAACCTTTTATTATATCCATACAGTAGCCTCTCCCTAAAGAAAAAAATGGTGCATCCATAGGAAAGCTGGATAGGAATAAACATGGCATTATCATGTGACTTTAGGGTTGCCACCTGGCCGGTGACTCACCGGCCAAGCCAGTAATTTAGGGCCCTGCCGGTGCCAGTGTTTTTTTATGGATTGTTACTAATGAGTGCTTCCATTGTGGAGCCTTTAACCCAGCTATCCCCACTTGTGTTAAGGAAAAAAACTCATCTCATCCATTTGATGGTACCGGCGTCAGAATCTGCGCTCCAGCGTGATGAGGTTTCACAGCGTTGACTAGAAGCAGCAGGACCTGCAAATTGTCATCATGCTGGCCGCAGCCCGATCAAATGAATGAGGTGAGAGTTTGTTTTTTTTATCATAATCAGAGAAGGGGGCATTATTGGGGGCAACTAATGGGGACATTACTATTACTGTGGGGCTCTAATGGGGACATTATTAATTCTGGGGGGCACTAGTTGGGGCATGATAAATTCTAGGGGCCATTAATGGGGGAATTACTTTTACCGGGGGCACTAATTGGGGCACTATTAATTCTGGAGGGCATTTCTATTACTGGGAGTACTAATGGGGGCATTTTTAATTCTGGGGGGCACTAACGGAGGGATTACTTGTAATTGGGGCACTAATCCCAGGGTGCAGGTGCACGTTGCCATGGCTAAATACACAAAGGAAAAAAATACATACAATGCAACAGCACTCTGCAAACCAAATAAAGTACAAAAATGCCATAGTAATAGTAAATATTCTGGTGCTAATGCTACGCTTGTTTAGTAAATTTGAGATTCTTGGCAAATATATTTTGTACAAAATTTTTTGGTTCCGTCTGCCAAATGTCAAGCCGATCTCTGTAAGACAGGAACCTAGTGGGACTCTCATTGCATTCAGTGGTAGCCATCTGGCACCAGGTGAGGTATAGAGTGGGCTCAGCATGCATGTTGGTACCTGCATTCACTCGATTTAATGGAGGCCATTTTGGCACAAAAAATGAAAAAAAGCAGAGTGGACCCAGCATGCATGTGGAACCTGCACTCCCTGAATTTTATGGTGGCCGTCCTGGCACATAACATGAAGGAAATAGTGTTAGGTTCCCGTCTTACAGAGATCGCCTTGATGTTTGTCAGATGGGCCCAAATAATTTTGTACAAAATATATTTGCTAAGAATCTCATATTTACTAGCATTAGCACCAGAATATTTACTATTACTATGGCATTTTTGTACTTTATTTGGTTTGCAGTGTGCTGTTGCATTGTATGTATTTTTTTCCTTTGAGTCTCAATATAGAATCAGATTTCTGTGTGCGTGTTTATTTTTTACACTAAACTTTATTAACAACATGAGAACATCACTTAGTGACAGGCAGCCATTTTGCAAGTCACTACAGACAGGTACATAATGATGTATTTACTGTAATAACCACAGAAAATCATGATTCCACCACTGGTCCTCTTTACTTATCACATAAATGTGTCCTATGTGCTGACCCAGCACATGTACAGTATGTCATGTAACACTGCTCCTTAAAAACCGGAATCAGGGTAAGATTGAATGGGGGCTGCTGAGAAAACCACTGTACACTGCTGAGGACTGTGATTGTCTGTCATGGTTAATTGCCACGTCACCACTGCTGTTTGTAGACAAACAGCGCCAAGAGTACTGGACCAACGTCGCAGAGAACGGAGCTGTAGAAATGGGTGAGTACATGTATATCATGGTTTTTATATTGTATCTCAGACAACCCCTTTAAGAACTGTCTACTTTAGAAAACCCATTTTAATTACCCTATTAGGGCATTCTGATTTAAAGGGAACCGGTCACCTGTACTATGCTGCCCTTACTGAAGGGAGCATAGAGTAGTGACAGACCCACTGACTATGGTCTGTAATTTCTGTGATGGTAGTCAGTACTTTTATAGTACCGACATGCTGAATCCCACAGCACCCACCAGGGCTGCAAAAGTGATGAGCCCAATGAGGCTTGCTGTTCCTGCATCTGGACGTTGAGTGACAGTTTACTTCCTATGCAAAACAGGAAAGACACCTGTAACTCATCGTCCAGAGGCGGGAACCGCTAACCTTATCAGACTCATCTCCCTCACAGTCCTAGTGCATGCTTTGGGATTTGGCATGTTGGTACGATAAAAGTACTGGCTGACCAATAAGATCAGTGCTACAGTATGCTGTCCTCAATGAGTAGAGCTGACAGGTTCCCTTTAGCAGAAGTGTGTGCCACATTTCTAACTTCCGTCAAAAAGCATCTCTCTCTATCAACATATTATAAGTGCTCACTGGGTCCCATCTAGTGCTATATTTTCCCTGTCATGGTCCTGCAGAAAAGCTGAACACTCTGTGAAAGGCTCCTTCACAGATTATAGCTGACAACTGGGGCTCCCAGCAGTAGAAGTTTCTGTGACAAGTGTATTTTGGAGTGGACGCCTCTAAAAAAGGGACTGCCTAAATCAAACAACTTCTTTAATGCTTGAGCCACATTTTTTAAACAGTCTAGACCCCTACTCTCCACCCAGCTAACTCTTTGCCACAGGTCCTCCTTCATGGGCCAGAGCTAAAGGAAATAAAAAGCACCAGTCGATGATTTTCAAGTAGGCCAGTGCTTGTTTAAAGGGCTATTCGCACAGCCAATGCAAAATGAATAGGCGATGAAAGATCATTCGTTCCCCATTCACTTTACATATTGTCGGCTTTACATCCCTGTTTACAAAGGGTGAAGTTCTGCTGACAAAAAGACAATTTTAGGTGCTGCATGAAACCTATGATCACCCAGCAAACAAATGTTTTGCCTACCTATACACAGGCCAACTATCAGGACTTGCAATGGCGACCAGTGTGGAAAGGTGCCAGCAAGGAGGATAGGAGTGGGAGTCTGGATGGTAACGGTGATCCCGCTCTTGCATTCCTCAGAGGCCATGTACAGGACGGAGGAGGCACACTGAATTCCCTGGGGGATGAGGTGCAAGGTAGGGATCTGGTGGGTGCATCAATAAAGCACAGGCTGGTATATGGAACAGTTAACCTGGTATTTACTGAAAACTGTGCAGATTGCATATACACATAAAGTATACAGTAGACGTAAGCACAACACTTATATGTATTAAATTCCTGGCTAAAGCGATAGAGTTAATCCTCTGCTCCTCATCCAAACAATATCTCCTTGTTTAAGCTACCTTCTCTCAAATCCAGTCTGGGGTGCAATATTCTCTAAAAAGGTGCTTCTACAATGTCCACTGCTGGGTATAGACATGATATGGAGTCCATAAGCAAAAACATGTGCATTACCTCCACAGACTAGTATTCTCGTACTTCCCATATGGCTGCTTAACCTTCAATAAAGTTGCCTTCAGTACATTCAATGTAGTGGGCTGCTGGAATTTCTTTATTAGACCCAATTTCTTTTCTGTACTTTCTCACAGGACTTAAGTTCCTGCAAGCTGTTGTTCACTGCTCAGACTCTCTCCAACAACTAACTTACAGGAACGAGCAAAGTCCTACAGGTTGGACCCGTCCCTACCTGGAGATAGTTACCCAGCAAAGATGTTTGATGACTTTATGACTTTAGACTCTATTATCATAAAGGGCAATAGTTTTATGGAGCAATCATAATAATCATTTATTTGCCTCCCTAAATAGTGCACTCTTCCAGTTTCCCAGACTGAATAACTACTCCAAGTCTGTGCCCAGGCCATGAGCACCAGTGGTTACCCTTGCACTAGTGATAAATGTAATGACCACACAGGTCACACCCAATAGGCTGACTATATCTACCCCTACCATATCCATATGTTCTGTTATACAGCATCATAAAGGGCGAACCTGTACTCCAAACCCCCTCTATGGACCAAATAACAGACAATAATATTGAGTAGCTATTTCTCCTGTGGGCCCACTACCTCCATGTATCAGGCATCTATGCTCTACATTTTGACAAGAGATGAAGAGCCCAGCATGTGCAGTTATAGCCTTTGCCAGCATTCAATTACCACATTGTTATAACCTAGCGTGAACTACTGTAAGCCTAAGGGTTTATTCACGCTTCCATTATGTATGAATACACATATTAGCTATATGCAGCTAAGAGTGAGATCAGATCCCATCAGGACAAACCTTTAGGAAACGTCCCTTGCTTTGTCCACATAGGATCCAATTCTTTCTTTGGCATTAAACAGACAGCTTCCATATAGAGAAGGATAACATCCATCTGAATATTGACTTGGATCTCTTTAATTGGGTTATCTACTTCTACGTCTCTGGCTGAGAAGGATTTCCTGACAAGGTTTCACAATTCCTTAGGCTCTGTTCACAATTGTATTATTTCCGTCCCATCAGGTTTCTGTTGGGCAGAATAGTGCAGCATACTGTGCTTTTCTACCAATTAAAAAAAAATACAGATACCTGTAATATGGACCAATTATAAGTCAATAGAGAATCCATCATACCTTAATTGATCCTGCAAAAAGCGTAAGCTATGGTACCAATGTGAATAGGACCTTCATGTAATTAGTGCTTCTGGTATAAGACTTTAATTAAATAGATATATTTTCTGTAACTGCTGTACATTGCTTGTTCTTTATATGTTTTCTGCTTTCCTGAATGGAAAACATTGTGGAATACTGTAAAATAAAGGTTATAATAAACATTTGCATTAGCAGATTGCAAATGTTATACAGTAGTCCCTCTAGTCACAATATCACTTTGTTTACCACAACCATTTATAAGAAAATGTATCACCTACATATTTTTTATATTGTAATTTTTTAATCTATATTCTGTAGATGATTATGGGGGCAGTCACTATGTCTGAACTGTTGTTAACAAGACACTGACATCTATGGCAACATTTTCTGTACATGCTCTGTGAATTGTGCAAAGGTTATTGTGCAGGGAAGGGGAGTAGATAAGATGTGAACGTTAAGCAGCTAGTATGGACCCACTGTGTCACTTGAACAGATTTGGTGTGTGGCTACTCCCAAGAGCGTTATCAAAGTGGTCCCGCTGGTATTTAACCTTTAACCTCTATACAGGGATCTGAACTTTTCTGCAGGGGATCCAACAGGCCGCTAATTTTGGGAGTGGTCTCTGTACAAGTGACTGCTGACCCATAGGGGTCAAAAGACACCAGTGCAGCGGACCAAGAGATCAGGCAAAACCATATTCAGGGGCAGACCAAGGTCAGGGAGGCAGAGTATGTACAATCCAATAAACAGTCCAAGGTCAGGGCGGGCAGCTCACAGTCAACTCTGAACTCTTTCTTTACATTTCCAAGTAGGGATGGAGGCAGCCAACTCTTTGCCTAGTACAAGGGCTGAGTTAGGATTGTTAAACCCGGCTGTGCCATCCATGCATAGCTGTACTGGGTGCAATACATAAAAATATATAACATATCATTTGCAGATACTGCCTGCTCTGTGGTCTAAACATGCACCTGGTGGGATATCTTTTACATCTACTGTATTTTCTAAGGCTTGACATAGTCCTCTCCTGGATGTCTGCAATGACAACGGGTGTCCAAACGCTGCAAGCATTTGTGTATTTTTTTTTCCATCAGCCACGGATCCTGCGTCACGCCACTACTGCACCCAAACCATGTATACTTTTTTTTTTTTTTGCTTGAACAGGAAGATCTGTAAATTGGCCAGCAAAATAGTCTTGTGTTTCTTTCAACAAGCCTGTGTGTACATTGGCCTCCACAATTTTTTGGTCGAATCGCATACAATATCTTGTACTCAAACACAACACTACTGTCCTCCTCAAAGAGGATGATTTGACTGGCTGGGAAGGATATGATGGGATTCTGGTAAAATAATAGCAGAGCTCATCTGGTATTAATGCCTGAGAGAGCTGCTGGAAGCTGCTGGCTTTCTATGTAGAGGACAGGAGGATCTTCAGGGTCCATTGCATTACACAGTGTATAGGTATGATAACACCTATTGTCAAAAAGAGCCGCTCATACTGCAACAGGTGCTTCTTCAGGGTCCTGTACAGAACACACACTGTAAAGTTACACTGGCCAATTTATGCTGAAAATATTGTAACCTGGGGCTGTAACTTGAGGGACCTCTGTACACATATTTCTTATTCTAATGCAACAACAGCTATATAACAGAATATACACAAATAGGACAAATCAGTAAAAATGCACTTAAGTATAACATATATAAAGGGTCCTTAAGATCTACATTTGAGGACTGAATCAGTAAAGTACACTGCAACCATTTAGCTATCGTAGCACTAAGCTGAATGTGGATTGGCCATAGACCCTACAGGGAAACTTCCCGGTAAGCCAATGCCCAGAGGGCCACCTAAACCTTTCTCTTGGCCAAAAGCCAGATACTGTACATAAAGATCTTATGCTCTCAGAATTAATTCATTTATGTAGTATTTTGTGCTGCACTGTGGTATCTGGTTCTGCTGAGGTAGTAGTATCAAGGACCACTTTTAGTTTTTTTTCCCCAGCGTCACTTTAAGTTCCCAGTCCGTCCCTGGATATAAGCCCTTTTAAAGGGAAACTTGTAGTCTGTGTAAAAGTTGTAAAAGATTGACAGAAAAATTGTGAAGTACTGTGTAATATGTGAAGAGCTGCACCTTACATTGTTTAAATTGCATTAATACATCAGATACATTACAATGTTATGTAGATTTATAAAAGAAATATTGTAAATACTGTAAAATATTGCAGATTCCCACTTCATCCAATGCGATACACATTCATTATTATTGTATGAGTTATGGTTCACATTTGGTGTGCTAGGTGATTCAAATCAACACAAAGTTGAGGAAAATAATTCCATGTAGTAGGCCTCCCTCTAGTGGCTAAATCAAGAATAGAACATCACATGCTTTTCCAACAAAAGCTGTGAAAATGTTATTGGTGGCAATTTTGCAGACATTTAATCAAAAATGTATTTCAATGTTGTGTCCCTTTCATACCATGTGAGAATATAGATTCCTACAAACCTAGCCTATGCCAAAAGAGTGTCTTTCTCAGGGGCGCACCTACAGGGGGGGTCCAGCGGGTCTGGACCCCCCCTAGAACCATAAAGAAATTTTTTTTTTTTTTTTTTTTTTTTTTTTTAATACCTCAGGGCCGCACCGCAATCGCCAACAGGCGGTGCGGCCCTGGTTCGTTTTGCGGGCGGCAGCAGCGCTAAAGAGGAGAGGGGAGAGAGGTTTTTCTCCTACCTCTCCTCTGCGCTGCTGTAATGTGGTATGTGATTGGTGGAGAAGCAGAGGGCGGAAGCTGCTTCTCCACCAATCATTTCAAGCCCCCGCCAGAGCCCCATGTGACTGGCTGCCCCGGCCAGTCTTCCACCGGGCAGACCAGCCATCCAGACGGACCTCGCTCCCGCCGGAACAGCCATCCGGCCAGCCGACCCTCCTGCTGCAGCAAGAGAAAATGGTGAGTAATTGTGCCCCCCCCTGCCCTGTATTGTGCCCCCCCCTGCCCTGTATTGTGCCCCCCCCCCCTGCCCTGTATTTGTGCCCCCCCCTGCCCCTGTATTGTGCCCCCCCCCTGCCCTGTATTGTGCCCCCCCCCCTGCCCTGTATTGTGGCCCCCCCCTGCCTGTATTGTGCCCCCCCTGCCCCTGTATTGTGCCCCCCCATGCCCTGGTATTGTGCCCCCCCCTGCCGCTGTATTGTGCCCCCCCTCCCTGTATTGTGCCCCCCCTGCCCTGTATTGTGCCCCCCCTGCCGCTGTGATTGTGCCCCCCTGCCCTGTATTGTGGCCCCCCCTGCCCTGTTATTGTGCCCCCCCTGCCCTGTATTGTGCCCCCCCTGCCCTGTATCCCTGTGCCCCTCCTGCCCTGTACCGTGCCTCCCTGCCCTGTACCTGTTCCCCCCGTGCCTCCCTGCCTGTACCGTGCCCTGCTGTACCGTGCCCCCTGCCCTGTACCGTGCCCCCCTGCCTGAGCCCCCCTGCCCTGTACCTGCCGTGCTGCTCTGTACCGGTGCGCCCCGGCCTGTATTGTGCCCCGCCCTATACCGTGCCGCCCTGCCCTGTACTGTGCCCTTGTCTTTACCATGCCTCCTGTACCGTGCCTGTACTAGGGTTGCACTATATATCGAAAACTCGGTACGGTTTCGGTACCTAGTGTGGTACCGAAGCTCGATACCGAGTTTTCTTGCCGTCCGATACTTAGAACATGCGTGCGCATCACTTTGATGCGGTTGCCATGTTCTAATATCTGCCGCGCTGCCAGGGGCCGCCGCGCCCCCTCAGATCAGCCCACCCAGGTCCCAGCCACTTAAAAAAAAAAAATCATACTTACCTGTTCTGGCCGCCGCTGTCCTCACTGGTTCCGCGCTCCACCTTCTTCCCTGGCGCGCACTATGACCTGACGCTATGACCTGACGCAGCGCAGGTCATAGTGAGCGCCGGCAGGCAAGAGAGTGGAGCGGGGAACCTGAGGACAGCGGCGGCCAGAACAGGTAAGTATGATTTTTAAAAGTGGCTGGGGTGGGCTGATCTGAGGTCTGAGGGGGCACAAGACGCTGACCTGAGATCTGATGGGGGCACATGTGTTGATCTGAGGGGGGGCCACAAGACGCTGACCTGAAGGTCTGATGGGGGCAACATGGGGGGCACATTGTGTTAATCTGAAGGTCTGATGGGGGCACAAGACGCTGAACCTGAGCTCTGATGGGGGCACATTGTGTTGATCTGAGGTCTGAGGGGGGCCACAAGAACGCTGATCTTGAGGTCTGATGGGGGCAATGTGTTGATCTGAGATTTATTATCCCTGTACGGTGACATCACTGTGTTATTATCCTGTACTGTGACATCACTGTGTTTATTATCTCTGTACTGTGACATCACTGTTTATTATCCCTGTACGATGACATCACTGTGTTTATTATCCCTGTACAGTGACATCGCTGTGTGTATTATCCCACTGCAGGAAGAGGTAAGTGGTCTGTGTGTTTGTTGTTTGTTTTCTATTTTTCAGGGTCGTGAATGCAGAGGACTACGTCGGATTCGGTGGACTACGTCGGACCAGCTTTTTTTTTTTTTTTTTAATAAAATGGTCAAACAGGGTCTGGGGGAGTGTTTTATTTCAATAAAATGTTTTATACTTGTGTGTGTATTTTTTTTTTACAATACTACAGTTTTAGTAATTACGGCTATCTACAGACGGCCCTGATTACTAATACTGGGCTTAGTGCTTGCCGGTATGGCAGGCCAGCACTAACCCCAACATCTATTACCTCGGCACCCACCGCCACCAGGGGTCCGGGAAGAGCCGGGTACCCCGCAGGACGGACCTTCTAAATTGAGGGTCTGGCTCTGGGGCGGCTGCAGGCTGGTACCATTAGGCTGGGAAGGGCCAATAACCGTGTCCCTTCCCAACCCCTGGTAGTGCCAGGCTGCAGCTGCTGGTTGTATCTGGCCTGGTGAAGGAAAAAAGGGGGGGGACCCCCACGCCATTTTTTTTTTCAAAAATTTCATTATTTAAAAAAAAAAATGGCGTGGGATCCCCCCCTTTTTTCCTTCGCCAGCCAGATACAACCAGCAGCAGCAGCCTGGCACTACCAGGGTGGGAAGGGACACGGTATTTGGCCCTTCCCAGCCTAATGGTACCCCAGCCTGCAGCCGCCCCAGAGCCAGACCTCAATTTAGAAGGTCGGGTTCCTGCGGGTACCCGGCTCTTCCCGGCACCCCTGGTGGTGGTGGGTGCCGAGGTAATAGATGTTGGGGGCTAGTGCTGGCCTGCCATAGCCGGCAAGCACTAAGCCAGTATTAGTAATCAGAGCCGTCAGTAGATAGCCGTGATTACTAAAACTGTAGTATTGTAAAAAAAAATACACACACCAGTATAAAACATTTTATTGAAATAAACACTCCCCCAGACCCCTGTTTGACCATTTTATTAAAAAAAAAAAAAAAAAAGCTGGTCCGACGTAGTCCACCGAATCCGATGTAGTCCTCTGGCATTCACGACCTGAAAAATAGAAAAACAAATACACAAACACAGACCACTTACCTATTCCTGCACTGGGATAATACACACAGCGATGTCACAGTGCAGAGATAATAAACACAGTGATGTCACCGTACAGAGATAATAAACATAGTGATGTCACATACAGGGATAACAAACACAGTGATGTCACAGTACAATAAGATGTCACTACAGGATAAGTACAGTGATGTCACAGTACAAGATAATAAACACAGTGATGTCACAGTACAGGGATGTACACAGTATGTCACAGTACAGAGATAATAACAAGTCACAGTTCTGATGTCACCGTACAGGGATAATAAACAGTCACAGTACAGAACAGATAATAAACACTCTGACAGGGATAATAAAACATGTCACCGTACAGAGATAATAAACACAGTGATGTCAAGTACAGAGATAATAGTGAACAGTACAGGCAGTGATGTCAGTACAGAATAATAACACAGTGATGTCACAGTACAGGGATCGGCGTCTCGTGCCCCATCAGATCAGGTTCTTCTTTATTTTGGCAGGTATCGTATCGGTAGAACTCAAAAGTATCGTGACAACCCTGCACTGTACCGTGCGCCCTGCCCTTACAATGCTTTCTGCCAACCTTGCCTCCTCCAAGCTGTGCCCAATGCTTTCTGCCCAGTACCAGCCTCCTGGCCACCTGGTACCGTGCCCCTGCCCTGTACCGTACACGCCTTGCCCTGTACCATGCCTCCTGCCCTGTACCGTGCCGCCCTGCACCGTGCCTGCCCTGTATGCCTTTGCCTGCCATGCCTTCTGCCCTGTACCATGCCTCTGCCCTGTACCTTGCCTCCTGTCCTTACCGGCCTCCCTGCCTGTACTGTGCCATTTTCCTTACTGGCATTTGCACTATATTGCATAATTTGGCACTATGGGGCATCTGCTCTAAAGGGGCTTTGTTTATGGCACATTATAGGGCACTAGAGGAGATGGCACTATGGGGCATGTGGCACTATAGGGGCCTCAATTTGGGGCATCTGCTCTAAGAGTCACTTTTTTACTGCATTATGGGGGCACTATGGCATCTGGCACTAAGGGTAATTTTTCTGGCACATTAGAGTTTACTAGGGGAGAGCAGCACTATAGGGGCATCATTTGCAGACACTATGGGGGATCTGTGGCTCTAAAGGGGAATTACTGTACTTTATAGGGGGCACTATGCCATTGGCACTAAGTGGGCAATTTTTACTGCACATTATGGGGAGAGGAGCACTATAGGGGCATGTGATGGGGCATAAGAAGGGGCATATTATGGGGAACACTATGGGGGGAAGGAGCACATGAGGCATTTACTGGGGCTCTATATAGGGTATTTTATACTGGTATACATTATTGGGATATTAGCTCAACTGCGGGCACTAAGCGGGGGTATTATTGTGAGCTTTACTAACTACTGGGGGGCTATGGCGGAACATGATGTCTAGTATGGGCACTATGGGACATTTTTACTACTAAGTGTGGTCCTAGCAGATATTATTTCTATTGGTGGGATTTGGGGAGCACTGTTACTTTTGGGGGGCACCCTGGCATAATATCATTAGTGTAGGTGCAGTTACTTTTTAGAGCACTGTGTGCCAATAACTGTTGTAGGGGGCACTATCTGTGTGGTAGTAGTATTTTCAGGGGACAGTTTCTGCAGTATAGTATTGGGGGAGCACAGCTGGGCACAGTATTGGGGGTGGCAGGATGAGGTTTTCAGAAGATGTAAAGATGATGGAAATGTGAAAACTAATGTCTGTTTGTATTTCTGCAGAGACCAGAGATGGCTGAAAAATCTTCATGGCGGTCTGGTCCGAATGGAGAAGATGAGGGAAAGAGAACGTCTACAACAAAGGTGACATCACTGGATGTAAGAGGTATGGGGCGCTGTGTAGGAGAGGAGATGCTCCGGCTCCTCCACTCTGCCATTTACGAAGGAGGATTCAGAGCTGAGTGAGGATGACCAAAGGGGGTCAGCAGGGCACAGGCAGGTGGCAGATGGTGGGGGGGACGCTCAGGCCTGGAGCAGGATCTGGGGAGGGAGGAGAGCGGAGGATCTTCCTGGCTGTGTGTAGCCTGCTGTTGTATATTGTATAATGAGAAGCAGGCAGTGCAGCCAGGACACGTCCTCCCCCTCTCCATATGATGTATAGAACTGGGCCTCAACCATATCATTTCAGCTGTAGTGTTTGTTGGGAGGTGTCTATTAGATATGGGAGGGGCTTATAACAATGGGCGGGGCCTATTTCGCCGCGGCGCGCTACGCGCGCCGCAACTTTACACTGCTGCTATGTCTTTAATGTATGTGGGCGTGGAGAAAAATAGCCCCACCCACAAGAAGCCACACCCTTTTTCCTTTTCGGACCCCCCCTAGAAAAAATTCCTGGGTGCTCCCCTGGTCTTTCTTGCGTGTATTTTCTGGAAAAACGTGTATATCTACAAAAATATAAGCCATTCTAGCCAAGAAGTAAAAATATATATTCTTTATTAAGTTTCACTATGTAGAATTAAAAATGAATAACCCTGCAGAAAGATGGCATCAATTGGAATGAACACTGTAACAGTAAGGTCAACTTATATATATGTTATACAACTTCACAACACAGTAGACTGCATAGATTCAAAGATCGAGGGTACATGGTCTAACTAGCTAACAAAAACACTAAAGTCTACCCAAAGCCCAGGAGGCCTCCGGCTCGGAGTAGAGGATGGGAATGATAGTGGCTCTGGCTGTGGCTCCTTTCTTCCCCCAGGGCACAACCTGTCTCTGGGGCTCCTGCCTGATACTATTCTGGATGCCCATAATGTTAAGTGTTTGTATGAATGCAAGACAGGGCGTGTAGAGTGCAATGGCCAGCATATGGTGCAGGAGTCCATACCGAGGCCCCCACTAGGGGGAGCTCAATGCACAGAGATTATTTCAGCTCCCATTCCAGTACAGTGGTCCCTCAAGATACAATATTAATTGGTTCCAGGACGACCATTGTATGTTGAAACCATTGTAAGTTGAGTAATTGGTTCCAAAGCCCCAAAATGCCATCCAAGATAAGAGAAAATGAAGAGTTAAGAAAAATAAGCTGATAACTAAGAGAGATAAAATAAGTTCTTACATATAACAGTCATGAATAACTGCTAACTAGTAACTAATCCAGCTATTTTACCAGAGAAGTGACCTTGATTGGTTGTATCTAAGGATATTTTCACACCTACGGCACGGGGCTCCGGCAGGCTGTTCCAGTGGGTGAACAGCCCATCGTATCCATGCTGCCGCAGGTGCACGTGTGGGGCCGGAACTACGCTCCGGCCCCATTCACTGTAATGGGGGCGGGCCACGTATCCAGCCGCAGCACGGCAACCCCTGCCGAGAGGTGGCCGGAACAAAAGTACAACATGCCGGAGCCCCGTGCCGCAGGTGTGAAAGGGGCCTAAGTCTGAGGCATTGTGTTTTGAGTCTGGTTTCCACTTACGATAGGTCAGAACAGACCATTGTATGTTGACAATATTGTATCCTGAGGCCATTGTATCTTGAGGGATCACTGTATATGGTAATTGTATAAATTCCTATGCACTGAGCTCCTCCTAGTGGTGGCTGCAGGCATCCAACTTTGTAATAGAAGGGAAGCAGATTTAGTAGGAAGTTTATTTATTACCAATTTTTTTTACTTAAACTTTTTTCACTTAATTATAACAACTGTAAGTTCATCAGTAATCTGTGGCCTTGTGCTCTGCATTGCCTGGAAGTGGTTGTTGCATACATAATAGAAAAGTGAGTGGGGCAGGGGAGCCCTTACTAAGTTTTGCTGTGGGGCCCTATGAGATCTGTGTATGTCCCTGTCCTAGAACATTAATCATTATCCAGTCCTGCCCATTTAAAGAAAATAATATAAAAAAATATACAATCAGAAAATAAAAATGTACTGTTTTTGTAACTAGCAAAACAAAATAAGCTTATACATTCCCTATGACAGTTTGTACTGCCATAAGCACTAATGTGTATGCAACCTTCATTTTAGAGGGGTATTCTGGTTGGTTAAAGTTGTCCCCTAGCCATAGACTGCTTGCAGCGCTTTTGTGTGTGTCATGGGAACGCAATGCATTATGGTGCACTCCGTTCCCTTCAGTTCAGTTTTGTCCCCATTGACAATGAATGAGGACAAAACTGAAGTATTTTCCCCCTGAGGAAGCTGGGTATTCCCGGTGATACGCGTGGGGCAGTCTTTCCAACAAAGGCCCACAAACAGGTCAGGGATTTATGTTATTTGTATTTTGTTTCTGCAGATATTGTTCCATATTTATTGATGCTGCATTATAACTTTTACCTTGGCATTAGATTTGATTGTATATTATCCCAGACTTTACATGTTTGGTCCATATTTGTGGACTTTGGTGGGCTGGTTGTCTGTGCCTGGTTTTATCTATACTGGCACATCTCTTATTGTATACAATTTTGTATGTTTGTCCTTCATAGACTGTATAATTCTTGGATGTGCAGTTTATTGCGGTTTTCTTGGTCTTTTTGTTGTTCATTACTATGTTCAAACTGTTTTTGCACTCCTTGTCATGGTGAGTGTGCCCTTCTTACCTAACATTATTCCCCTTGAAAAGCAATAAATGCAGCAAAACATTTATGGTAATTGCCAATTGGTCCTGCACATCAGTTTGGAGGAATTGTAGCCCATTTCTCTGTACAAAATAGCTTCAGCTCTGTTATGTTCCTCCCATGAACTGATCGCTTCAGGTCCTTCCTCAACATTTCTGTTGGATCAAGGTCAGGACTTTGACTTGGCTATTCCAAACGTTAACTTTATTCTTCTTTAACCATTCTTTGGTAGAAGACTTGTGCACTAAGGGTTGTTGTCTTGTGGCATGACCTACATTTTGAGAATCAGCTCACAGTTAAATAATGGAGCAGATGAGGTAATGCCTGCTGTCCAGGGATACCGCCCTGTAGGTTGCTGAATTGAAATAGAAGTATTAACTGAATTGTATCCAGAGCCAGGTCTAGCCATAGGTGGATTGGAAGAACTAGAAACTGAGTAAGAAGATTACTGTATTTGATTACTAGAGGAAAATACATATATTGAAGTTATTACTGAACAGCCAGCCTAACAAGGAAATACTTGCAGCCTTATTATTTATTCCCAAGTGAAGCAACTGTAAACTGCACTATGTGAAGAACATACCCCAAGGCAAAAGTAAAGTTAAATCTGTTTTGGATGAAAGTTGCCTCCTCTTTATTTCCTCACTCTGCCGACTGACACCCTAATACACTACCATCAAGGGCACCTCACCTTACCAACGGGCAGAGCTCCTGAAGACCAGAGAGTGCCCCGAAGAGATTGGTGTCCCTCTTCCACACACCTGCACGCCGGCCCAGGGAGCAGTAATCGCCAAACTGTGAGTAATTTACCACCGGCACCACCATCCTTGTGACAAGATAAACATTCATATACATGCCCCTGCGGCGCTGGTACGCTGCACTTGTGTGAAAATCTTATGTAGTTTTAGGCAAAGATTTATGCAAAAATATAGAACATTCTAAAGAGTTCACAAACATTCAAGCATCACTGACTGTACCATTTCTCTCATCAGTAATCTATGCGGCCCTGCTGCTTTTGATCATATTATGTTTTCCACCCTGCTATGTGACGGTGTATGGCGGTCAGTATCCATGCCCGCAGCCAATGATCTTCAGTCTTAGGAGGGCTGCAGCATATCACAATTTCAATTGTATCTGAATCTTGAGGATGCAGGTGCAATTGCTTACAATGGCAGGGAGCCGGTTGATCCCTGCTCCACCATTCACTGGCCTGTGTTTTCCCCAGCAGGCAGGCTCAATGAAATGATGTCATTACACCCAATGAGCTGAGTAGAAGATAGCACAAGCTGGGAGATCATTTGCTCCATTCATCAAGGGAACAGGACTAGGGGAGTATTACTTTCTTATTTTATTAAATCCATAGAGACTACACTATTGTAAGGGGGCACTAAGAGGGCATAATTACTGTGTGGGGACACTAAGGGGGCATAACTACTTTGTGAAGGCACTAAGGAGGCATAATTACTGTGTGAGGGCACTAAGGGGGCATAACTATTGTGTTGGGACACTAAGGGGACATAACTACTGTCAGAGAGCACTAAGGGAGCAGCACTACTGTGAAGGAGTACATAAGGAGCATTCTACCTAAGGGGACTTTACTACTGTGAGAGGGCACTAAGGGAGCTTCACCACTAGAAGGGGCACAAAAGGAACATTCTACTGTGAAGAGGGTACTAAGGGATCATTACTACTGTGTGGAAGCACTATTGTAAAGAGGACACAAAAAGAAAATAACTACTATGTGGGGGCACTAAGGGGGTATTCTGCTGCATGTGCGCTCTAGGGGGGTATAATTACTACATGAAGGCACTGAGGGAGCATTCTACTGTAAAAGAGGCACTAAGGGAGCATAAGTATTAAGGCACTAAGAAAGCATTCTATTGCAAAGGGGGAACTAAGGGGGTGCTAAGAGGACATTCTACTGTGTGGGGGTACTATGTGGGCATAACTATTGCACTGGGAATTTTTTGAGGCAATCAAGCGATTTTTGTAACTCTGACTGAGACTTCTGCACCTGTTCACAGGTATTTTGGCCCACTGCTCATGAGCAGTCTGCTCCAGCTTTCTCAGGTTTGAAGGATATCTTCTCCAGATTGCATGTTTCAGCTTTTTCCACAGATGTTCAATAGGACTTAGATCAGGGTCCATAGAAGGCCGCTTCAGAATAGTCCTATGAAAAATTAAATGGTAAGTTCCATTCTATCTAAAAATGTCTCTTACACACCGCCATCTGTTGGACAACCAGGCACATTACATGAACATAAGTTTCATAGCAATAATAGGAATGCACAGTGTAGGAGGACCTGGAATAAATACACAGATGACATTATGTGTTAACCAATAGAGACAGTAGCAGGGTTACTACACATCCACCACCAGCACAGGGGTTATTAAGACTGGGGTCTAAAATGACGGTCTTAATAAATGACTCCATAAAAAGTTAAGCCAGGAAAGCTAGGATGTTATATTAGAATCCTTAGTAGTGCCATTGCCGTTCCACATAATTAGACTAGTGTTATGACTAATGCTCTCCTCAGTGCAGGAAACAATGAATAAAAGCCGTGCACACAAGACAAGAAGCAAGTTCCATGTTGGACATAATAATGCAATAGATAGGCAGTCATTAAACCCATTATACTACAAAACATGTAAATGTGGTTTGCAGAAGTACATTTTTATATCAATTGGGATGTTCTAGTCATTCAGATCACAAAGACTGACCTGATTAAAGCTTAAGAGGCTACAAACATCAAAGGCTGCTCTGCATTTGAATATGTGCAATATAAAAGATAAATCTATAAACATTTTATATAAAAAGCAAGTTTACATGTTTACATCATATAGCATCTTATAGCAAAATGGCCATAGCTCAAAGAGGTTTTCCAAATAACATCACTTATCCCCCACGACCACCACCAAATTTTCTTCTATGGGACCACTGGAAATGGCACCCAGCCAAAAACAGAAAAAAAACTCATTTAAAGAACACCTGTCATCAGGATCAACCCTATTAAACCAGGCATACTGCCTGGTAGGGTTCACCCTGTTGATTAAAACGATACTGGTCTTGTGAAAATTGATTGTGGTATTCCAGAGAAAAAAGACTTTTATTCTTTATATAAATGAGGGCCTTCTGAGCCACTTCAGTGCCCCTCCATGCAATGAAGTCTTTATTTTCCTAAAGAATAAAGGTCTTTTTTTACAGGGGGGGGGGTGAGGGAAGACATAAGAACTGATTTTTACAAGCCAGATATCATTTTGATCAGCAGGATCAACTCTATCAGGTACCGTGTGTGGTTCATTGGAGTTGGTCCTGCTGACATGTGCTCTTTAAAGGGGTTGTCGTTGTCCAGAGCTGAACCCGGACATATCCCCATTTTCACCCAGGCTACCCCCTTGGGTGCTCCGATGCTCTCCCTTGCCCTGCTGTTGACATAGGTAATGTAACCGCACTGTGTGCACAAGCTAGTCTTTTCATTTTCACTATGTATTGCTTTGTGCTGCTGGTCTGGAAACCCTGTTTTTACATTTTTTACAAGTTAAATAGACCAGCAGTACTCGCTTACTCTTTGTAATGATTAAGGACATGTATGTTGTCCGAAACGCGTTTACAGTCGGGGTACCGTGATTATTTGTATGTTCTTGCTGTACTCAAGAATAAAGGATCGTCACAGCTTTTAAGAACGGTGCTGGTTTTTACTTTGTGGATTACAAAAGATTGGAAATCGGCTGGAAAGCTGGAGCTTACTTTTGCATATTAATTGTCGATTCTCTCTGTGCTACATACCTGCCGCGAGTACCAAGGACTGTGATGAGTGTTACAGCATATATGCACTGCTGATTTAAATAACACAGCCCCTGTTACTGGGCTGTGTTCACAAACAACGGTTGTTATGGTTGCTATAGCTCAGACACATATAGCAGACCCCAAAGCTAAAGCGGTACAACTGTTTTCCAGTCAAGACACGTCAAGTTAAGACAAATTGGATATGGTAGTTAAATTTCAAGTACTAGAAAAAACATGGCAAATGAAATTAGAATGTGGTGGGATCATACCACCTTGGAAACCTACCTTGACAAACTTATGATCCCTCTGGGCAGGGGCGTTGCTAGGCTAAAACATTCGGGGCCTGGGCCCCTGATGTTTTCTCCCAGGCCCCGAATGTCCTGCCTGTTAGACAGATACAATTGTATTGCCGTCCTCAGGACGGCAGTACAATTGAATCTAATACACTGCAAGATATGTAGGACAGGACCTGTGATGACATCACAGGTCATTTTCAACTCCTGTCTTCTAAACTGAAGAGGAGAATTGTGGGGAAGAAGCTGCAGTGAGCTCTGCTACATCAGAAGAGGTAAGTGAAGGGAGAAGCAGAGGGATGCTGGGAGTTGTGGTTATTTAACTGGGACTGTATGTTAGGGCAGAAGGGAGGGACTGTGTGTTGGAGGTGACTTGGGCAGGGTTCTGTTAGGGTACTTTCACACCTGCGGCATGGGACTCACAGCATGTTGTACTTTTGTTCCGGCCACCTCTTGGCAGGGTTTGCCATGCTGTGGCCAGGTCCGTGGCCCGCCCCCATTACAGTGAATGGGGTCGGAGCGTAGTTCCAGCCCCACACGTGCACCTGCGGCAGCATGGATCTGGCGGGCTGTTCACCCACTGGAACAGCCTGCCGGAGTCTCCTGCCGCTGGTGTGAAACTAGCATTAGGCTACTTTCACACTTGCGTTGTAAGGATCCGTTTGTGAGATCCGTCACAGGCTCTCATAAACAGTCCAAAACTGATCAGTTTTGTCCTAATGCATTCTGAATGGAAAAGGATCCGTTCAGAATGCATCAGTTTTGCTTCAGTTCAGTCAGCATTCCGTTTTGGAGGCGGACACTAAAACACTGCTTGCTGTGTTTTGGTGTCCACATGACGAAACTGATCCAAACTGGCTATTTAAAAGATAATACAACTGAATCCGTTCATAACGGATGAAGACGGTTGTAATATCATGACGGAAGCATTTTTGCTGATCCATGATGGATCCAGCAAAAAAGCTGGTGTGAAAGTAGCCTTATTTACATTGGACTGTGGCGTGGAGTGATGTTATTTACATGGCACTGCATGTTGGAGGTGGCTGTGGGAAGGAAGTGATGTTATTTACATGGGACTGTATGTTGGAGGTGGCTGTGGGAAGGAAGTGATGTTATTTACATGGGACTGTATGTTGATGACGGCTATGGGTGGGAATGTTGTTATTTACATGGGACTGTATTTGGAGGGGGCTGTAGATAGAAAGGGATGTTATTTACATGGGACTGTATATTGGAGGGGGCTGGAGAGATGTTGTGATTTACACAGGAGGGAAATAGCTTTATTTACATGGGACTGTATGGTGGAGGGGCTGAGGAATTATAATTTCTGAGGACACTAAAGGGAGGAATTTAACTACAGCGGGCACTTCAAGGCGAGTATTATAACAGTAGGGGGAGCGATATAAATACTGGGGGCACTGTAGGGGTATTTTAAATCCAGGGGACATTAGGCGTTCTTATTACTACTGGGGGCTCTATAGGAGGGACTTATAGATACACCTTATTTCTACTAAGAGCACTATGTGGGGCCTTATTACTACTGAGGGGTCTGTAGAGAGCTTGATTACCACTGGGGGAACAATAGGGAGCCTTATTACTACTGGGGGCTCTGTGAGGGCATTATTAATACTGGAGGACTCTTCTACTAATGGGGACAATCTTGGGGAGCATTATCAGTGCTGGGATCACTGTGTTACTAATGAGAGAATTTACTACTGGTAGGACTATTACTATGGGTGGCACTATTATTTCTCCAGGATAGTATTTGGAGGTTTTGGGGGGCACAGCGAGCATCAGGATAAGTCTTTGGGGACTCCAGGTTGGGGGATGATGATAGAAATGTCAGGAAGCTAAGATGTCTGTGTGTCACACTCTGCAGAGACGAGGAGCAGCTGAGAGAAGTTGTCCAGGCCGAATGGAGAAGATGATGACAGAGAAGATCTACATCAGAGGAAACATCACCTGGAGGCCCTGGATGTGAGGTATGTGTTGCTGTACAGCAGGGTTGGGATGAGGGTCGACATAGAGAATTGGGCCATATTCATTGGGGCTTGGGGCCCGGATCTTTTGAGACCCTAGCAACGCTCCTGCCTCGGGGTAACCGGACGGATCTATTATGCTGGCCATAGACTTCTATTATAACGGAATGCCTATAAAGGTCCCTGGCATTTAATATATTGCAAGCCATGGGGATCAGTGGCATACATATATTACACTCCATTTGAGATGTCCCTGGCAGTGTTAGATTTCTTGCACTGATTTTGCAGACCTTACTGCCATCAGGTTTCATATCTTGGACGTTTCCTCAGGATCTGGTGTTTTGTTTGCTGGGGAGTTTCTCTGGCATGTCTTAAAATTTCTTGCCTTCAGTGACCCCGGCTTCTGTTTTTTGCTTTCCAGACTGGCATCAATTAGATTCTTAGCCTTAGGCTACTTTCACACTAGCGTTTTAAAATTCCGGTATTGAGTTCCGTCATAGGGGCTCAATACCGGAATAAAGCGCTTCAGTTTTGTCCCCATTCATTGTCAATGGGGACAAAACTGAACTGAAGACAACGGAATGCTCCTGAAAGCATTCCGTTCCGTCTTCAGACCGGAACAACCGCAGCATGCTGCGGTTGCTCCCGCCAGGCATCCGCACCAAGACGGATCCGGAATGACCCCCAATGCAAGTCAATGGGGGTGGATCCGTCTGGTGTGACCATAATGGTAACCGGATCCGCCCTCCATTGACTTTCAATGGAGTTCATTACGGATCCGGCTACACATAGACACATACAGACATAGACATACACATAAACATACACACACATATAGACATACAAACACACATACATACTTACATGCTCCCCGGCAGGTCTTCGGAGCGTCGGAGGGACAGGACGGCGTGCACAGGTGACGATTCCACCAGGCGCCCAGCAGAGGGCGCTGTGGGGAATCGTGACCTGTGTGAGCCGTCCTGTCCCTCTGACGCTCCGAAGACCTGCCGGGGAGCATGTAAGTATGTATGTGTGTTTGTTTGTCTATATGTGTGTGTATGTTTATGTTTATGTGTATGTATGTACTGTGTGACATGTGTGGGGCCGGAGCGCGGTTCCGGCTCCACACATGTCACTGCGGCAGGCCTGATCCGGCAGCACCCTTCACCTGCCGGATCAGGCCTGCCGCCAGTGTGAAAGTAGCCTTAGGGGATTCTCTAGCTTCATGTATTTTGCTCGCCATGGAATCCCTAGTGATATTATCTTACCAGGAAGTCTCCTCTGATATCCTGTTACCATTATAGGATCTGTTGGTGGCTCCTAAACTTAGATTTTACAAGCTTTTGCTTCCTTTTTATCAGCTGCTGGACAGTTGAGTCTGCAGGGCTATATGAGCTTTTGTTCTCTGTTATCAGCCTGTTATCAGGGGATACTGACACTATATGCAGCTGTCTTTTTGGTTCCCTTTTATTAGCAATTGGACACTTGAGTCTGCATGTATATGATGTATTGTTCTCTGTTATCATCCCGTCTTCAGAGGATTGTGCAGCTGCCTTCTTGGTTTTGTTTTATCAGCCGTTGGAATGTTAATGCTTTAGATCCATTACCACAGAGTCTTACAGAACCACATGCCATGTGGGGTGGCCCTGGCATCTGAAATGTTACAGACCATGCTGGTTTGAGATGTGCCTTTAGTCCTAGTAGGGTGTCTCTGGTATCAAGTGTATGCCACGTCATGGTGGGTAGCTCTGCTATCTGATATGTTACATGCTGCTCTGGCTTCTGGTATGCCTTAAGGGCTAGGGGGATGATCCTGGCTTCAAGTGCATGCCACACTATGGGAGATATGGGATGTATCCCTGACGTCTGATATGTTAAACGCCATGGTGACTTCAGAATAAACGGTCCTAGCTCTATTTTAGTTGCAGCCTATGGGGACTATCCCTGACGTCTGCTATCTTGTATGCCATGTGATGTCCTGGCTCCGGATTCCGCATCCTGGCATGGATGTTTCTGGTATAATCATACTGACAATTATTTCTCTCCTCTACCTAGTAAGATTGTTACCATCTTTCAGCATGTTAAGTTTCTGTTCATTATGCCATGATAGAGCTTGGCCATCTCACTTCAGCCTTGGATGTATGGTCTTGGCTAGCTCTTCTGCTGCCTGAGGCAAAAATTTAAATGGCGCCCCCCCCCACACCCCTCCATTAAAAAATAGTATGAAATCCAAGTAGCCAGCGAACTCCAAGATTGTCCTGCCAGATCTGGGTCGGTACAAGTATAGATAATGTAATTGATATCACCAAACCGGACAGGGGTGGGACCGCTGGACATACTGGTAAATTAATCCTTACAGATCCTGCCATAAGGGCAGGGATAATACCAGCACTGTGGCCAAAGAAAAAGGGGGGGGGGGGCAGGCAACAACCCGACCTTTAATTACCAGGGAAGGGTGGGCTTCAACAGTTCCTGCACACCCTCCCTAGACTGTCGGGTGCCCTCAAGACTGTTGATAGGAGGAAATCGTTACCATTTCCGACAACTCTCCCCTCCCCCATCTTCACCATAGCCCAATTATCCTATGGTAATAAAGACATAACTCGAACTTCTTTAACGAACACCTTGTATTGTTGGGTGGTGATCGACCACAGCATATTTAATAACCCTAAGCGGCAATCTCTTTCACCTCATTACTGTTACACAACAAAATGGAGCGGTATGCCAACCGCTGGACTCCCGGCGGGCAAGTTCGCCATCCGTCTCTCTCCACATCCCGTTCTATTGACTGCCGCCATGGAGGAGACCCGCTGCCCTACACGGGGCTCTGACCACCACCCAATAGAAACATGGCCTGCTCAATACCATCTTGGATACCAGATAAAAATATATCGAGCCCAATGTCCGAGAAATGAACTCCATCCGGCCTCAACAGGGATCGATTATCCCCTTCCAGCTGACGATGCCTAACCACAATGCCACCCCGGGACCTTACAAAAAGGGAGATATGAGTGTTGACTGTATGTCTACACTTCTTCGCTTCCGCATCTCTGTCCCCCGCGTAGTGTGGCTAGGTGCTAATCTCCAACCATACTAACACCATCTCTGTAAAAAAGGCTGACAGCCTCTCAATATCAGAGCGCATTAAGGTGAGGAGCTCAGCCAGCCGAAGCGAACATAGATCATTGCCCCCTGCGTGTATGACCAGGACTACCGGGTCACTAGAGTGACAGCTAATATCGACTACCTTAGGTAAGATTTGTGCCCACCGCAGACCTCTAATTTTCCGCCAAAACACATCGACGTTGCGGAAACCAAGACTTCTCCCTCCTGGTCTGCACTCTGCTCTCTGAGCTGTCCAGAATACATAAGAATGGCCAAGCAACCACACTGCTGGTCGGACAGCGCCTTATAGAGACACAATTAGACACAGTCAAAAATTTTAGCACAACGGCAGCAGCTCCATAACCCAAGTCAGCAAATCCGGTCGGATATAGCGAGAAAAACATGCGGACCGCCATCTTCCAATACGCATGACCTCAGAGTCCGGAAGACCATCTCTAGCCGCTTCCGTGGTGGCCCCTATACGGAAAGAGTGAGTCCCGAACTTCCCCCACCTGCTCCCACCTGCGTAAGGTAGGAACGGAAAACAGCCATAAACTGAAACCGCGTCAGTTTCAGACGAGGGGAGCCGTCCTGGTGTGCGAAGAAATTATTACCGGATGTACAAAGGGCACTATACTCTGAGACTAAGCGGACTGGACAAGCCGGACCCGGGACCGGATGGAGAGGAATCCATGCGCCTCGCCCATACTGATCCATCTTGGAACGCCGAACGCGGATTCTAAGCGATTCATTTGCCAAAATCACATCCAGGAATAACAATCCTCCAGGGCGGGGGCGCTAGAAGGAAGCAGTAGCTCACCGATTCGCAATGCGCCGAAAAGGCGACACTAAAACCGGCGGAAAACAATGCAGCCTCAAACATCGATTTGCAGACTGGGGAGCAGCTGGAGATCAAGTTACATAGCAACCTGAAGGAAACTGGACGCCTGCTGTCCTGGCTGACCCCTTCTTCCGCCATCCCCGCAAAGACTGGCAAATAATAAAACTCTTTGTGACGTCCGGCCAACCGCATAACCGAAAATAAAAGGCGACCCCCAATAACCGATGCAGTGCAACCGCTGCTGAAACTCCCATGGACCTTAATCTGAGCATGAACTCCACCGTAACTTCCAAATGCAACTCGTCCCGTAGGGTCACATTCCTCGGACCCACCAGGGACAGCCAGTCAGCCCACGCCTTACCATGCGACCGCCACGTGGCCAGAGTAACCGAAGCGCTGATTAGGGACATCAAGTGGGATCCACTAACCGCCAGAGGTACGCCGGGCATTCCTTGCCAACTTGGTCCGCTTCCAGAAGAAGGGTTCGAAAATCCTGCCAATGGAATCGAGAGAGAGCATCAGCAACCTTATTGTCAACAATTATAACAAAGCTCATCTGTAGTGGAAGTTGTGCTCTGCAGGATGCAAATCTGATACTGATGGAGGTTGATGCTTTTTCTACGAGTTGAAGCAACCTTCTTCTTGTAGTTCTTCCTAAGGGTCTTAGTGGTGTTCCTCTAAGAGAATTTGGGATATTTCCTCCACATCAGGACTGACTGTTACAGTAATATTTCTATCACAACAGGTTGATACCTTAAAGACCGTCTTAGTCTTTGGTTATATTTCTCTTCAGTAAAACTGTTCAGATAAGATCTATTCAAGCCTCTGAGAGAATATTCTTCTCTTGTACAGTTTTTCTCTCCCTGCTGTCGATTTTGGGTGATCCTTCAGCTTTTGTTGGTGAGCTTCAAGAAGGAATTCATTGTCAACACCTAAAAAAATTAATGTCTGCACTCTGCATTAAAATGACAGCCTGGCTGTTCACTAATCCTCCGCCCATCACCAGAAACGTGGTCCAGACCTGAGGCCCTCTCTTCCTTATTCTCTTACAAGTGGCCATTGGTGATTTTAAAAGGGGTTCTCTGGGAATTGAGAAAATGAAAATACTTAAATATTACTTTATTATAAATAGATTCCCAAATACCTTTCATTAGTTATAATGGCTTGTTTTGTCTGGGAAGCAAGCATTAGGAGAAACAAAATGGCCGCTGTCCTATTAGTACACACAGAACCTGTCCTAATCACACAGAAGTTACTTCACAACACTGAGGTAAAGAGCTGCCTCATCCTCCTCTCTGCTCCACTTGTCAGGGATCATGATCCTGAATACAGCTGATAAGAATCTTCAGCCGAATCTCTGTAGGAATAGAATTGATGAGGAGACATGAAGTACAGAGAGGACAGGCAGGACAGATTGTGGTAATGTGGGGCTGTGGTAATGGAGACTGCATACAAGTGCTGCTGCTCATTATCCATATCCCCCCCTCCTCTCTGTGCTTCATGTCGCCTCATGAACTCCATTGCTACAGAGATTCAGCTAAAGTTCTTATAAACTGTATTCAGGGTCAAGTAGGAGAGGAGAATGAGGCAGCTCTTTACCTCAGTGTTTTGAAGTAACTTGTCCTGCTGTGTGATTAGGTTTTGTGTGTACTAATAAGACGGCGGCTATTTTATTTCTCCTAATGATTGCTCCCTAGACAAAATGAGCCTTTATATCTAGTTAAAGGTATGTGGGAATATATTTATAATAAAGTAATATTAAAGTATTTTCATTTTCTTAATTCCCGGAGAACCCCTTTAAATTCATTTTTTCCATTACATCTTTGTTTAGGCCAGTGGATTAAAAGATTAAAAAGTGTCAATCATTACCTAAGGTTTTTTTTCCAAATGACGTTATCCTATGAGTTACCTCAGTGATAACAAAGATACACTACTCACAAAAATTTAGGGATATTTGGCTTGTGGGTGAAATTTCAGGATGAACCTAAAATGCACTCTAACCTTTACAGGTGAACTTAATGTGACCTTAACTTTTAAATGCACATGTCCAACTGTACTTTTTGCACAACTTGCTGTTCTCTAACAGGAAGCTTAACGGCAAAATTCACAATAGGTGTTTGATCCATGAATCGCCCAATAAATTTCCTGGTGCAATTTGAATTAATATTTAAACAGTCCTCCTCATCATGCTGTTCACATTTTGACATCATGAGACCAAGACAACATCTAACAATTGATCAACAGTACCTCACCATTGCTCGACTTCAAGCAGGATGTTCTCAGACAGAAGTGGCCACTGAACTTAGAGTGTCAGAGTGTCAACAGCAAATTGCAACATTGATACAGAGAGACTAGAAGAGTCACATTAAGACATAGAAGTGAACGTCCTTTGGCCACATCCCACACTGAAGGCCCTGTAGAACTGGATGATAAATGCCACACACTTCAGGCACATTTACCATATTTTTCACTTTATAAAGATGCACCCAATGATAAGACCCCAGGTTTTAGAGGAGAAAAATAAGAAAAAAATATTTTTCATCAAACCTCATATCAGATCCTCAGATCAGACCCCCATAAATATCAGGACATCGGATCACACTCCCATATCAGCCCTCCAAGTCAGAACCCCATCAGCTCTCCATGTCAGACTTCCATCAGCCCTCAATGTCAGACCCCCATCAGCCCTCAATGTCAGACCCTCATCAGCCCTTATATCAGCCCTTTATTTGAGACCCCCATCAGACCTCAGATCAGCCCTCAATGTCAGACCCCCCAATCAGTGTTCCTTGCCAGAACCATCAGACCTCAGATCAGAATAAAATAAAAAACTTCTCTTACCTCTCCTCCGCCGCCGACTCCTCTACACCTCCAACAGCAGTCGCGCTCCCATGTCTTCTCTGTGGGCTCCTATGACCAGTGTTGAAGAAAGGCAGGGACACAACAAAGTCGCTTCAATACAGTTTATTGCTTGTTCCAGCCAACTTACAATTCAGTACAGCTAGATCGCAGCCGAGTAAGGTAATCAGTCCATGACATCCACAATAAAGTCATGCTGGCTTGGGTCTCCTCTAGAACCGTCCACAGGTCAGTGTTTGCTTCACACATGCCTTGCAGTCTGAGATCTGCCGCCTCTCACTCAACAGACACACCCTGCTTCCTGCTGCTCACTTTTAAAAGACAATTGTAGACATGAGCCATGTATAAAAAACCCCGGAGTGGATCGTGGGGAGTAAGCACCCACCCAGCTCTTTGCTTACTCCCAGTAAAAGCCAGGCCCGGATTAGCTGTTGCCAGCTATACTAGGTAGCAAAAGTGTCCACTATCTATTTTAGTGGACACTCTAGCTAGTGGCTTCCACTCCACCAAGGCCGGGTACCTTCTAATATGTTTCCTGCACAATTCTCAGTGACACATACCTTCCTTCATATATGAGGCCTGACGCTGCCTCACACTGGCCCGTGCTGCACTGTCACCTGACTGCGTGCAGCATCAGGTCTATTTTTCAAAAGAATCAATGCATGGAATTTAAACTGATGGAAATCACGTCATGAAATAATTCTTTCATATCTGTCAGCCATGGTATCCTGTTTTACTTAAAGGGAATGTGTCATCCGAAAATGATCTATTGTTTAAATCAAGTTTTTCTGAATAATATTTTTTTTTTTTAGAATTTTTGGTGATGTTTTTTGAATTTTCCATGTCACTTTCAACATTTAAAAAATAATCCTAAAATCATGCAGTTTTTACACCTGCCTCATTGACTTCTATGGGAGAGTTTTCTAGGCATGCTCTGTGACCTATGCAGAGGTCAGAAGAAAGTAGATAAGCTGTGATATCACCTATTGTAAATGGATCCCGTATTATCTATACAAAGATGATAGCTGTTATTATATTTCTGTCTGAAAAGTTACTTGTACAGAATAGGAATTCTCAACATATTAGGTTAAAGGCATGTGTAAAAAAAAACTGCATAATTTTAGATTTTTTATAAAATACAGATAGTGACATGGAAAATTAAAATAAAAATCAACAAAAATTCTAAAAACCTATGTTTAACATAGAAATATGATTTAAACAATAGATGATTTTCTGATGACACATTCCCTTTTAAGCTTCCTACACATTCTGTGTGCAGCATACTACAGCTATACTATTTGTATAGCATATAAAACTAGAGAAAACCATAAATAGTATGAATGCATCTGCTCTTGAATGTGGTAGCTCACTGTTTGGATGACTAGACTTAAGCATCAAAATGAACATCTGGAAGAGGCTTGCAATGCTCCAAAATATTCTGTTTCAGTGATGTCAAGAGACAAAGAACGTCCTATTTTTACATGGCTTTAATGACCATATAATGTCACTTCATGAGATGAGCCATTGAATTAATAGTTTGAGCTCACAATCTGGAAATGCTTTGAAGGCACAGATGTGATGAATTGACAGCTGAGCAAGAAACATCTAAAAGCTGCATATTTTACCTTAACTTTTATTAAGATCAATGACTTTTTCACATAAACTTTAGTTGTAAGCTCATCATTGATAACACGTTTATTTATTCCTGCTGCTTATATAGCAACATATTCCAAAGTGCTATACAGAGATTGTCAAGCACGTCCATTCCTGACACAATCTAATTTTGCTATATCACACATAGTAACATAGGTTGAAAAATGACATCATACATCAACTTTCTTGGATCAATTAAGCAACATTAAAGGGAACCTGTCATCTCCGAAACACCCCCTGAACTAGAGTAAGCGTTGTATAGTGTAAGTGATGCTGAATCAGAATATGTAAGTTTTATCTTCATACTCCCTTCTATTCCGATGCTGTGCTCCCACAAACCAGCAGTAAAATACATTCACAGGACTCATCTTTGAGTCCTCTCCATTATGTGAGTGAGCACTGGAGTCCAGTGAGTGCATTTTACTGCTGATTTGTGAAAGCACAGCATCAGAATGGAAGTGAGTATGAAGATAAAAATTACATGTTCGGATTCAGCATCACTTACACTATACACCGCTTACTCTAGTTAAGGGGCTGTTTCGGAGGTTCCCTTTAAGGCCTCATTTAAACTACCATGTCCATATCGTGGTCTGCAAATCATGGATCCGCAAAATACAGTACATTCCATGTACAATCCACATTTTTATATCTCCCATCAGTAGAAATTACTATTTTTGTCTGCAATACGGACGCAATACTCTAACTGTAAAGAATGCTTTCCTCCACATGTAAAGAATGTACCCTGGCATCCGCCCGGCAGTGTGTTAGTTGATGTCACCAGCTCTGGTGGGCAGGTTTTAGCACTGCCCTAGCCGTTTTACAGGCTAGGGCAGCGCTAAAGCCCGCCCATCAGTGCCGGTGATGTCAACGGGCTCACTGCTGGGCGGAAGCCTCCGCCTGCCAGAGCCCAGCTCGTCACTGTAACTTGACAAAATTTCTTTGCCCTGCGTCAGGCTCTTGTCAGGCAGGCTGCCTGGGTGAAATTATAGAGCTGAACCCGGACAGCCCCTTTAACCTAGGAGTAAAGTACTGTTCAAAAGTTTTAGGCAGGTGTGGAAAAATACTTCAAAGTAAGAATACGAGCAAAAATAGAAGTGTTTAATAGTTTAAATTCATTCATTAAAACTATCAAGATCTTCAGTATAAGGGTACATTCTGACCGTAAGTGTTTTGCAGTCCGCAAATTGTGGATCCTCAAAACATGGATACCGTCCATGTGCCTTCCGCATTTTTCAGAACGCACAGGGCCATCCCTATATAGAAATGCCTATTCATGACCATGATTACTGACAAGAATAGGGCATGCTCTATATTTTTTGCGGCGCCGCGGAATGGAAGTACGGATACGGACAGCACATGGTGTGGTGTCCCCATCTTTTGCGACCCCATTGATATGAATGAGTTGGCACACATTCCGCAAAATTGCAGAATGGATGCAGACCCAGAAATATAGCTATCTGAATGAGCCATAAAGAAGAATAGGGAGTCCTGGAAGTCATGAATATGGCCCCCACAGAGCCCTGATCTCAACATCATTGAGCCCATCTGGGATTATATGAAGAGACAGAAGAATTTGAGCAAGCCTACATCCACAGAACTAGTTAGTTCTCCAAGATGGTTGGACAACCTCCCTGCCGAGTTCCTTCAAAAACTGTGTACCCAGAAGAATTGATGATGTTTTGAAGGCAAAGGGTGGTCACACCAAATATTGGTTTGATTTAGATTTTTCTTTTCTTCATTCACTTTATATTTTGTTAATTGATAAAAATAAAATATTAACAATTGTATTTTTGAAAGCATTCTTACTTTGCAGCATTTTTCACGGCTGCCTAAAAGTTTTGCATATCACTGTATGTTTTTGAAACAAATATCAGCAGAACATACAAACTCCATGCAGCGCAACAGTGCTAACCACTGAGCCAGCGTGCTGAGATGTTTATAGTTTATGCATTGTAAGCTTTTATATCTATTATCAGGGGCGTAGCTATAGGGGGTGCAGAGGTAGCAGTCGCTACCGGGCCCAGGAGCCTGAGGGGCCCCAAAGATCCTTGTGCCGCATAAGAAGACACACAAAGTACTGAGGGAAGGGGGGCCCAAGCTGAACTCTTGCACCAGAGCCCATGAGCCTTTAGCTACGCCCCTGTCTATTATTATTATTATTATTAGCAGTTATAGAAAGTGGAAAATCAGGTCCTGGAGGAAACCCACATGTAGTCCTGATCTGTTTATATTCTAACACAACATTCACTGCCATATCAATTGCAGAAACCACAACAGTTGAAAGCAGCACAGCAGCCTCAGCACTTGGTGCCTAGCTACAAAGATGCATAAATGTGTAAGATGGGGAAACGCCCCTGTTAATTATAAACAGAGAAAATAATTTTACAACATCCACGTTAATAAGGTTTTAAGGAATTAATTATAATTTGCAATTCTGGCCAGCTTCTTGTATTTTGAAAGAGTGGAATCTAGTAAGGGAGCACATGAGTGCACTTCTCACTACCCTGAGAATGATATTCAGCGTGCAATGCAGACTTTTGTATACAAACTCCAGCCTGCTATTGTTCACGGTCCTGGCGCAAATGGTGGTGGTGCCATTCAAGGTCCTGGAGTCAATGATTATGCTGCCCCTGAACACTAACAGGATTGCTACTTCAAAAGGTCCTATTGCAGTATAGAAGCTCTTCTCACCACAAAGATCCGTGGAACAGCAGACACTACCTGAAATGCTGATCAAAGTGTTCATGGCAGTAGCAGCTTCTGGACTCCAACATAGTGCCTGCTTCTGCAACCTAACTTATGCTGTGAATTGCACATGCCATAGAGCATGCACTGTTCAAAGCTGATATCGCTCCAGTATAGGAGCTATGATTTTTTTATATAGCACCACCTACTGTTTGTTTTTTTCTTCATTTCTCTGTCCACCTCGCTGAGATACTTGCACATGCTCGGTTCTAGAGATGAACAAAATGATTGTACAGAATCAATTTGTCCAATCAGCAGGGCTGTTAGAATTGACCTGTCTGATCTCTAGGGCTTATGCAAATGAAGAAGCCCTGCTGATGGACAAATCAATTCAGTAGAATCATGTCTCTCATCTCTGAGTCAGTTCCATCCTTCAAATGCCATCACCAACCATAGCTTTGATTAGACGCTGTGACAGTTTCTGGACATGCCCCTGGGCAATTGGAGCAATAAATGGGGAGAGCTCTGGATCCATGTGAAGTACATGGCTGGTTCTAAAAAGAGACTGTCAAGTATTGCACATTGATTTTCATTTTTAACATTATTCATGAGATAACCCTCTTTAAATATTCATATCATGTGCACAATTCAAGCTTGCCTGGATGTTCAAGAAGTGGCAAGGTAGAACACATTTTGCTTTGTAAAGCACTTAAGGGAATGGGTGAAAATCCTTAGGTCCATATGGAAAGGATCTGGTTGTTCCATTCACTAAGAAAAACAAAACTTGATAACATAAAAATGCACATCTTGTGACTTGTCCCTCACATCATGTAACATGCATTGAAACATCAGTTGAAGAGCAATACAGCTGGGATTTGAAGTTGCCTAGGGAAAGGACTGTCCAATGAGACAAGGAACGTTATTGTTTAAAGCCTCACAGAAGAGCTGTGAAGGAAGCCTCATCCTCTGAAATACTCACAACTGGCTTTTTCCAAGTTGGGTGCAGCACTATGCTTCCCATGTCTGCGGCTAATGACTTGCAGCTGTTGCTAATCTGTGCCTCTGATTTCCTTTGATTACTATGTGTATTGATGCCTGTGGTAAATAGGCATCTGCCAGGTGGCAGCATAATCAAGAGAAAATATAAAAGTCCCCTGTTTCAAATTCAATGTGACACTATGCGTGTGTATAGGCAGCAGCTTGATTGTTAAGGATGTACAAGGATCATTAATGGCTTCCTGAGAATAGAAATTCCTTGGGGGGTAAGCAATGCTGGGCCGGCTTATGTCATCTGAGGAAGTTCTACAACAGTGTTGCACTTGGTAAAAGTCTTTCAAATGGCATCAGATGGCCGGACGCTCATCCAAAAACAAATAATTGTAGAGCAATAAACTATAATTGCTCTTATACAACATGGCTCACATGTGGAGATCCCTGTTCTAGGCATTAATATTCTTCACTGTTCCAAGACTAGATTGAACACAAGATAATGTGTGAGTTGGTTGCAAGAGGTGGTCCACAGGTGTTTTGCCATTGGTGACTGTATTAAATGAGACACATTTTCAGAATGTCAAGTTGAACCAAGAAAATGGGATGCGGCTTTAAACGGAATTCATCTTTGAAGATTATTTTTAACTTTTTATATTGGAAAAAATAAAATGTATTAACTTCCCAACCAATGTGTTAAATCAGCTATATTTAATCCATATAGACAAGACATATAGCATACTAGCATAAACATTCTTTAGAATTAAACGGTTTAAAATGGATTTACATTCACCGAGTTAAATTTATAAATGCACGGTAATAATACTTAAAGGGGTTGTCTAAGTAAGGGAACCATACAGATACCTTAATGTTGCTGGATCTGCATAGGGAAGCATATTCACCTGCTCCCCACCGCTGGATTCCGCTCACTTGTCAACATCCGGTTTGATGGATGTCACATGTTCCACTGCAACCAATGACTGTCCCCTACATCCATGTCCAACTGTTTGCATAGACACATAGCTGGTGTTCACCTGATTAAAGTGTTGTTTCCTTAGTTGATCTGAGGCTGCCCAAGCTATGACACCTTTTCTTAATATTAGACCTTTAGTGCAACGAGACTCTCACCATTGTTCTTGTTGCACCCAAGCTCCACTCCTTTCTGTGGCCAGCTCCTCCCTGGCTGCTTTGCCACTGCCTGGCCCTTTCAATCAAGGCAGCCAGGGAGGAGGATGACAGAAATGAGTGGAGCTTGGGTGCAACAAGAGCAATGGTGATGGCAAAGGCCTTTAATGCATATTAAGAAAAAGTATTATAACTCAGGAATGGAGCCTCAGGTCAACAACAGAAAACAGTGTCTTAATCAGGTGAACCACAGCTATGTGTCTATGTAAACAGTTTGATAGGCAGGTTGCTGATGACAGATTCACTTTAAGCCAGGCATACTACCTGGTTGGGATGATCCTCCTAATTAAAATGATACAACGGTTGCAGTGTTCCACAGAAAAAAAAGAGTTTTATTCTTTTTTCAAACAAGGTCTTTAGTGGACTGAGGGGTGGGGCCTAGCCTCTTGGTACATCTAAGCTCCTCAGCTTTCCAGTGCTCACCACACCCCTGAGTGCACTTAAGTCCGCATTTCACAGGTGGTTTATCCTTTAAATAAAGGTACATAAAGTATAGATACTAACAAATCTGATCAACAAAGACTGACTAGTGTGAACCATGTCTCAATGCAAAGAACTAACAGGACAGCTCAGAAGATGTGTTACAGAGATCCATGAAACTTGAAAATGCTATAAATGCATTCTTAAAGACCTGGATGTATATCAATCCACAGTTAAACAACGTATCTACAACTGGGGTAAATTCCACACTGTTCCTTCTCTCCCTAATAATGGTAAGATTACTTCAAGAGCAAATGGCAGATGTGAAAGAAGTAAGGAAGAACCCATAGATAACAAAAAAAGTCTGTAAACTGCAAAAGCCTCTGTTCATGTGACTTAGGTTCATAGAAGGACACCACAAGGGAAGCTGCTGCTGTCCAAAATAAAAAAAAAAAAGAACATTGCGGCCCAGCCTAAGCTTGCCCAACCCCACATTTCTATAATGCATCTGGGATAATTTTCCATGGACAAATGAAACAAAAGTCAAACTTTTTGCACAACTGGCTGTGTTCAGAGGAAAAAGCACACACCATCTCCAAAACCTCATCCTAACTATGAAGCATGGTGGAGGGAACATTATGTTTCGGGGCTGCTTTGCTGCCTAGATGACCTGTGATCATAGAGGGGACAATGAATTTTAAGGTTAAAGCATTTTACAGAAGAATGTAAGGGCAGAATTCCATAACCGGAATCTGTAGAGACATGGAGTGATGCATAAGACAAGACCCAAAGTACACTAGTAAATCAACTAAGTCCTGACCTTAACCCTATGGCATGACCTGAAGAGGGTTGTGCACACAAGGCTATACTATATAAGTACCAGCCCTGTAGGCTGGAAAGGAGGAAATATAGCATATGATTTGGGGCTGACTTGGCCAGTTACACTACACCAGCTGTCCATAATATATAGGTAGTAGATGATGTGATGGGTAGCAAAACCCCAACTGAGAAGGTAATTTTGCATGTGTCTGAACTGTGCAGATAAAACAAGCTAATACTCACATAAGACACTGCCAATCTATTTCTTCAATGATGTCATGACCATGTGATCAGTCACATGGTTTAGGAGGTGACAGGCTGTTTGTGTGATCCTAACCATGTGACTGATCACATAGTCATGACATCATTGAAGGTCCTTGCAAGCTATGGTGAAAGGAGTGTTTCTTCTCTGCCTTGGCCTGTCAATCAACAGAGCCTCTAGGATCAGGGGTAACGCCCCGTGCACCTAGAGGCCTTATTAGCATAAAATAAAAGTTAATTTTATATAAAAATGGGGGCACCAGTAAATAAAGCAGATATATATTTGGAATCAGGTGACATTAGCACATCTCTAATGTCAGCCTGATTCATACCGAAAAAACTGGTGACAGAAACCCTTTAAAAAGTGGGTCCTGGGGAAGAGAGGATACTCGCTGGCCTATCTCTAGAGGCCATCTTAACCTTCTGATGCATCTATAATAATAAACTAGATAGTCTACCCACGTTATTATATTGATATCAGTTATTTGAGATGCTGGGCTGGTAGGTTGGGGGCTCACCTTTCTCAGGGGCCCATCGGGGGATTCCCCTGTTCCCCTGTGGGCCAGTCCGAGCCTGGAGGTATCTCTCAAGGAAAGGGAAACATCTTGTTAGCACCACCTTGTAGAAGTGATTCCCTATGAGTCAGAATCTGAATTTCTAACTACACCTTGGGATGTGAGAAAGGAATATTGCCAAGCCAAATATCAATCCGAATATGCATTTGTCAGAACGGATAAATTCCATACATAGCTGATCTCTTTAAGGAGACTCAGCACCAGGGGCGTAGCTATAGGGGGTGCAGAGGTAGCAGTCGCTACCGGGCCCAGGAGCCTGAGGGGGCCCAAAGACCCTTGTGCCGCATAAGAAGACACACAAAGCACTGAGGTAAGGGGGCCCAAGCTGAACTCTTGCACCAGGGCCCATGAGCCTTTAGCTACGCCCCTGCTCAGCACCCTTCATAGAAGTGAGACATACCTTAGATTAACCCCATTTTTCTGATACCATAAAGTCCAAGCGATATATTATTTCTGATATTTAATAGTACCATTATATACATAAATTGTTGTAACTTCAAAGAAGTGAGAAACAGCTATGAAAAGTCATACTGTAGACAACACCAAGGAAGGGTAGCTAGCCCCATTAGGTGGTGCTAAAAAGGCATCTTTATTCCTCCCAGATGAGAGCTAATTTTCATACAATTTCCCACAATCCACTAAATACCGCATGATTCTGAGCAAAGTGTTCTTTAAGTTTATTTATTTAAAAAAATAAATAGCGTAGGTTTTAAAAAGATGGGTAAATGTTTTCGAAGATTTTCATCCATCACTAAAGTATCTATTTCAGTCAAACCTTGCAGTCACGTTGTTGAAGAATAAAAGAAAAATGCACCAACACAGTAATCCATTAAAAGAAGCAGCAGGAGAAGTCTTTCAAACGCCACTGATTTCTTGAAGGATATTAAGAAGCCATCTAATTGCCTTTTCATATATAACTTACCTTGAATGTGAAAAGATTTTTTTTCCTGATTGCCAAAGTGTGTGACTTCATGAATTGCAGATTCATTTTAGAGACTCTTGACAGCAAATGGCTTAGGAGGACATGGAAAGAAAAGTAAAGAATACATTAACATTAAAAGAGGAGAAGAAACAAAGTGGGTCATTTACAATCTAAAAATCTAGAACTGCAAATTTTTATTTGTCCTTCAAACCACCCTTTTTTGGGGGGATGGGTTAGCAATATACAATAATACAATAAAATGGCCAATGCCTTTTCTTTACCAATAAACTTGTTAAGTAGGGAGAAGGCCACAGCGCTGTGAATATACCATACAGTATACCAGTCTTAAACCAAAGTTAGTTATTAAGAGGCACAAGTCTCTTAATAAATGTGGCATGTTTTGGACTAAACGAAAGTCAGAAAATGAAATTAGTTTTGTTTTCTGGTTTCAGTATTAATAAATCTGTACCAGCTTTAGGTTATGCTCCTACCAGGTAAACATTTTTTTTTTCAAGCATGGCATAAAAACATGATCGCAACTTTTTTTTACTTTTCACTGTTGATTAACCCCCCTCCCCACTAGAGTTAAAACCACTAAAGCCAATAATAAAATGGCATGCATTAAATTTCTCAGCTCCCTCTGGTGGCAGCTACTGACTCAGAATTTAATCTGTTATAGAGGTTATCTAACTTCTGGGAGGAAAAAATAATTAAAAACAACAGCAAACATTAGAAAATTAAAAAATATATACTTGCTTACAAGAAGCCAGAAAGCAACTCTCTAAATTGACACACATATTAAATACACAGATGCAGCAAATATAAATTGTTTTTTCTGTGTTGTGTCAATTTGAAGTTTGCTGCAAATGTATTTTAATGCATTCACATTAAAGATTGCTAACTGTATACATTCAAACTTTAATAAAACAGATTGAGCATGCAACAAAGGGTGGAACTGCACTATCTTTTTGTCCTACTACACATAGGGCAGGCAGAAGCCTCCTGCTCCAGCCAGTTGCCTTCCAGCCAGACACATGACACAACCGTATTTTTGGCCCACATCTGATCTACATTTTTTTACGGATTGGATGCTGACCCATTCATTTCATTTGGAGCACAAAAAATGCAGACAGCACACCATGTGTCTGCAGTCCGTATGTCTGCAGTCCTGCATAAAACAAAGAACATGTCCGATGCTTTGCGGACAAGAATAGTCACTTTTACAATGGGGATGTAACATGGACATGCGAAAGGTCTAATGGCAGTGGCTCATTTTCTCAGGGGATTCATTTTAATACTCATTACCAATTTGTGTTATCTTTGCTCAAGTTTGTTTTGACACATAATTATTTTATATTTGATAAACGGTGGGGACTGCTATGGGGGGGGGGCCCATGTGGCCCCTACATATGCCAATCATTTCCTGACTGGAGGGAGGACAGTATTGTATTCCCAGATGATCAATCCTGGTGGAGTGATTTGATTGTATTTTGGACACGTTACATTGATGATGTTTTTCTCATATGGAATGTTAATCTGGAGCTCAATGACTCCATGAATGTGCTCAATATTCATGAGATCAGTCTCTCGTTTACTTCTGAGTTTCATTTTGACAAAACCACCTTTTTAGATGTGGAAATTTGGAAACAGGCACACAAACTTACAACACCTGTGTTTAGAAAACATACTGCCACCAATAAATGACTACACTGGGAGAGTTACCATCCACCAGCCCTTAAGAGAGGGATCCCCAAAGGCCATTATTTGAGAATGTGGAGGAACAGCTCGGATTCAGAAAACTTCCACTTGGAATCTAGGAAGCTCCATAGGAGGTTCCTTCCTACAGAGGAGTTACCCAGAGCTATTGCTGAGAAACTTTTAAACATGCCAACATCCAAGATAGGAACAATTTATTAATACCTATAGCATCTGTTGAGTCAAGATATCATCAGGATTATCTCTATTTATGATGTGTCCAACAGAGATATTAGGAATATTCTGAACAAATACTGGCTGTTATTACTGATGGATCCAGATCTCTCAGATGTGATCTTATCTCATCCTAGTGTTACTTCTCAAAAAGTAAGGGGTTTGCAGTCACAGACTTGGGACGATTAAATGGTAACAAATCCATTTTGCTATATTTGTTTCCATCTTGGTTTTTTTGTTTGTTCATTATACATATAGATTACCTGCCTATTGATCCCCTGAAGAACCTAAGAGAGGGGAAACTCATTGGGATGTTTTTAGGGTATACTAAGGGACATTAGTAGTAGGCACGGGGACAGAGTGCATCTACCATTTGGGTGCAATGTAGCTAGGGACTAGACAGGGACAGGATCCCAACTATGCCCAATCCCACCACTCCTCCCTCTGTTTTGATTATCAATTTTTTTTAATATCTCTTGATCATTTTCTGTTTGTTGTGTTCAGGGTCGGACTGGGAACCTAAAGTGGCCCTGGAAAAATACTAAAAGTGGCCCTGTTTTGTAGTCGGGTCCAAATTGATGGAAGGCAGATCCAGCAATACCATATTGTGGCACATTATACCACCCCAACGGAGCCAAATACCACAAAATACTGCCAGCAGCACAAAATAGATCCCCAAAAACTTCCACTGGCCCGGCAGTGAGGAGGGCCCAGGTGGCCTCCTGAGGAGAGGCCAACAGGGAAATTTCCCTGTAAGGTCTATGGCCAATCTGCCCCTGGTTGTGTTGCTTTAATAAATATTTGGGTTGAAGATACCTGCTCACATAGTTGAGCTGTTTTATTGGTCTACATTAAAGGTTAGGTTTTAAAGGTTTATGCTCTCTGTGCGACAAGTTTCTAAATTGCATGATTCACGAATTCATTGATATTTATGTCTAGGAGCCACAAAATACATAACATCAGCGTGAATGCATCCTAAGGAAGAGGCTGGGGAGCATGGCTGATATTCTAGTAGATCTTATGATGTAAATATTTTAATCTCACAGAAAATGTGTTTATATATTTCTAAGTTTTACTGAGATAAGTATAACAGGATCAAAGGAAAAGGGATAAAAGGAAAAAGGGTGAAGGGCTTTAAAAAAAAAAAAAATATATATATATATATATATATATATATATATATATATATAATATAATTTTTTTTACTATACTTTACTATCTGCATTTTCTTTGTTCTTTTAAAGTAGAAATACACTTTAAGAAAAAAATTGCATGCAAATGGTTATAGCAACCCCTAGTGTTTCATTTCTTCTATGTTCACTATGTTTTTTAACCCCTTGATGACATGTGCCATACATGTATGGCGGATCTCAGCTCTTAAAAGATGATGCCCATTCCGAAGCAGGGCGAAACCTATAGCTGCCAGGTGCCTGATATGTAACACAGCAGACACCGGGAGCTAATGTCTTCCATCAGTGTTAACGCCGATCACAGGCATTTAAACTCTCAGATGCTGTAGTCAATTATGACCACGGCATCAGAGGCAGCTTTCCTGGGAGCGCTCTGCTCCCAGGGCCCATACAGCTTCCCTGTGATGAGATCAGAGGGGCTGTTTGTTGGGGGCGATAGGCTGAAACCTGTACCAGGCCTATCACAAGTATATTCCAATGTAGGTCTGCAGGTAGCAGTACTGTATTGGAATATGCTGAATTTACCGTATACTACTGTATTAAATCACAGTAGTATATTGGAGAAGCAATCTAATCAATCCCCTTTCTCCATAATAAAAATAATAGAAAATAAAGATCATAAGAACAGCCATGTTCAAAAATACCTGAACTATTAAAATATAACGGAAAAGAATTAAAATTGCTGATTCACAGTAAAAAAAAAAAATTATAAAAAGTGATCAAAAAGTCATACACACTCCAAAATGGTATCAATAATAACTGCTCCATGAATGGAAATATAAAATAATTATGGGGGTCATAATATGGCATTGCAAAGAAAAAAAGTTTTTTATTTTTTTCAGTATTAAAATATATAAAAACTATATAAATCTGATATTACTGTAAAGGTACTGACCCAGAGAATGAAGTGAACAGGTCAGTTTTACCGAAAAGAGAATGCTGTAAAAATGGAACCCATAAATCTATGGCGCAAGTTTTTTTCCTATTCCATTCCATTTGGAAATTATTTCAAGCTTCCCACTACATCATATGCAATATTAAATAACATTAGAAAATACAACTTGTCCTGCAAAAAGCAAGCCCTCATCCGTCTATGTGAATGGAAAAATTAAAAAAGCTATGGCTCTAGGAAGGCAGGGAGTAAAAAAGGAGACTGCAAGAATGTAAAATCGCCATGTCCTCAAAAGGTTAAAGTACAGGAACCTTTTAATCATTCCACTTGAAATTGATGTTTTGCCTCATCTAACAAGGATTTCAAATATTTAATCATCGCTTTTAAGGCTATTTTCAAAAGTGGCAGATTTGTCACGGAATTTTAAAAAATCTGTCCCATACATCTAAAGGGAGTTTATAAAAACACACACAATTTTTGTCACAGTCAGGTCTGCAACAAGGCTTCCACGTATGAACATACCCTTATTGTAATATATATATATATATATATATATATATATATATATATATATTTAAAAAACTTTATAATAAAAATCGTAAATATAATTTTGTCTTGTCTGAGATTTCGCAGTACATAACCTACATTTTCTTATGCCATTACATTGTATTTGCTGCATTTTACATAATAATATTAAGAGTTCCTATGACATAACTACTACTGCATACATTTCCTTTTACATCCTGGCTTTTGAGGATGTATATGTTACTTTTTTCCCTGACATCCATGCATGAGATATTTTCTTGTAAAAGATGCAAAAAGATAACTTGCATTAGTCTATTATACAACTGTGTATAACTTCATAACTGGATTGTAAATTATGAGTTGATGCTACTTATAATGCAATTTTCTAAATGATCACTAGATGGCAGCAGAAACGTACTCTGCAGTGCATGGAAATACTGATCCATCTAAAAGCTATTAGAGTGGAAATATGTTATCCAGTGTTAGCCAAGATCATCTGTTTTGTTCTGGATTTCCATGGCATTTTTGACCAGTGGTATGCACATAAAGGATTTTCTATGTCAGCTTTGAATTTTACTTAGGACACATTTCCAGGCATGTGGATATGGTTAAAGAACCAAGGAAAACAACTGTTAAAGCATTGCTATTCTACTCATTCAAAAATATAGCAAATACTGTATAAGAAAGCAGCTTAGAACAGTATCTAATAGGCTAAAAGTTCAATGATTAATACAGTAAATGAGTCTGATCAGAGTAGTAGTATTAGGAGCTTAATGGGAATGTGAAAATGACCTGTTGTTTAAATCACTTTTTTATGTTTAACATATTTTCAAAGAATGTTTGATTATGTTATTCTTAATTTTCCATGTCAATATCTATATTTAAATGGAAGCCATAAAATCCTGATTTTTTGCATTGGCCACTAAACCTAATAAAAGGCACCACTTCTTGGTCTGTACAGATCACTTTACTGCAGTTACCTGCTTATTTCTCATTCTAATCCTGCCCGTAATGATATTACCTCTGTTTATAGATAAGACAATATTCACTATTCAGGTGTGGCCTGAGCATGCTGCTATGAACACATACCTTTCAGATTGCACACATGGCACTTCTTATTTTCTACTGCTGGGGCCTATTGTAATACCTAAACATAGTTTTGGCCAATCTCAGACAGGACTCATGGCTACCCTGGTCAGTTGTCTAGCCCCCATACCTACAGGTGAACCATCAGCTTTGTCTCCCACTGCAAGGGGGTTCATACCTGTGTCTAAGCATGGACCCCTGTGATACCTGCTTCCAGCCTGGATTTTCCATCTACGCCAGCCATCTTTCACTACCCTGAACTCTCTGATGCCTCAGAGACCTCCCTGTCTGCCTCACAGAGTAGACATAGCAAACGTCCAAAGCGTAAAGATATTTGGACTCTTCTCAGTGAATTACCCAACATAGAAAGACCTAGAGTCTATGCTGCTTTGGGTTGAATCAAAGCAGGAACAGTCCATTGCTACCATCAAGGCAGAATTTCAAGGTTTCTCTGCCCAAGTGTCCTCCCAGGAGCAAACTACTACTGCTCTAGATGTCTGCCTTTCTACAGTCGAGGAGACCCTATCTATGCAATGAACCCTAAACAGGCATCTCCTGCTTCAAATTGATGATCAACAAAACAGAGGGTGGCACAACAATATCAAACTGCATGGGATCACCGCAAATGTTTCCACTAATGGGTTACGCTCTGCAGTGACAACAATCTTTAATACCCTCCTGTCTAGATCAGTGGATGAGGTGATAGACATGGACAGAGTACACTGTGTTGTGAGTCCTAGATGCCCTTATAATTCTACACCCAGAGATGTTCTCTGTAGAGTAGACTTCTTTAGAGAAAAAGAGATTTTACAACAGGCCTAGCGATAGGAGCCAATTTCATTTGCAAGTGCTCAGATTCATTTACTCCCTGATATCTCTCAATGCAATGAGACGTCTACTCAAACCTCTACTCCAAACTGTAAACTATCACTGAGACAGGAGCAACATACCATTTACGCCACCCATTCCTTTATATTGTCCGCAGAAATGGAACTTCATTTGCCCTTCACTCCCCGGACCAACCTGAGGATTTGGTGCGTTTTATGGAACTTTCTAGGCCTTACTCTTCCAGACTGGTTGAACTTTCCTCTTCCTCTACCACAGGCTGCTCCACTTTTGCCACATGCATCATCAGAGATCTTTCCCTTCTGCACCTCTTCCTGCCAGGGAAGCCCCACATAAAACCTGCATGGAGACCACAGGATGTGATTGAAGCTCCCATAACTTGACTATTCCTTTATATATATAGAGCTAGTAGTATAGACCTTTATAGTATAGAGCTAGTATTCACAGGTACCATAGTGTACTGGAGTCTTACCTGTTTGCCAATGTAGTTAGGGTTAACACAATCTTGGCTACACATTTTTAGATTTTATAAATGGTGGTGTTTTGATGACCGCTATTTTACCATGTTCTCCCTAGTTTTCATTGACAGTAACCTAATATTTTATTTTTGTAGGTTATGAGTCATACTTCCTTTTCCTTTCTAGTTCCGGTTCACCTTTTCATTAATGCTTGTCCTCTCCACCAGAAGATTGCAACTCCTGGGTTGTTTATTCGAGGGCATCTCAGGATCTGCTTAGTGGAAATTTCCACTGTGTGTTCTGTTTAGTTTTTTTGTTTTGTTTTTACCTGCCTTGGGTTAACTAGGTTGAGTATATAGCGTTATTAGTTATACCTTTGTTTTCTTTTTCTCTACTCTTATCCTAATCTCTTCTTCCTATTTAACCTTCCCTTTTCCCTTTCCTTTTTCTCCCTCCCTTGTGTGTGTGTGTACATGCTGTTTTTATTTACAGATCATGACCATGTGCACTCTATCTTTGCCGCTATTAATATCAATGGGTTGAATTGATTGAATTGAATTGACTGGTTGATTGATTTTATACTGGAAACACATTTCCATTAGGGGACTATGCCAGTTTTTAACTCTCCTTGCTACCCCAACTCTTACCATAGCTGCTTCTCTGAGTCAAAGTCCCACAGGGTCAGTACTCTTATTTCTAGAAGTGTTCCCTGGGAATTGACTGCCACCCAAACTGATAACAATGGTAGGTTTCTGTTTGTTAAGGAACAGTTAGCAGGACAACTATATTCTTTGGCCAACATTTACCTCCCCAATTTTAATCAACATACTACCCACAGGGTATTCTAACTAGACTAGCAGATTCTGCTGCTCAGAGGGGATTTTAATTATGCCCTAGAGCCCCTGGTAGATTTCTCTAGAGGAGCTTCTCACATGGCTTTCTCTTACCATAACTGCCTTAAACGTCTATGTCATTCACATCAGTTGGTCGATGTATGGCGCTCTACTCATGGTCATGATTGTACTTTTTATTTCCCAGTTAGGGATGTCTATTCTCACGTAGACTACTTTTTCATTCGGCATTCTGTAGTACCCCTTCTCTCCCCCTGTCATATCGATCCAATTACATTTGCAGATCTTGCTATTCTCCATGTTTCATTGACATCCTCCCTCTCTTTACCTAGGTCCTGGCACCAGTGGTTAAATTAGTCACTTTTGCAAGACCTAGTGGTCTCCCAAGATGTTCACTTGGTTCTCAGTCATTATTTTGATAAAAACCCTGTGGAGAACACCTTGCCTCTCTCTCTCTGTGGGCAGCTCATAAATGTTTGGTTAGGGGGATGTTCGGGAAACGGGAAATGGCACAAGACAGGGCTACCCTTTATTGTCCTTGATCTTTGTCTTGACACTGGAATCTCTCCTAAGGACTAATTCAGAATGAACACTAATATTCAAGGTCTTCTGGTTGGCTCTCAGGATATTAAGATTGCCGCTTAATTATGCAGATGACCTTCTTTACTTTGTCACTAGTCCACAGACAACACTCTCTAACACAATGGCAGAATTTCAAAAGTTTCATCAGAGGTCCTTACTATATTTCTCCTGAGCAATTTGGAATACACACTTGCCTTCTCCTTTCCATTCTGTTGGACAGTTGGAGCTATCAAATATTTAGGCACTTGGATTCAGAGGGATCTAGGAGAGATTTATCAACTACATCTCACTTTTGCACAAAATATGGGCTGATCTCCGTAGATGGTGCAATGGGCTATACACTTGGTTTCGTCAATGTGCTGTTTTTGAAATGAATGTCCTGCCTTGTATATTATACTTTTTACAGACTCTTCCTATTAAATTACCACTTAGTTTACCTCTATAAATCAGGACCTCAAATTTATCTGACAGACAAGAAGGCTAAGTTAGCTCATTCTCTTCTCAACATACCCAAGGAGAGGGGGGGCTTGGGATCCCTAACTTACATAAATACCATAAAGCCTCCATACATTTGATTGGTGTTGACATACCTCACTGAAGCAATGGATTGCTATTGAGCATTTGTATCCTAAATCACCACCTTTTCTTCTCCTATAGGCGGGGACCCCAACTACCTCTTCTCTGATATCTCATCGTACTGTAGGCCCCACTCTACTGATCTGTCAAAAGCTTTTCCACTGGTACAGGTTTCACCATCTCCATTCCCACTGTTCCCGATCTTGGGTCACCCTGACTTCCCAGCAGGCTCTGTAGTCAGCACATAACATATTCAGAACTGCTCACCCTTTTTGACCCTTGCCAACTGGGCCCTTAGAGAGCCATGCAGTTATCCCGTTTTCTATTTACTCTCCTCTCGCAATCAGCTTATGATAGATCCTAACTTCTTTTGAAAAAGCCTGCATTGGTTCAAGTATTCTCCAACACTCTTTATCTTTATAAGTTATTGATTTGACCTCCTTTTGATTTTTGACTGCCATACATTGATGACTGGGTGTCCGACTGTGGTCTTACCATTTTGTCAGATCAGTGTTCCCAACTATTCCATATTGCCCATAAATCCTCTATAGCTAGTAAATACCAAGAAGCGGGTGGCAAGACACATCTGACTTTCTCTCAGTTCTTTCCTTTTTCAATACCCAATTCACCAGAGTCCTTCTTACTACATCTCTCTGACCTACCGGTCCTTCTCCTTCAGAAAGCCATGATAAGACATGCTGCCATGCTGCCTGCTCCTGTTTACCAGCTCTGTAGAAATCTCTTTTTCCACCCTCTGTGTCTCAATGGGCTCACAAAGTAGAGGACATCTGGAGGATGGTGAAGCCCACTGCCTCTCTCAGACACACCGATAAGGCCTTTGTTAAATCCTTTTTCAGAGTACAGCTGAGTACCAGATATAATACGTATTCACGAACCCCCCCCCCCCACACACACACACACACACACACAAACACCTTTTTTTTCCTCTCCTTCCCTCTACATTCCCATCAAACCTTCTATGTTGCTTCTGTTTGTTTGACATTGGAGGTCTACCTACTGAGTCTTATTGGTCGATATACCAACGAACTCCCGATTCTCTCTCAGATTATAGGAATATATTATATAATTTTTCCTTTTGTCCTGTTTTATCATTTATTACATGCAGGGGTGCACCACCAATGAGGTCAGGCGAGGCGATAGCCTCAGGCAGCATCAGGTAGGGGCAAGAGGGGAGCAGCAGAAGGACCATGGGCAGTGAGTGCTTTCATTGTGGAAATGCTCACATCTACATATTCAACTGCTTCTCTGTACTGAGGACAGCAATACAGATGAATGTTGTGACAGGGCACGGGAGTATTGGGAAGCACAGTGGGCACAGTATTAAAGGTGGCAAGATGGGGTGCTCAGAAGGATGGAAAAGTAGTTGTCAAACTCAGCAGAGACAAGAGAAGGCTGAAAGAAATAATCATGGCAGTCGGGTCCGAATGGAGAAGATAAAGAAAGACTTCATGTTGAAACGTTGCTATGTTTGCTGTCTATTGAACAAAAAAAAACAGATTATTTAAATGGATTGGAGTGCTGCGGATCTTTGCACTAATTGTCACTACAAGGAACCCTCAAGGCTGGATCCTTGTCCTTGTCACTTTGGACCTTTTTCTAGCTGCCCCGTTACAATTTTTCCCATAACTGGGTTTGGAGCAATGCTTATTCTTTTTACATCAGAGGACACGTCCCTGGATGTAAGAGGCATGTGGCGCTGTATTATCCTGTATGTTTTGTAGCTCTGTATGTAATATTTTCAAGTATGTCTTTAACAGTAGGGCTGAAGGGGTTAGATTAAGAAATTGGCATGGGGGGGGCATCATTTCAGTTTTCGCCTCAGGCAGCAGAAAGGCTAGGTGCACCCCTGACTATATGATGTAACTGTGTGCCCCAGTGATGAGACCTTCTAGTCACGCTCTTTGTTATTACTGTTTCTATATATCATTTTGACATTTTGGGGGAGATTTATCAAACTGGTGTAAAGTAGAACTGGCTTAGTTGCCCACAGCAACCAATCAGATTTCACCTTTCATTTTCCAAAGGAGCTGTGAAAAATGAAAGGCGAGATCTGGTTTCCATGGGCAACTAAGCCAATTCCGCTTTACAAAGGTTTGATAAATACCTCCTCCCTTTGTCTTTATATGTTTAAATTGTTTCCTTGTTAACTAAAGAATTAAAAAAAAAAAAATTCACAATACTATACCATGCCATACCAAAGAAAAAACATATAATGGTTTAGAGATGCTGCTCTACATCCTTACAGAAAAACAGAAGAATTCTTTCCCTGGTGACAAAAAACATTGCCAGCATATTGGCCAGAGCAAAAACTCCATCCAAAGTCAATAATAAAGAGAAGATTTCACCATGGTCAATACAGACAGTTAACAACAAGAAGTAAACCATTGTTAAGCCTCACAGACAGGATAACCAGAATAAAGTTTTCACAAGATAGATTCTTAAAAAAAAAAACATCCTGCACAGTTCTGGAACATCTTTTGGTGCAACATTAGACAGTTGGCTGAGCCTGCCAGAATTGGTGGGTTTGGCCAACACAGATCTAATGTGTATGGCCAGTTTTACAATCAGACAGGATCAGTAAATCTGCTCCTTTACATTACATTTTTTTATTTGGATTCTATGTTTAGTGTACCGCTGATCGCTAGAATGAGGAGAGAGAAGCACTTGCATATTATGCTCTCTCTGCTAACTGCAGAAGAGGAAGCGAGATGAGCCCATAGACTTACTATGGAGGATAGAGGATGGAGGATAGAACCTTTGATCAAAACCATACATGGTTACAAATTCTTAATACGAGGGAGATTTTCCATTCATGACTTTGTAAACACTGCATTTCTCCACCAGTGCAGCTTTATTGTAAAGGGTTATAATAATTTCTCTGATATACAGTATAGTACATGACATTAGCACAAATGGATTATTTTCTTATAAACAGCATATTGTATTATTCAGGTATATTATGCAGTGAAAAAGCTCTGAACCCTTTGCACATTTTGCAAATAAGAAATTTCTTCCTAACAAAGGAAACAATAGCAAGTCATATTTTACACTTAAAATAAGACCAAAAAATTGGTTAAAAATAATTTAGCACTGATAGAAAAAAATCCATTTCACAGTGCTGTGCTTACAGAGGACCCGTCATTCCTCCTGACGTTTTTGTTTTAATAAATAATTATATTCCCCATGAAATAACAATTCTGAAGCATCTTAGGACTCTACACTGAGCTGTAGCAACACACCCCTTTCACAAAGATGTTGTCAATTTATTCATAAATTTCTAGGAGGAATAACAGAGGAACAACCCATACAGTTGCATTCTAAGAAAAAATGTTCCAGAATTGTTGGTTTATGGGAAATACAAGTATTTACTAAAATTGACAGGTCAGGAATGGCGACAGCGCTTTGGTTTCATTACCCTTTTTAAAATATAAATAGATTTATAATGATACACTACAGGACTAAAGAGCAATATAGCGTAAAATGTCAATACATTGTATATTATATAAAATTGCTTAAAAAACAAACAGTATATTGAGTAAAATGCTCAAAAATAACAGTTTGTCAATTATATTTCTGAAGCCTATACAAAGCTGCTCATCCAGATCACAAGTGCATGAAGAATAAAAAGCTAACAGTTCTGTCCAGATTAAGTAGTTGGCGATGGAGCGTGCTTTTTCTTCTTTCCTTTGCAGGATTTGCAGACACAGCAGATTATGCACGGTGATGCTAGAAGTAGTAAAGGTGATGTCACAATTGCAATGATACCGAGGCCAACAAGGATACCCACAACCTGTAATGAAAAAACACAAACATTTATTATAGTATTTAATATAATAACATCGCAAATATGTCAAGGAAGCTGTTTTTGTACTTTAAAGGGCATCTGTCAGCAGACTTGTACCTATGTCTTAGGTCCATGGTCCCTGCCCACTGCAGTCCTGCTTTACCTGCTATTTGCCTGTGTTATCTCTGTGTATCCAGAGTGTCCCCAGTCCTGAGCTGCCCTGCTTGTGTGATCCTGCACTCATTTGAGTTTTATTTGTATTTTGATTTAACCCAGTTTGTCAGCCTTCTGCAAACCCCCAGCCTGCCCTGCCTGTGTCTGCACTACTACCCTGCCAGCCAGTGTATCCTATGTCTGCATTCATCTACACTTCCAGTGTGCTTCCTGGACCTCTAAAGCAGCAATCAAGTCTAAGTGACTATTCAGACCAAACTTTTGCATTTTTTGTTACCCTGAACTCCTGGTGCTTGTGCCAGGGTTCTGTACCCAAGTAGGTCAGCTGCCAACTACAATGGGGCAATCCCAGGAGGTACCAGTCTGGTTGTTTCTCTGCCGCAAAGTCCAGATCCCTGTACAGGAGTTAAAGGGTGGATACCAGGGGAGTGCCAGAATAACGCCCTTAGGGTTAGTTTGCACAATGGGTCCACACTCACTGATCTGTAACACTAGGAAACTGGCTGACCAGTTACATGTGCTCTTGGCAGATGAAGACATCTGTGTTGGTCCCATGTTCATATGTGCCCACATTACTGAGAAAAATGAAGTGTTAATGTATGCAAATGGGCCTCTAGGAGCAACAAGGGCGTTGCCTTTACTCCTAGAGGTTCTGTCCTCTCTGAAACTGCTGCCCCTTCTGCACTTTTTAACAGGGCCAGGTGTGATGATGTTTTTGGCCCTGTCAAAGTGGAGATGGCATAGTAACTGCTGAGAGAGCTGAGCCTCTAGGTGTAACAGCAACACCCCCGTTGCTCCTAGAGGCTCATTTGCATATAATAAAACATCATTTTTCTCAGAAAAGTGGGCACATATGAACATGGGACCAACACAGATGCCTTCAGCTGCAAAATGCAAATGTAGCAGGTCAGCCAGTGTCATATTCACAAATCTGCTGACAGAAAATAGTGATCACTGAAAGGTGTTTTGCAAAATATTGGGTTGGAAAATAAGTACAGGATAGTCTGGTGAAATCGGGGCAAGCATGTAGTGATGTGAATTATTATCACATGTACTAAGTATGGCTGAGCATGTAGTGCTATCAGTAAATATTTAAAGAATGGTCTTCTGCACATACACTCACACTTTTAAATGATTTTAAAATACTGAGAAAGAAAGCCAAGCTTTTTTTGGGTCACTGGCAAAATAAGATTGTGTCCAAGGCAACTGATGTATGATTTGTTTTATTAAAGGAGTTGTCTTACGTCAGCAAATGGCATTTATCATGTAGAGAAAGTTATTATAAAGTTATACAATGCACTTACTACACTCCATATTGCTTCCTTTGCTGACGGGATTCATTTTTCCATCACATTATACACTGCTCCTATTCAGGGGTTACAATTACCCTGCAAACCAGGAGCGGTGGCAGTGCTTGCACACTATAGGAAAAAATGCCGCCCTCCCTGGTGGCCAGGATCGAAGACACACATGCACAGCAGCTTCCATCTCTGCAGTGGTGGCCATAACCATGGAAACGAGCAGTGTATAATGTGATGGAAAAATGAATCAAGCCATCAAAGGAAGCAATATGGACAATCATAATACATTAGTAAGTGCCTTGTTTTAACTTTCTCTACATGATAAATGCTATTTGCCGAAGTGAGACAACCCCTTTAATGGTGCAAACTGTGGCACCAGTGTACGCCTCTTCATAGCTGGCATACATTTCATTTTCTGACTTTAAGATGTCAAATGTGCCAAATTTATTAAGACACACCCCTTTTAATCAATTCGGCACATTTTACGTCAACTACCTACAGTTTTACACTGGTGTATAAAACGCCAGTGTGGATCAATTTTCTCCATAGTGTGCAATATTAGGTATTTCTACAAAGAAATCACAATTTCCAAGGGGTCAGAGTCTTATTCCATGAGACACACACAGAGTACATAATACAGGGTTGAAACAGCCTTCAAATCAGCACCAAAATCTCCAGATGTCACAGAAGAGTTACCATATTTTTCACTTTATAAGACGCCCTTTTTCCCCCTAAAATTGGGGGGAAATGGTCATTGCGTCTTATAAAGCGAATACTAGTGAGCGATTCAATTATGGAAGCATTCACTAGTATGCATTAGGTGCCAGGAGGGTGGAGTGAAGTGCTGCAAGCGCTTCCTGTACTCACCTTCCCTGGTCTTCCTTCCCTGGGGCTGTGGGCGCTGTGTCCTGATCGCGTACAGTGTCAGGATGTAGTGCGCGCTCTATGACCCGACACTGCATGCAGTCAGGTGACTGTGCAGCGCCGGCCAGAGAAGACAGGGGAGCGGGACTTATAAAGAGACCGCGGGAGAGGTAAGAGAAGTTTTGTTATTTTAAGGTCTGATCTGAGGTCTGATGGGGGTCTAGTATGAGGGGTCTGAAATGGACGGCTGATATGAGGTCTGAAGATCTGATTGGGTTCTGATGAGGGTTTGCTATGAAGGTCTAATGTAATGTCCTGATATGGGGGTCTGATGTAATGTCCTGATATGGGGGTCTCATGAGATGTCCTGATATGGGGATCGGATGTAATGTCCTGATATGGGGGTCTGATGTAATGTCCTGATATGGGGGTCTGATGTAATGTCCTGATATGGGGTCTCATGAGATGTCCTGATATGGGGGTCGGATGTAATGTCCTGATATGGGGGTCTCATGAGATGTCCTGATATGGGGGTCTGATGTAATGCCTTGGGGGTCAGCTCTGAGAATTTGATATGGGGGTCTAAGCTGAGGCTCTGATATGGGGGTCTGATCTGATGAAAAATATTTTTTCTTATTTTCCTCCTTTAAAACCTGGGGTGCGTCTTATCAACAGGTTTGCTTACTTCTTTCCTCCGTTCATGGCTCATTCCCCCCCTCCCGCTTCGACCAATTTCACGAAGAAATTCAATTTGTGACAAATCGCATTCCATTGTATGTACAGGCGTAATGATGGGGAATAGAGATTGTGCTGCCCCATTAGATGCTGTGCTCATGAAAAAAAAATAAAACATACCTTATCCATTTGCTCGCTGAGAGGCCATCATGGCCATCTCGATTGAAGAAACTGCGCGAAATCTTGCGCAGTGACATAATGATATCATAATGCTGGCCGGGTGCGCTAACGTGGTGACGTTACACGTCACTGATTGCAGGATTTGCACGATTTCCTCAATCAAGACGGCCGCAGCGGTCTCTCCACGAGCAAGTGGATGAAGTGAAATTTGGATAGAAGTCAATTCATTTGACTTCGATTAGCTGGACAATAATACAGTATGTACACACCTCTCTTCCCATTCACATATATAGTCTAAATAGCTCATGCACATAAGTGCCAGTGTGTGTCATCTGTAAAAAAAAAAAGGGGTCCAATGTAGCATTAGGGCCTGGTTTGCATACAAATCAGACCACTAGGACTGTAACATATCATGGCATAAGGGAGGGGGAGGACTGGAAACTGCATGCCACAAGCATGTCCACCAAGAGCTGTAAAACTACTGAACCTCTGGACACTGGTGAGCGGTATGATAAGTACAATAAAAACATATTACTGACTCATTTCGTTTTTAATGTTATATTTATTTAGTTATCAGCCCAGAATACTCCATTAAATTTCCATCACACTCTTTTTTCTATGTTTCTATTTTTTTTTTTGGTGGCTTTTACAATTTTTTCAATTTTTTTTTTTAATCTTGCATACTTTAAACTGGCATTTTTCAAGCGTTTTTAACACCTATTAAGATCCCAAAGGAAAACATGTCTGAAAAAAATAACTTTGCTAGATCATCCTGTGTTTTGTCAAAAAAGCATCGCAACGGTTGTGAATTTCAGTATAGACTTCAAAATAAAATCTGGACACATAAATACAACTGAAAATAATTCTTTAAAAGCTTGTGCCTTAATGAAATTATTGCTGAAAAAACGTTTTTCACTGTAACCTGTGTTCTGATTTAAAGTGTACAATAGATATAATAAAGCTGTTTTTGTCTTGTTTTTTTTTTTTTAATTAAAAAAAATATTTAGGAATTAAGGAGTTCTGAGCTTATTGTCAACATACCGTACGTACAGGTTTTAGTACAAACAATACAACTATCTGTGGATCAATTACCTGTGTCCGGTTCCACATAACTGATGCTCTAGAATGTCCTAGTTTGTTCCTGCAGGGACCTTTGTCATAGTGCCGTAGAAAAATATCATTCTGAAAAGCAAATAAATATGTCTCGTAAGATGCAGATGCTCAATATAGTTGATTGCTCAAGTTTAGTAACAATGGGAACAGTCATGATCTTTGGCAGGGACACTTTTGTTGGCAGTCTTTTAAATTTGACTAGACGACACTGCACAAATCAGGCGTAGCCACAGATAAATATTACAACTTGTCAATGTTCCTGAATTTAGATGACTTCTCTTGCCAAGAAACTACTTCTCGTCAGTCCTTTTAGCTCCTATGTAGCTAACATCTCTTAGTTACCCAAGCACAGGCCTACAAATGGTACAGAATCACTCAGTACTCTCCATCTACTGTCCTTCAAAGCCTATCGTTGGGAGACAACCCTCTTTCTATTCATCTTACTGTCATGCCTGAGTGTAAATACTCCTATAGCTCAAGCCTATCTGCTGTGTACAGTTACAATTGCTGCGATTCACTGCAGAACTTGCAGCTAGTAGCTGCAAATCCTCAAGCTTTCATTTTTATGTACAAGCTTTAAAGGGGTTCTCCAAGTTAAATTCTCAGGATAGGTCATCAATATCAGATTGGCGGGGATCCAACACCCGGGACCCCCGACGATCAGCTGTTTGAAGAGGAGGCGCGTGCTGTACCAGCGCTGCCTCCTCTTCATTGTTTACCTTCTCGCCGTAACAGGAGTAGCAGTGAGCAGATGTAATAACACCTAACTGCCCCATTCATTTCAATGGGAGGGCTCGTTCCTATACAAGTCTATGGGAGCGATCCTTCCCATTGAAATGAATGGGGCAGTTAGGTGTAATTACACCTGCTCACCACTACCCATGTTACGGCGAGCAGGTAAACAATGAAGAGGGACCCCCGCCAATCTCACATTGATGACCTATCTTGAGGATAGGTCATCAATAAATTAGACTTGGAGAACCCCTTTAAAAGGAACCTGTCACCATGAAATGCAGTGCAATCTGCAGGCAGCAGGTTATAGAGCAGGGGGAGCTGAGCAGATTGCCATATAGTTTACAAGAAAATATTTCATAAAACTTCGAATTTTATGTTTAAATCTCTGCTCTTTCTGCACTCAGTTGTACAAGGGGAAGTCTTATAGTACTCCCTGTATCAGTGTGTATACAGATATAGCTGTCAGTCACTGATAAAATGGCCCATTTGGCTATTGAGCTCAGAAAGCGCAGAGATTTAAAGAAGACTTATCACCACAAAATGCAATGCATGCAGCAGGTTATAGAGCAGGAAAAGGCGATTAATACATAGTTTTCTGCGAAAAGATTCGGTAAAACCAGTAATTTATACATTTATATCTTTGCATTTTCTGCCTGCTGTGAATACCTAATGGTATAGGGTGGAGAGGTTATCAGTGATTGATGGTATAAGGGCTCATGTGCACAAACGTATTCTCTTTCCGTGTCCGTTCAGGTTTTTTTTGCAGACTGTATGTGGAACCATTCATTTAAAAAAAAGGGAAGGTACTTAGTGTGCTTTCCGTATATGCGTATTTCCATTCCGCAAAAAAATAGAACAGGTCCTATTGTTGTCTGCATTACGGACAAGGATAGTTCTGTTCTATTAGGGGCCAGCTGTTCCGTTCCACAAAATATGGAATGCACACGGATGTCATCCATATTTTTTGCAAAATACATACGGTCGTGTGCATGAGGCCTAAGTGTGTATACAGAGATAGCTGTCAGTCACAGATAATTCCTTCTACCTGTACTTATAGGTATTCACAGAAGATGTATAAAGCAAAGATATAAATGTATAAATTACAGGTTTTACAGAATCTTTTCACACACAACTATACATCAATCTGCTCAGCTCCTCCTGCTCTGTAACATTCAGGACCAGGCGATTTTCTGTATTTCCATTTTTTACTCCTTGTATTCCCAGAACCATAACTTTGTTATTTTTCCATTCACATAGCTGTATGACGGCTATTTTTTTTTTTTGCTAGACAAGTTGTGCTTTCTAGTGGCACCATGTAATATTGCATATGATGTTGTTGGAAGCTGGAAAATGGGGTAGAACTGGGGAAAAAATGCTATTCCACCATAGTTTTACGGATTTCGTTTTTAAGGCGTTCCCCATGCTGTAAAAGTGACCCTTTCCCTTCATTCTCCAGGGCAGTTTCATTTCAGTTTCAATTCAGTGAAAAAAAAAAACAAATGTTTGAAAAAAACCTGACTTTTACTTTGCATTTGCATATTCTGACTCCATAACTTTTTATATTTAAAGGGGTTAAACAAATTCTAAAACTGCCCTCCCATGTGCCGGGCCCCTAACAGGTAATATACTTACCCCGCTCTCCGGATAACACTAGGGAGGCTCGTCCCCGTCCCCGCCTATTTTTTTAATATTTTTAAAAACCTTTTTGTTTTTACTTTTAGGGGACTTAAACATGCAATTGTTTGCTCATTTGTCCTATAGACTGCAATGAGTTACCATTGCAGTCTGTGAGACATTTAGTATGTTCCTATGGAGTCGTGCAGCAGACAGGGCTCTATAGGAACTATTGCTATTCCTAGAGGGGCCAAGGCTACCACAAGGAATGTGCTCCTGGGGAAAGCCGCTTCAGATTTTATGGTCACAACTGACCACGTCATCTGAGGAGTTAAATCACTGACATAAGCTTCTGGTGTCTGCTTTTTAAAACTGCAGAAACCCAGCACCTAGGGCACCTATTCACAAGCGGAGTGGGCGCCATTTTTGAAGAATAGACTCCTCCGTACATGTATAGCGGCAGTCCTGAAAGGGTTAAAAGGATATTCAGAGTGTTTAAGAAAAAAAACAGAAGATGTTAAAAAAAGCTAGGTAAGGCTTGTTCATCCAATCACTGGCTGAGGCCTTTCTTAGTGTCTTTCATGTACCAATATGTTTTAATTTAGGGTAAAAAAGCAAAATGTTAACAAAAATGTAACTTTGGTAACTTTGGGTCTTTTTTCTTTTAAAATGTAATAAAACTATGTTATGCAAAATGTTTTAGCAAATTAAAATCCCCTTTGCTCTCACTGGTATAACGATACCAAATATTAGTACTTAGCACAGCATACTGTACATAGTTGCTATAACACCCAAGAACAAAGGTCCTTAAATTTATTCCAGCTAGCCCATACCCACCATTAGCTAATGTATTGGATCTCTAATGGGTGCAAAGTAGCTGTATATAACGTTTGTTTTGGTGTTGAGGAGATACTTTGTGGATAGAGAGACAAAATATGTGACAGACATAACTAAGTTAATAACTATAAATGGAAAGAAATCATCAGTATTACAGTACATAAGAGAAAAGGTTAAGATCTGTACAAGGGTTCCTCTTTTATATAGAGATCGTATGTCAGTGGTCAAAATGACTACTTGCCATGGCTGCCTATATATCTAGATTTGTGTGCAGCATTTGGTGTTATGCTTGGGCAGGAATAGGTTAAAGCTGATAATATATTCTTGTAAACAGGAATCACATCCTTCTACTTTTGCACTTCATGGAAATTTGAAGTACTTCCAACTATGCATGGTATTAGGCAATCATTCATGTTTGTTTGCAGTAGCTGACAGACTCTGTTACAGTTTAGGGAATTCAGAGCTCGGCGCTGTGGTCACCTTTGGTCTGTTCATTGAGCAGACATGATAACCAGTAATGCACAGCATGGATCCACCAGCTCTGTCAGAGTTGCGTTCAGTGACATACAGTGTGTGCTCCTTTTTGCAGATTTACTACTGCCACTATTAAAAGAGGACATGAAGTGTCCCTCTTGTACTCACCACAACTCAACTAATGCAATCAAGTGCTTTTAATATATTTCATGTTCTGAAGGGCTTTATTTTAACAAGTTACAAACATCATTAGGCTGGTTTCAGACTGTCTTATTTTACTTGTTTTTTAAGCCAAAGCCAGAAATAGATCCCAAGGTAATGGAATTTTTTTTTAAAAAAGGAAGAATTTATTAGTCTCCTTCTTGCTATATCCACTTTTGCCTTTTCACATAAACTGCATCAAAGCTCTGTCCTTTGTCTGGACCCCCTGTGACAAAATTGCAGGGTTCCGGTTGGATGCTGTGGCAGCCTGTGCCTTGTGAAGACTCCTAGGCCTGCCTCAGCAAACCACTAGTTGAGCCCTGTGACCCAGTGATGTGCCGCTTGGAGGACAGGCCGCAGCAGCACACAACTCAAATCCATGAATTACATTTTTAAACTGGGACTAGAGAACGTCAGTGGACCGAAGAAGCTGGAACTGAACAGCAGGGAACAGGTAAGTATGCTTCCCTCCACAAGGTCCAGCTGGGAGGAAGTGGGAGTTAAAAAGTGTTAAAAAGGTGGAATAATCATTTAATTATGCTGCATATTTAAGGGGTTAAATGTAATGCATAATAAAAACTTGGAATTGCTGCAATCATACCAACCCACAGAATAAGGCCATCATACCAATTTTAGTGCACAGCGAATGCTGTAAACGCAAAACTCAAAAAATCATGGCAAAATTGCATTCTATAGCTCTTCTATTTTTCAGTACAGAAAACGGTCAATTAAATGGTTCCATTAAAAAATACAACTTTTTCTCTTGGAAGGCAGGAAGGAAAAAAATGAAAATGCAAAAAAAATGAAAACTGGCCCAGGCCTTAATGGGTTAATAGGAACTTAACCATGGCACATCTGGGAGCCTTCAGGCCATAGGAACCAAGGGGGGAATTTATCATTGGCCTCTCTACTTACTCCACTTCTGGATCTGGCCAAAGTCATTTTGGTCCAAATGTGATTTATCATTGGTCCATGGCTTCTTTGATAAATTAGGTTTCTAAAGGTCACTTTTGCTTAAACCTAAGCATACTCCTAACTGGAGTAAAGTTGCGCAAAAATTTGCGACTTTTTATGGAAAGTCGCAATGGTAAATCTGTCCTAGCCTTAATTTACATAAGACAAAACGCCCATACGCACGCCACTTTGAGCAAAGTGGAGTGCATGGCGTATACACAAAAAAGTCGCAAAATTTTGCGCAAAAAATGCGATTGCGCAAAAATTTGCGACTTTTTCACGCCACAAAACTAACTTCACCCAATGATAAATTCCCCTACAAATGTTTTCCACAATCTCATCGTTGGTGAGCTGGTCCCAGTGAATTAATTCTCAGATACCGTGGTGGTAATTGACCACGGGATCTGAGGAGCTAAATGTCCATGACCAATGTTGTCTCACAGACACTGCCATATATTGCGGAAGTTGGGAAGGGGTTAAACTTCTAGTAGAACTCTAGCTCATGTATCAACACCACTTCACTCCTTTACTGATTTCTCCTTCTACAGCCCACAACAGATCTTTCCTCTTTTGGGCTGACAGACACTAATGATTGCCAAGAACAACCATTGTAATCTGCCCTCCACTTCGATCAACTGTATACATCCTCCTCCCCATCCCTGCTGCTATTTATGATTGTGGCGTGAGATATATGTTAGAAGCAGCAGGGTAGCCAGCTATGTGAAGGAGTTAAAGCGATTGTTTCACTTCAGTAAATGCCATTTATCATGTAGATAAAGTTAATACAAGGCACTTGCTAATGTATTGTGATTGTCCATATTGCTTCCTTTGCTGGTTGGATTCATTTTTCCATCACATTATTCACTGCTCGTTTCCATCGTTACAGACCACCCTGCAATCCATCAGTGGTGGCCATGCTTGCACACTATAAGAAAAAGTGCCCATATGTGTAAGCACGACCACCGCTGCTGGATTGCAGGGTGGTGGTAACCCCTGAAAATGAGCAGTGTATAATGTGATAGAAAAATGAATCCAGCCAGCAAAGGAAGCAATATGGACGATCACAATACATTAGTAAGTGCCTTGTATTAACTTTATCTACATGATAAATGCCATTTGCTCAAGTGACACAACCCCTTTAAACAGATCCCTCTAAAGCAGCAATATAGTAGGAAACTTTAAATGAAAACTATTGGTAAGTTGCTTAATTTTCTTTATAGGAAGAAAATGAACAATAAAAATGAGTGCAAAGGTGCCCATAGCCTTCAAGCAAATCGCTCGGAATATGTCTATTACAAAGTGGAGTTCTCCGATAAATTATGGTTGAAATAATTCAGTATCAGGTGTCTTGAATACAGAGTTGTAAAGCAGTAGTTCGGGTTAATAATTCACTGGTAAGTTGTTAGCTTCATGCTTTAATTGTTGGACTTTGTGTTGCTACGTTAGATTAATCAGTGTCAGTAATCTAGAATAACAAACCGTGTGAGCTGTTCTTTGTATTTCATGCATAACTACTTCCGATTACTGTCCTAAGCCCCGTTTACACTGGCCAATTATTGTCAAGATTCATTGGTTTCTGAGCGATCAAATCAATAATTGCCCATTGTGAAAGAACTTTAGTAAGGTCTCCAAAAAAGTGACACCATGCCAAAACTTCAGTCATCAGTGACAAACCTGGGTTCCAATAAAGCAAGTTTACACTATCATTTTCTGCTTATTTGCACTCACACCTCTCTGAAAAACTGAAAGCAGGATATCCTCTGACATTAGACCCGCGTTCTCATCTGGAATGTGCCAAGTGCAGTCCAGCCTTTGTATGGAATGGGAAATGTGACACGTAAGTGTTTCACTGACTGGACCTACACTATAGTTTTACTATCATTCCAAATCCCGGGTATATTGTGGCCTATTTCTATAGAAATTCAAGCCATTTTTCTCTGGACAAATTAAAAGATAAATTTTAATTGCTATAAATGATAAATCTTATTAATCATATATAGTAAATTCTGTAAACACAAAATAATAATAGCACCCGACTAAGGCTGGATGATTTTTAATCTAAATTTACTTTTCTTTCATTTACTTACCATAACGTTTTAATTTTTACTTTCCAAGGGATTGTTTTTCGGACGAATTATAAATATTTTTAGCAACACCATTTTGGGTGTTGGGTGATTATCTTTTATTGACTTTTTTGAGGAAATAATGAAAAAAAAAGCTATTCTGACATTGTTTTTTTGCACTTTAAATTACAGGGTTTACCATGCGAACAAATTAGCTTACTTTTATTACTTATATACCAAATATATATATATATAGTTTTATTTCTTTTTTACTACTTTTGCACAATAATAGCACATCACATATTCACTGAGGATTTGTTAATAGCCAGTTTTATATCAAATCCACCGTGAATATGAGACTGAATATCTTGACCTGGAAAAGTTGGGTGACCACCAATATGGCCACTGCTAGAAGTCACCCAGCTTTCTCAAACTCCGAAAGGGAGCTAGGCATGTGCTCCCATGTAAATAGCCTGGTCTGCCTTTCAGGAGTCTGGTAAAGTTGCTTGACAGCTGGCAAAGGCCAAAAATACTGGTGATCACCCATTCTTCCCAGGTTAAGATTGTCAGCCTTAGACAAGAGAGTCGGCATTCAACAGTCTGTGAGGCAGCCATATGTGTACTGTGCGTCTGCCTCACAATAAAACATTTTTCTCCTCGCTCCTGCTGTGGGGACAAGGCTTAATTCAATTTCATGATTATGGGCAAATCCAGAATTGTGCTCACTAGAAATTATGATTAATCAAATTTATTTGATTAACTACCCAGTCCTACCCCCACACACAAGGAGACTGAACAAAGAAAAAAAAGGGGTGACTCTCCCTAGACTCATAAATCAATATCCCTAGAGGTTGTGCACAAAATTGGGCTGTCTTTTCTTGGTGTAATGGGCAGTAGGTATGGACCCACTGTGCCAACTAACTAGTTTAGCTTTGGACTAACTCTAAGGGCATTATCCTGGCAATCCGCTGGTATTCACCATTTAAACCCTATTCAGTGATCTGGTCTTTGCTGCAGGGACGCTACCAGGCCGCTACTTCTTGAGATAGTCCCGGTCCATTTGGCAGATGACGCAGGGGGGCCAGAGACTTCGGAGCAAAGCACCAAGGGTTCAGGCAATTTTCGTAGTCCACTGAAAGACTGAGGTCAGGGCAAGCAGCATACAAAAGAATACGAGAAACAAGTCCAAGGGCAGGGCAGGCATTAATGACACAATACGAGAAACAGGCTCAGGTCAGGGCAAGTGGTTTAGAGTCAGAGTTGGTTTTCAGGCAGGAGTTCTGTACACAGGTAGTCAAGCAAAATATTGCACCTTCACTGGTAACTAGAGACTAGGACCCTAAAACCTCAGGCACCCTCCTACTGGGGAAGGGGCCTTAAATACCCAGGGACGACCAGCCATAGGCTTGGGAAGAGTCTGCATGAGCATGCACTAGCCTTTTAAATGGCAGAAAGCAAGCACGCCTGCCCTAAGAGACAGGCCAGAGCCTGTAATGTATACTGAAGATGTTGGTGGCCAGGACGACCACTGACAGGGAAAGGAAGGTGAGTGGACCCAGACTGCTGGGTGAACAGAGGAACTGGCTAGGTAAGTAGCACAGTGCTAGGACGCTGGTGCAACACTAAGCAATTGCCCTATATTGTACATAAACTTTAGGAATTTTAAATTGTTGCAAAAATATATGTAACTGTTGATTATTTTTAAACAGGATTGCAGAAATACATTGAAAATGCTGCAGAAACAACCCCATTCAGCTGCATGGGAAGTATTTTCAGTCTCAGAAATTTCTGCAACAAATCAGCCATGAGTGAACATATCCTTCCTTCTAACAATAGCCTATCAATTTTACCTCTTTTCATCCTTCTCTCCTTCCTTCTTTTCTTGCTTTGCATTCTTCCACTACCTTTATTTTTAATATTTTCTTACACCTATATTATAAGTACAACGGTTTTATCTGCCTGTTAAAGGGGTTGTCCGGGTTCAGAGCTGAACCCGAACATACCCTTAATTTCACCTAGGCAGCCTGCCTGATGTTAGCATCAGAGCATCTTATGCTCCAATGCCCTCCTTTGCCCTGTGCTAATTAGCGCAGGACAAAGGCATTTAGCCCCGTTCTGGTGACCTGCCGGGCGGAGGCTTCTGCCCAGCAGTGAGCCCGGTGACGTCACCGGCGCTGATGGGCGTGCTTTAGTTCCGCCCTAGCCAGTAAAACGGCTAGGGCAGCGCTAAAGCCGGCCCATTACAGCCGGTGACGTCACCGAACACACTGCCGGACGGAAGCCTCCACCCGGCAGTGTGTTATCGTAAACAGAAGAGCCCTTGCCCTGCACGATTCAGCGCAGGGCAAGGTAGGGCATCAGAGCAAGAGATGCTCCGATGCTAACATCAGGCGGGCTGCCTGGGTGAATTTAAGGGTATGTCCGGGTTCAGCTCTGAACCCGGACAACCCCTTTAACTATTTCTGCTGTTTCTGGTCATGCCTTTATCTGGTGTTGGTCTAGCCTACAGTTTTCTATTGTTATACCAGTTACTATCTCTGTATAGTAGTTTCAGCTGGAGACTACAATAAATACTACAATAAAATCAGACTGATTAGATTTTACATAACATCGTCAAATTGTTACACAGCAAGGATTTGTCACCATAATATGCTGCCCTATTTAAGGGCTGGATATTATATAAGGCCATTTCCTCTGTGCTGGGCTGAACGGCTGCTGTGTATACAGGCAGAAACACAGAAGCAGTAGTCAAGAATGGACGGAGATATCGGGGGAGGGGGGGATAGTATAAATCCCTTGAAATCTGTCTATTAAATAAACAGCACAATATTAAGTTGAAATGGGTACCTAGATAGCCACAAATCAATAATAAGGCAGTTCCACTGCTTTCTGACATTTCCTCCAAGAGATGTGATTGAGCCATACATAGTATTATGTATATACAATAATGGAGCATATCAACATAATGTAACAAAAAAGGGATAATGTAACAGAGTAATGAAAGTAAGGACTTACGTCAAGGTTTTGTAAGCAGTACCAACAGAATGTGTGTTTGCAGTTTTTGCACATCATTTGTGCACAGCCTTCATTCCTCTCAATATAAATACGACAAACAGGACACTGCTTGATACAAGCATCTACATCTGCACTAACAAGGACTCTGGAAAAAAAAGGGGAAATAAAAACAAGCTCCATTAATAAAGTTCTCACAAAGGCAGCTCAAAAAATTACAATTACTCATCAGTAAGTGAATTCATTCTCTGCTACAGTGGCCTCCATAGACTAACATTTGAGTAACTAGCGCATGCACAGTGTTTCTCTATGGCTGCTAAAGAACAGGTCTAATCGCGTTTCCCTCCATCGGTGGACATGTTGGTTGAAGGACCGTTTTGTTTCCACAGGGGCCAACTGTCAGCACAAGGGGCTAGGACCACAATGATTGGGACAGCAGGGTATATACTCTTGTTCCAACCTATAAGTAAGTTGACTATAGTGCTGGTTCGAGCACATTTCTAAAATTAACCCCTTGGTGACAAGTCTGTTTTGGGCCTTAGCGGCCAAGCAGTTTTTTCATGTTTTCATAATTGCATTCCAACAGCTATAACTTTTTTGGGGTACACATAACTTACTAATTAACTTTTATTAACTCTTTCCGGAGGCATGGGATTTCTGGCACTCCTGTAGAAATTAATAAAGCGGTGGTGTGCATTTCCAACTAGCTGCTCCGTCCATTTCAAGGGGGCTGCACAGGGTACGGAAACCCCGTTCTCGTGATCGGTGGGGGTTCCAGCCGTAGAACCTCCACCAACCAGATAGTTATCCTCTATCCTATCCTCTAACCAGAATACCGTGTTAATGGAGGTCTTAAAGGGATTAATGTACTCAACCTTGTACTTAATGAAATCTCAACCCACAGTAAGTGACAGATATTAATAACAGCAGATGCACAAATGGATAAAACAATATAGGTTTCTTGTATTGTAACTACCTCACTGGACACAAAAATGTTCCTTACATTTCTGTAAATGAAAGGTGTAGTCTGTTTGGTTGCTATATAAGACACAGCCTTCATGTAAAAAATAATAGGCCATCAATATCCTCTCTTGGTACTGCAATACTGCAAAATATGCCTATGACTCATGTACATACACTGCCGAGACTATAAGGCCTTCTACAGGTCACAGTATAGAAACGGGGCAATTTTAATCTTCATTAATAACAGTTTCCAAGAAGATGTTCTCCTTTTAAATGAGAGCAAGACCAGCAATCAGATGATTGCTGCGGGTCTGGCTTCTGAAATCCCTGGCAATCAGAGGTGGCTTCCCAAGTAAGCTGGAACCAGCCATACATTCCAAATGATCGGCCCTCCGAGAATCTGCCATTTTCTCTGCTCTGCCTTGAAGACATGGGTGCTAAGCAGGAGACCCCTCTATGACGTCCATATGTCCTATTCTTGAACTATAGTTTCTAGTGCAGCCCCCAGCACATAAAGCAAATGTTTTTACCAGGTAAAGCAGTTTACTTTTGTTCACTGACATTTGTCATTTTTTTCCCTGAAAAAATAGAAATTGACCAAAAATCTAACATGATTTAGAGTCTATATAAAATGACGGTGACAAAACAATAGCATAAAGACAGCATACAATTATTAAAAGCATTATACCAAACTTTCCTAAGCTTGTCACATCATAAAGCCTTGCTGAATCCAGTGCATCAAAGAATAAAGTAGAATGGTTTTGATTGGATAAATATGATCCCATTCTCCTAAACCAGAAAGACTGGTTGCGTGCGTGCAAGTTAATTACCAGTTTGTTGTACTAAACACTTTGTACTAGAAGAAATAATAGTGCTCAGGAATGTTCCAAGAATTCTTTTGTCTTCTATACGGCTAATGTTAGCAGCAAAAAATACATTTAGAGACCGGCAACATAAGAGCAACAGATAAATACATACACTTTATGGATAAAAGTATTAGGACACCTATATATTGCACCTACAGGAGCTTTTATGACATCCCATTCTAAATCCATAGGCATTAATATGAAGTTGCTCCCTCCTTTTGAAGCTAAAACAGCTTCCACTCTTCTGGTAAAGAGGTCATTTATCAAAGACCAGCTTTTTATACAGGTCCATGTGCTGCCAGAGGAAGCCCCTAATTTATGACGAGGCTTAGTCTTCATCGTATATTAGGTATACCTCAGCAGACAGTGTGCCAGGACTAAAAACTACTCCAGCCCCTGACTGGAGCAGTTTTAAATCATTTTGGGTCACCTGCACACATTGCAGAATATGTGTGTTTTTTCAGTGCAGATTCCTGCGCGGAAGAAACGCAGCGTATTACACTACCAGCAAAGTGTAAAAGATTAAACTAATCTCATGTACGCTTTGTGGATTTTTTCTGTGCAGAAATTGTCCTGTGGTCTTGTCTCCTTTTTAAGCTAAAAATTGGTGTAGGCTTCTTAATAAATGACCCCCTTTGTCTGTGAGAATTGTTATCCATCCATTCATTTGTGAGGTCAGACACTGACGTTGAACAAGAGGGTTTGGCTCACAGTCTCCATTCTAGTTCATCACAAAGGTGTTTGATGGGATTAAAGAGTAACTAAACCTTTATATGAACTTTTCATGTGATGTCCCTAAATAAAACTATTTGTAATATACTTTATTAATCAATTTTCTATTTTTATGACACTTTTTCCTACCTAAAGTGCACCATTCTCTGTGGTTTAAAAACTCAGTTCTCCGTATACTGCTGAGCTGTCAGTACACATTTTATCAATGAGGACACAGCAGTACGGGCAGGAGCGCATATTGCTGCTCCTGCCCGTGTTCCCTGGACGATTACTAACTCTTGGCATAGTACATGGGTACCTTGAACTGACTAGTTGCAGTGGTGGCATCCTATTAAAGTGCCATGCTGAAATTTAATGAAATCTTTAGAATGATACATTCTTTCACAAATGTATGTAAAGGCGGACTGCATGGCTAGGTGCTGGACTTTATACACCAGTGGCAATGGGACAGAATGAAACACCATAATTCAAAGATTAAGAGGTGCATCAAATTAAATTTGTCCATATAGGGTATATTTTCAGTGGGATGCAATATATAATGGTGCTGCAGTCTCCAAATTTCCATATATGCCCTATCTTCCAAACTACAAGTAGCATTTTATGGCACCATCTATGGTGAACATGGGGTGCCTGACTAAAGAAAGCAGTAAAGTCACCCAAGGTGCAGCTGAAGAGATGCTGGGATTATAAAACCCTGGAAGGTCGGTGCTGTTAAACTTTTCCAATTTGGCAACAATTTTTGTTATTATTGCAATTTATTATTTTTAGTTGGTCTTAAAATTAGAAGTATTCCTTGTTCATCTTTCAGTGTCTGTGCATTTGCACAGTGAATCCCATCAGACAGCAGATCTGATGGTAGGATCCATAGCTCTCATCTCTGAACTCCTGGCAGCTTGTAAACACTCATTCAATCTCAATTCAAGGGCTCCACAAGGCTCCTAGGGTGTGCTATAGTTTCTGGCACCAATACATTAGCGGCAGATCCTTTAAAGGGGCATTCCTTCTCAAACATTTATTGAATATCCACAGGATAGGCTGTAAGTGTCTGATAGGTGCATGTCCCACCAATCTGTAAAAAGGTCCAGCATCCCCCAACCCAACAAGAAAGGGCTGCCAGAAGTGGTCATAAACAGCTGAGCCAGCTGTGCTCCATATGTTGTTTCCATAACTCCCATGCAAGTGAATAGGAGTTACGGTAATACTGTGGTAGAGAGAGCTACCCTGTTTCTGCATCTCACAGGTTATAGAGACAGAAAAAAAGAGGAAATTATTAAAGGGACCCTATCACATTGAACATGCTGTCTGAGCTGCAGGCAGCATGTTATAGAGCAGAAGGAGCTGAGCAGATTGATATATAGTTTTATGGAAAAAGAATAACTTGTAATTTATCTATTAATGTCCATGCTCATTCTGGGCTCTGAAGTCAAGGGGTGGTCCTATCAGTGATTGACAGTCTTCCCTCTATGACTATGTATATACAGATAGCTGTCAATCACAGATAAGACCACCTCCTGGACTTCAGAGCCCAGAATGAGCAGAAATTTAAACAAATGAAATACAAGTTTTACTGAATCTTTTCCCACTAAACTATATATCAATCTTGGGGCATCGTGAGAGCCATATCCTCTCTTACAGGATTAATATGAATGGCACAGTGTTACAAGCAATTACACATGCGTGAGCAACTGCTAAGTTGATACTGAACTGGACCCATTTACATGTGAATGTTACCCACTGGCTAAAGCCTGGGTTATAATAACAATCCAGTAGGTTACAACAGGTTAAACAGCATGCCTTGCCTGCATCTGGTTAGGAAAATAAAAGAGTATTTCACTTAGATGATAAACCTGACATCATCTATGATGTTGCAATAAGCCAGAGGGAAGCAACATGACTACACAGAAAAGTAGGTGTTGGGTGGGTGGTTAATAGTTGATAGAAGAGCATCTACCAACCACTCCTGGTTCTACATGCAGCAGTAAGCGTTACTCTGTACCAGGGCAGGGAAGAAAATAATAATTTCCAATGACTCCTTTATCACATTAGTGCTGGTAAAAATCAAGTTACCCTTTTTCAGGTTGTACAGCTACTTGCTGCTTTTCTTGACACACGTGCTCAAGGTGCCAGGTCCTTTTGCATGCAGAACAAAATGTTATATGGCAAACGTGGCAGTCCACTGATACAGGCAAACCAGAATCACCCAACTCAACCTGGCATACCGTTTGGCAGTCTGCAGTAGGGCACCACGTTCGGCAAGGGTCAAGGTGAACTTCTGAAAGAGAATAACCAGAAGAGAAGCTTCTATCATATGTCACATACACTGTTTGACAAAAGGATTCACCCACTTGGAGTTTTTCCTGTTGTGTTCAAGTACAACCTGGAATTAAACTGGATTTTTGGGCAGGTTGTAACCTTTGATTTACACAAAATGCCCTCCACTTTGAAGGTGCAAAATATTTTTTACTGTGATACAAAACAATTAAACAGAGAAATGTAATGCACATCTGTATTCACCCCTGAAAGTAACTACTTTGTGCAGCAATTACAGATCAAGTATTTTGGAGTATGTCTCTTTATCTTAGCACATCTAGACACTGGGGAGAATGTATCAACTACGTACTCTAGTTTTGTGTTGCACAAAAGTCACAATTTTGGCTCAAGTGATGTTTTGTGCCAAAAATTGCAACTTTTTGCCCATTTTCCTCCTCCTTCACTACTTTTACAAAAACTTGGTGAGGTGTGGGCAGGAGGAGACAAGCCACAGCTGGGACCTCCCAGGCCCAACTCATTTAACAACATTGTAGGTGAAAAAACAGGTGCACATTAGACCTGCATATTCACTGTTATAGATTTCTTTTCTGGTGAACTCCTGACAATGTATACATCATATGCCAGTGACATTTGCTACTAAGACTAACATTGCAAAAGGCCAGTATTAATAACACCCCCTTGGGATTTTGAACATTCTTCCTGTCAAAACTGCTCCAGTTCCTTCAGGTTAGATGGGTTGTGTTAGTACAGGGCAGTCTTCATGTCATGTCTCAGATTCTCCATTGGGTTAAGGTCTGGTCTTTTACTAGGTCATCTAAGACATTTAGATGTTTCCCCTTAAACCACTCTATTTGTAGCTTTAGCTAGAAGTCGCCCCAGCCACATAACTACAAGTGAGAACCGTGCATTATAAGGATCATTTTCCTGCTAGAAGGTGAACCTCTGTTTCAGTCTCAAAACCTTGGCAGACCGAGACAAGCTTTCTTCAAGAATTGCCCTGTATTTACTGCCATTCATCTTTCCTTCAATCCTGATCAGTTCTCCAGTCCCTCCTGATCCCCACAGTGTGCCCAGTCTGAGTTTTGGATACAGTCTTCTCTTGTCAGGTTTATAGTTGCTTCATATTCTTTCCATATAGCTATAATATTAAATAGTGTTCCATGGGGTGTTCAGAGTTTGGGATTTTTTTTTTTGATAACCCAACCCTGATCTATACTTCTCCACAATGTTGTCTCTAATCTGTTTGGAGAGCTCTTTGGTCTTCATGTTGCTTGTTTAGTAGTGTTGCAGACTCACAGCCTGTCAGAACAGGAGTATTTACTGTATACTCAGATTATGTGAAATATCCTTTGACACTTTAAATGCACACAGAGTGGGAATATTCAACTAATTATGTTACATTAGATGTTACTTGGCTGGACCAGACCTTATTTAGAAGTTTTATAGCACAGGAGTGAATCCATATTCACTTTACTTTTCCGTTTTTATTTAAAGGTGTATTCCAGTCATATGAAGTTAGCCCCTAAGCACAGGATAGGTTGAACTTATTCCCTATACACAGTAACCTTCAGCACGCCAACTGCTGTGAAACTGCAACTCCCAGCATTCTTGTAACCCCATAAAATTAATGAAGCATTCTGGGAATAGTAGTTTTAAAACAGCTGGAGTGTCGGAGGTTGCTGATCCCTTGGATAGGGGATCCAATCAGGAAAACGGGGACTTTCTACCTTGTGGAGCACTTCGAAATGAACAGAGTGGCTGATCGGGCATACGCACAGCCATTCCATTCATTTCTAGGGCAGTACATGCTGCAAGTAGTAAAATAAATGCTTGTGCTTATTGTGGTTTTTATACTGGTTAAAAAAATGCCTGAGCTAAATTCATGTGTGTGGGGACCCTAAAGCAGTTTAGAGACTGCTGGAAAAAATCTCTATGTGCCTTGACACTTTTTAGGGAAAGGAGATGATAAGCATCTACCAGATATTACTTACTTTTGGTGTTTCTTGATTCTCCTGTCTTGGAATAACTGTCTTATTCCCACAAGACCCATTAAAATTACTAGGATCCAACTATTTAAATATACCTGATGCCTACAAGCATCCCAAATAACATGCATTAAGGAAGCAGAGACCCAAAGTACATGTGAACAGACTGTATGTGAGGCTGTGAACAGACTGTATGTGAGACTGTATGTGAGGCTGTGTGCATACATTTCTGCAATACCCGTTATGAAGGAATCATTGTGTGACAGCTATGAGTGAACCCGACATATCTTATTTCCACTTCTAATGGGTCCCTCAGGTTTTCATGTTTCCAGCCACAGAAACCCAACAGAATGGATCCCACTATATCTCTACAGGCTCTGCCATACACATACATGCTCAGTTCAGACTAATATGTATGTGTTTTCAAAGGGGTGAGAGGAGAAAGCTGCTGCCAGACCACCTCTTGACATCTTATCTCGCTGGAGAACAAAAGGATTGGGGCATAAAAACTCAAAGCAGCCGATCCTTTTCTACACTAACATCATCTGTCGGGATCTCCCCATACACATTAGAATGTCAGCAAATCCTGCTGAAAACAGCAGTTCAGTCAACAGCAGCACAATGTGAATTTGGGCTTATACAGTAGTGTGAGCAGAGACTAAAACTGTGATAACAACAGTATGCACTCTAGGCTGAATGACAGGAGGGTGCATTCAATATCTTCTCTTATTTGGTTGCATATTTTATTTCTTGGTGTAAAATAGAGACACAGAATGCTGTTATCCCCCACTGCTAGCAGCATTGGGCCTCAATCACACTAATGTTTGTCACGGACGTGTACTGTAAGCATTTTCTGCAGATAACACATGTACCCATTGATTTTAATGTATTTGTTCACACATCAGTATTTTTAACTCCCCATGTGTCAATGAAAAAAATTAGAGACATGCACTACTTTGGGCTGTGATATCAACCTAACACACCCATTGATGCCTACGGGTTTGTGAAAAACTACTGACACAACACAGTTGGCATCCATGCGTGGTCTGTTTTTCACTGACCACTGGTAGGAGATGTGCAGTGTCCGTGGAATACAGATGACACATGGAAGGCAAAAAACAGACACATGGACCAAACATGGATACTTCACGGACATCTTTATGGACGAAACATAAACTTCAAATGGACATGGAAATGTGAATGAGCCCTTCTCCTGTTGTCTAGGTAAATGAATAACATAAGCAGACATAATTAAATCGATAGGGGAATGTTGCTAGGATTCTTGCATATTTATTGCCAATCTAATGCTGTCAGGCTCGCCTTTAGAATGATTACGCATTGACAGAATGGATAAGATATCTCAAGCCTCTTATCTATTTAGTATGTCTGCTCATGTTATTGATTTACCTAGACAGCAGGTGAATGATACACAGTAAAATGACTGGTTTGCCTCTTCATTGCATTTTTTCACATGTATGTATAAGCCTCATCTTGTGCATTTGTGCATCTGACACAATACAATGCAGGGATGAGTTAAGAAAGTTACTGTCAACCATACCGTATACTATGAAATGTACCTATTCCGCTATAGAGTTCATTGTTGAGAAATGTTCCTTGCTCATTTCCAGAGGCTTACGGATCTGACAAAAAAGTGTCATTTTGGCAACCGCCAGGCTGGTAAATCAGGTGCACTCTTCTCAATCAGTCTGAATTTGTAATAAAGATATACTATGCTACATGGTAAAAAAAAACCTGATGCTTTCAGCTCCTACTTCTGGAACATTGTAATGGAATTCTGCTTAGTTACATAGGTTTCAATTCTTCACAATTTTCAAGATCTCTCTGCTGTCAGGCAGTCAAGACAAGCTTACTTCTATCCAGAGGCTCAAAACCTTCTCAGACCTGATACTTCTCATAGTGGACTGTTTGCTACAGTTGTATCTTGTCAGTATGCTGAAAGCTAAATATCCTCCACCCAGACTGACTGATACAATCTATCAGTGTAGGCTAAAGCTGGTTCACATACAGCTGTATCCTGACAGATGACCTTGGCCTGAGCCAGACATGGCTGATGAGTAAAGGCCAGTTTACATGGCCCAATGGAACAGGCAGCTGTCGGGAAGGAAGCTAGGGCCATCCCTCGGCCTCATACAGAGTCATGGGAGATTTATCAAACTGGTGTAAAGGAAAACTGGTTTAGTTGCCCAAAGCAACCAATCAGATTCCACCTTTCATTTTCCAAAAGAGCTCTGAAAAATTAAAGGTAGAAACTGATTGGTTCACTGGGGCAATTAAGCAAGTTTTCCATCAGTTTTAATAAATCTTCTGGGCAGCAGAGTGCTGTTTAGACAACACAATGTGCTGCCCACAAACGATGATTTAGGTGTCCGCATGAACTATTGTTTCACTCCATGAATGAATGATCAGCGGCACCTTTTACATGTGCGTTCTGCCCGACAATTGGACAATGTAAAAAAGACCTTAAAGGGGTTGTCTCACTTCAGCAACTGACATTTGTCATGTAGAGAAATTTAATACAAGGCACTTACTAATGTATTGTGATTCTCCATATTGCTTCTCTTGCTGACTGGATTCATTTTTCCATCACATTATACACTGCTTCTGTCCAGAGGTTACGTCCACCCTACAATCCGTCAGTGGTGGCTGTGCTTGCACACTATAGGAAAAAGCACCAGCCTATGTGCGCTCCCACGGTCCCAGCCACCAGAGAGGCTGATGCTTTTTCCTATAGTGTGCAAGCACGACCACCACTGATGGATTGCAGGGTGGTCTGTAACCATGGAAACAAGCAGTGTATAATGTGATGAAAAAATTAACCAAGCCAACAAAGGTGGCAATATGGATAATCACAATACATTCATTAGTATTAACTTGCTCTACATGATAAGGCCCCGTTCAGACGGCCGTATTTTTGCGCTTCCGCTTTACTGCGGACCCGCAGAAATACCGGGGCCGCCTGGCGTGTGTTTCACAGCGCTCGGAACACACGTCGGGCGGCCCCATTGAAAATGCCTATACTTGTCCGTGTGTACGGACAAGTATAGGACATGTTCTATCTTTTCTTGCTGATAGCGTGCCGCCCATAGAGGTGAACGGGCCCGCCCCTATTCTGCAAATTTGCGTAATAGGAGTGGACCCGTTCACACGGTCGTGTGAACGGGCCCTTAGTGTCACTTTCTGAAGTGAGATAACTCATTTAAGCTATAGATGGACTGAGCAATGTTGCATACAGTCCATCTCTGTCTGGCACTGGGAGAAGTCTAGCAGAAAAACAGATGCCTCTGGACACAAAACTGATCTGATAGGGAATAGTGGAATCAGTTTTGTCATTAATGACCAGGCACTTTTGAACTATACCTAAAGGAAAAGAATGGAGATCCTAAGACTATTCTATGAGGACAAGAGAAAAATGTGTCCCACTGCTATATTTACTTCACAGAGGATACAATGTAGGAAACTCATCAGTTGTTAAAAGCATCAGGGTGCTGCAACATGTTGCTGATGTGTTACATTTTGGATGCGGCAAAAAATGCATCAAAAACGCTGCACCACAGCAACATGTGGCAGCATCCTCAGGCTAAAAAGTTTTGGCCTCTATAATTCACAACTTTTCCATTCCTTGACTGCTATGATGGATCTTGAAAACAGTAAGCAACTGAAACACAAACAGGGATATGTATCAAAATTGCTGCAAAGAAAAAGGTGATCAGCTGCTAATATATATTTATTTCAGAAATTAAGTGAACATACCTCGTTCAAGTTTTAACCGCTGATACAAATGAAGCTGTTCAGTGGGTACTAAGCAAGCAATCTAAGAAATAAAAAACAAAAAAATCCAGAGTTAAACATATAGAAGCACTTAGCAGTATGAAAAATGTAGTAGGATTTGCTTGTAAAGTTATGTGACAGCAGACACAATGACACATACAGTTTGCCAGACTTGTTTTGCAAGAATGACTGATTCACACCTGTAATGAGATTCCCATCACTGCATGCAGACCTGTCGCAGTTGGGTGGGTTCATACCTCTGTCTAACTGGATCCGGCCTACCTCGATACTGCTGTTCACCACCGGACCCAATTGATTATAATGAGTTCCAGTGGTGGTCGGGAAATTTTCTGGCATGGGTGCTGGGTTTCGGCCAGACAAAACCTGCCGCATGCCAAAACCAGGCACTTATGCCGGAAAATGGCCAGATCCCATTATAGCCAATAGGGTCTAGTGATGAACAGCAGTATCCGGCTAGGCCAGATCTGGTGAATCCCGACAGGTGGTTCTCAGTTGGAATAGTCTGCCGGATCAGTTAAACGAAGATGGGAACCTACCCTTCAAAGCAGTCCTAAAGAGCTCCGAAGAGCTTCTACTGCCTATAAGGCCTAATTCACACATCAGTGTTTTGGTTAGTGTTTGTTCAGCAATTTCCATCAGTGGTTGTGAACCAAACCAAATGCAGGTCAAAAACACAGAGGTGATGCAAATCTTTGCATTATACTTTATATCTGGGCAAAGAATCCCCAAAAATTCAACAGCAGCCCCAGTCCTGTACAACAGGGTCTCTGCACTGTCCAGAACAAGATTAGATAGTGAGAAGAAAGATTGTCCTTTAAAGTGTGCCCATCATTTCAGTTTAATTTTAATATAGTGTAGGGACAGGGATGGTAATCATTTTGTAATATACTTTATTAGGTAAAGGTGTAAAACAGGGTGCAAAGTTTCTCTGATGGTCTCCTTTTAATCCAACACTTTTACTTTTTGCTAAAATGAAAAAATTGTGGAGTTCATTTACTAAGACTCGCTTTTTACGCTGGTCTTAAATTCACCCCTATGTTGCTGTAAAATTGGCCTCAACATGAATTAGGTACATCTACGGCAGTCCATGCGCCTGGGGTAAAAACTACTCCAGCCAGGGATTTTTCAACAACATTTACACCTGTTTCCATGCGTAATTCTTAGTAAATTGGGTAGGTCCCCAAACACTCCCCCATCCAAGTGTCGAACACAGAGTAAAACCAGCATGGCTGGTCAAAAAAGGAACTTGCAACTTTTTATGACTAAAAAATGTCACATGTCCTTGATAAAAGACCCCCTGTGCATAGAAGAATCATACACTGTGCTAAACCATGTTTTATATACTAGCACAAATGTAATTAAAAGTCTTTGTTTCACTAATCCCAATGGAGTATAGGAGGTGATGAAAGAAAATGTTTCACATTAAATAGTTAACATTAAGTGGAGTCACTGTGGGTAGAAATAAATTGAGTCAAAAACAATAATAATATACTAATAGGAGTTTATTATAAACCACCTAATACACCAGAGTCCACAGAAAATCTACTTCTAAATGAAATAGACGAGGTGGCAAATCATAATGAGGTTGTTATTATGGGGGATTTCAACTACCCAGATATAGACTGGAAAACTGAAACCTGTATATCTCATAAAGGAAACAGGTTCTTGGCAATAACCAAAGACAATTACCTTTCCCAACTGGTTCAGGAGCCGACTAGAGGGACGGCCATACTGGACTTAGTATTAACCAATAGACCTGACAGAACAACAGATGTGCAGGTTGAGGGACACCTGGGAAATAGTGACCATAAAATAATAACCTTATAATTGTCATTCAAAAGAGCGTTTCTTCAGGGAGGAACAAAAATACCAAATTCAAAAAAGCAAAATTTTGCCAACTAAGAGAGGCCATAGGCCTAACTAACTGGGACAAAGTCCTCAAAAATAAAAATACAGCCATAAAATGGGATATTTTTAAAAGCATCCTAATATCTAATTGTGAGAGGTACATACCTTATAGGAATAAAGAGTTAAGGAACAAGAAAAAACCAATTTGGATAAATAGAACTGTAAAGAAAGCAATAAATGACAAAAAGAAAGCATTTAAATCACTAAAACAGGAGGGGAGCGAGGAAGCATTGAAAAACTATAAGGAAAAAAATAGAATATATAAAAGACAAATAAAAACAGCCAAACTAGAGACTGAGAGATTAATCGCCAAAGAAAGTAAAACTAACCCTAAAATGTTCTTTAATTATATAAATGGTAAAAAGTATAAACCTGAAGGTGTCGGCCCCTTACAGAGTAATGAGGGGGGAGTTGCAGAGAGCGATGAGGAGAAAGCAAAGCTACTAAATATCTTTTTCTCCACTGTATTCACTGAGGAAAATAAACTGTCAGATGAAATACAAAATATAAAAGTAAATTCCCCTTTAAAAGTGCCCTGTCTGACCCAGGAAGAAGTACAGCGGCATCTTAAAAAGATTAAAATAGACAAATCGCCAGGACCGGATGGCATACACCCCCGTATCCTAAGAGAATTAAGTAATGTCATCACCAGACCCTTATTTCTGATATTTAAGGACTCTATACTGACAGGGAGTGTTCCACAGGATTGGCACATAGCAAATGTGGTGCCAATATTCAAAAAGGGTCCAAAAACAGAGCCTGGAAACTATAGGCCGGTAAGTTTAACATCTGTCGTGGGTAAACTGTTTGAAGGTTTTCTAAGAGATGCTATCTTGGAGTACCTCAATGAAAATAAGCAAGTAACTCCATATCAGCATGGCTTCATGAGGGATCGGTCATGTCAAACCAATTTAATCAGTTTCTATGAGGAGGTAAGTTCTAGACTGCACTGCAGCAAATCAATGGATGTCGTATATCTGGACTTCTCCAAAGCATTTGACACGATACCACATAAAAGGTTAGTATATAAAATGAGAATGCTTGGCCTGGGAGAAAATGTCTGTATGTGGGTAAGTAACTGGCTTAGTGATAGAAAACAGAGGGTAGTTATTAATGGTACATACTCAGATTGGGTCACTGTCACTAGTGGGGTACTACAGGGGTCAGTATTGGGCCCTATTCTCTTCAATATATTTATTAATGATCTTGTAGAAGGCTTGCACAGTAAAATATCAATTTTTGCAGATGAAACTAAACTGTGTAAAGTAATTAACACAGAAGAGGACAGTATACTGCTACAGATGGATCTGGATAGACTGGAGGCTTGGGCAGAGAAGTGGCAGATGGGGTTTAACACTGACAAATGTATGGTTATGCATATGGGAAGGAATAATGAAAGTCACCAGTACATACTGAATGGTGAAACATTGGGTAACTCTGACATGGAAAAGGATCTAGGAATTTTAGTGAACAGCAAACTAAGCTGCAGAAACCAGTGTTAGACAGCTGCTGCCAAGGCCAATAAGATAATGGGTTGCATCAAAAGAGGCATAGATGCCCGTGATGAGAACATAGTCCTGCCACTTTACAAATCACTAGTCAGACCACACATGGAGTACTGTGTACAGTTCTGGGCTCCTGTGAACAAGGCAGACATAGCAGAGCTGGAGAGGGTTCAGAGGAGGGCAACTAAAGTAATAACTGGAATGGGTGGACTACAGTACCCAGAAAGATTATCAAAATTAGGGTTATTCACTTTAGAAAAAAGACGACTGAGGGGAGATCTAAAAACTATGTATAAATATATCAGAGGTCAGTACAGAGATCTCTCCCATGATCTATTTATCCCCAGGACTGTGACTGTGACGAGGGGACATCCTCTGCGTCTGGAGGAAAGAAGGTTTTTACATAAACATAGAAGAGGATTCTTTACGGTAAGAGCAGTGAGACTATGGAACTCTCTGCCTGAGGAGGTGGTAATGGTAAGTTCACTAAAAGAGTTCAAGAGGGGCCTGGATGTATTTCTGGAGGGTAATAATATTATAGGTTATAGTTACTAGAGATGGGTCGTTGATCCAGGGAGTAATTCTGATTGCCTGATTGGAGTTGGGAAAGAATTTTTTCCCCTAAAGTGAGGAACATTGGCTTCTATCTCACAGGGGTTTTTTGCCTTCCTCTGGATCAACTTGTAGGATAACAGGCTGAACTGGATGGACAGATGTCTTTTTTCGGCCTTATAAACTATGTTACTATGTTAATGTGATCGTATTTATTATATTTTAGGGTCTTTTCACACTGGCGCCATGGCATGAATGTAGAGATTTTATTGTTTTCATACATAGAGAGTGAGAGAGAGATTGAAGACCTGAGTTGGCTGATGCAAACTGGTTGTTATTAAAAATTAAAATAAAAATACCATCAATCCCATAAAGTAATCATTTACAATTATTAGTCTTTCCCACGTCTATTTTTCTAGCCACAATAAAACAAACATTGTATGCAAATACAGTCCAGCAGAAGCCGGCCTGAGCTCCAAGCCATAACAGTAGCTCGTAGTGGAAGAGTTCATAGATGTGGAAGATTAGGATATTTTGATGTGGATAAAAATAGCACACACAGTCTGAGCCCACGTAGAGCAAACATTACCTCAAGGCGAAATAAGGAACAAGAACTCCATTGCTTATAACTTTCAAAGCAAGTAGAGATTGATGCCAGGTACATACTAGTGGTTAGTAAGACTCCAAAAAAAGGATTCAGTAGAAATAGAGGCATTGATCAAAAAAGGAAGCAGTTCAGATGTCAGTACCTCTGCTTCCTGAAGGAACCCCCGGTTTGAGCACACCATGTCTGGGCAAGTGATAGGCGAACCAAATCCTTCACGAACTGCCAGCTGTACATACTGCCGGAGGCACTAGAGGGGGACAAAAAAAGCATTTGGTCACAACGAAGTACATCATTTTATTATCCATCATTACCATGTATACAACATGATAATGCCTTACACTTTACTATTCTTCATGGTTTCATCTGCCTGTAGCCACAAAATAAACAGATGAAAATGACAAAGTCAGACATTCCTTCAAGGGGTCTATGATGACTCCACTCCAGATTCCCTAATAAGGTATATAAGCAGGAGTCAGTGTATCCATTGTCAGTGGTCCCTCAAGTTACAATATTAATTGGTTTCAGGAGGACCATTGTATGTTGAAAACATTGTAAGTTGAGTAGTCGGTTCCAAAGCCCCAAAATGTCATCCAAGATAAGAGAAAACGAAGAGTTATGAAAAATAAGCAGATAACTAACACAGATATAACAAGTCCTTACATATAACAGTCAGGAATAGCTGCTAACTAGCAACTAATACAGCAGTTTAACCAAAGAAGTGGCCTTGCTTCGTTGGATCTGATTCAGAGACATTGTGTGTTGAGTCTGGTTTCAAGACTATTGTATGTTGAAAATATTGTATCCTGAGGCCATTGTATCTTGAGGGATCACTGTATTACATAAATGGCAATAAACAGCTGGCATGTAATACTACATTTTGCCCACTGAATGGAAAATGTATGGCTGTCCACAGCTTCCTCTAGCAATAACGGAAGATTGCTGGGTATTCTTAAAGGGGTTTTCCAGGATTTTAATATTGAAAACCTATCCTCAGGATAGGTCATCAATATCAGATCAGTGGGGGTCCTTGTGCAGAGTAGGATCAGTTGCTAAAAAAGGCATAAAAAATTCTAAAGATAGTAAAATAATTTTCTGAAATTTTAAAGAAAGAAAAACTATATACGGTATTGGATGGAACAAGCAATGACAGGAATAAATTTAAAAAGTATAAAGAGTTTCCTAACACAATCATCAAGATGGCCAAAAATGCATCAGACATGAAAAAGAAGGCCATGAGGACTATCTTAGGTTCCATATGCGTCCTGTGTATTAGCTAGTCTGTAGTCATCTGGAGAGAAAAAAACAATTATCTGAATGTGTACTGTGATGTACCCATAGGTCAAACGTATGTCAAAAGGTGGCCTTTTGTAATAAGTTTTCCTATATAGGTATGCATTTAAACTGAAAAAAGTTGTGATAAATTTATCAAAAGCTGCATAATTTATGCAAAATTTGGTGCATATTTAAAGTCTAGAAATGCACTTTTCCTGTGCCACCACCACTACTGAAGTGATTTGTGACTCTTAAAATTTGAAATGATGAACTTGTCATGGAAATGAATAAAGATACCAAACTATGTTCACTTTCTCAACACTTTTTGAAAGTGGTTAAAGTGGTGCAAAATGGCAATAAGTCACAATTTTTGCTGCAAAGCAGCTCTAGCACCAGAATGTGCAACTTTTGTACACCTGGCGTAGAACTTCACATTTTCCCCCATTTCTGTAGACTGATTGCCAACCAAGAACATTTCAGGATGTTTTAAAATTACTAAACTTTTATTACTTGAAGATAAAATTATTAATTCACTTAACGTGATGATTATAATCAAGGACTATTCCTACCAACCAATATTGAATAATCACGACTCTGGTCTTCTAATACACAGTACTCAAGTCTATTCTTTCATTCAAGTGGCCTCTCAAGCACTTTACCATAGATGAGCAATTTTTATGAATCCTGGCATATGTGCTAATTACACATAACCTTCATTATAGCAAAAATAAAAGAAGAAAATGAAAATTGAGTGTGGCATGAAGATAAAAGGACAAGAATGAAAGCAGATGCGGAATATAAGGGCAAAGAGTGCAAACAATTATTGTATGGTGGAGGAAGTACTGTATACCAGTCTACATTCCCTGGGAGTGAATTTTAGACTAATTGTTTTGCTTAGGGTTAATACATAGAGATGAGCGAGTAGTGTTCGATCGAGCCGGTATTCGATCGAATACTACGATATTCGGCACACTCGATTTCAATCGAGTATAACGGCGATGGCGCACTTAGAATTCGTTTCCCCTCCCACCTTCCCTGGCGCTCTTTTTCCACCAATCAACATGCAGGGGGGGTATGACAGGCACGCTGAGCACGCTGGCAGCGCGAAAACAGCGTCTACATGGATTGGCTGGAAAAACCATGTGACCTCGAATCATAAAAACTCAGCTCTTCCTGCTCGTACGCATATGCTGCGTGAACTTAGTCAGGGACAGAGGCTGGAGAAGGGAGAGACAGATTTTAGCTGTTGGACAGGCAGGAGCGTGATTAAAAGCCCTTATCAGGGCTACTACAGTGGACTTCAGTGATAGCTTTACTACAATATAGACTTTACAGAGAACGGCTGCTGTATTCAGGGATAGCTGCTGGAGTAGGGACAGAGAGAGGCATTAGTGGTGTATTAGGTGCTCTGCTACATACCAAACTATATTTGGCACTACTGCTGTGTACTTTGAAATATACAATATCTAGGCATTTTAATAGGCCACTGTACTGTGCGTTCTCTTGCTAAATTATCTCACATACCTGGTGTAAATACCCACCGTCTGTTCAGTTACTACACGGCTGTGTACTTTGAAATATACAATATCTAGGCATTTTAATAGGCCACTGTACTGTGCGTTCTCTTGCTAAATTATCTCACATACCTGGTGTAAATACCCACCGTCTGTTCAGTTACTACACGGCTTTGTACTTTGAAATATACAATATCTAGGCCATTTAATAGGCCACTGTACTGTGCGTTCTCTTGTTAAATTATCTCACATACCTGGTGTACATACCCACCGTCTGTTCAGTTACTACACGGCTTTGTACTTTGAAATATACAATATCTAGGCCATTTAATAGGCCACTGTACTGTACGTTCTCTTGTTAAATTATCTCACATACCTGGTGTAAATACCCACCGTCTGTTCAGTTACTACACGGCTGTGTACTTTGAAATATACAATATCTAGGCATTTTAATAGGCCACTGTACTGTGCGTTCTCTTGTTAAATTATCTCACATACCTGGTGTAAATACCCACCGTCTGTTCAGTTACTACACGGCTTTGTACTTTGAAATATACAATATCTAGGCCATTTAATAGGCCACTGTACTGTGCGTTTCTTGTTAAAGTATCTCACATACCTGGTGTACATACCCACCGTCTGTTCAGTTACTACACGGCTTTGTACTTTGAAATATACAATATCTAGGCCATTTAATAGGCCACTGTACTGTGCGTTCTCTTGTTAAATTATCTCACATACCTGGTGTACATACCCACCGTCTGTTCAGTTACTACACGGCTTTGTACTTTGAAATATACAATATCTAGGCCATTTAATAGGCCACTGTACTGTGCGTTTTCTTGTTAAAGTATCTCACATACCTGGTGTACATACCCACCGTCTGTTCAGTTACTACACGGCTTTGTACTTTGAAATATACAATATCTAGGCCATTTAATAGGCCACTGTACTGTGCGTTCTCTTGTTAAAGTATCTCACATACCTGGTGTACATACCCACCGTCTGTTCAGTTACTACACGGCTTTGTACTTTGAAATATACAATATCTAGGCCATTTAATAGGCCACTGTACTGTGCGTTCTCTTGTTAAATTATCTCACATACCTGGTGTACATACCCACCGTCTGTTCAGTTACTACACGGCTTTGTACTTTGAAATATACAATATCTAGGCCATTTAATAGGCCACTGTACTGTGCGTTTTCTTGTTAAATTATCTCACATACCTGGTGTACATACCCACCGTCTGTTCAGTTACTACACGGCTTTGTACTTTGAAATATACAATATCTAGGCCATTTAATAGGCCACTGTACTGTGCGTTCTCTTGTTAAATTATCTCACATACCTGGTGTACATACCCACCGTCTGTTCAGTTACTACACGGCTTTGTACTTTGAAATATACAATATCTAGGCCATTTAATAGGCCACTGTACTGTGCGTTCTCTTGTTAAAGTATCTCACATACCTGGTGTACATACCCACCGTCTGTTCAGTTACTACACGGCTTTGTACTTTGAAATATACAATATCTAGGCCATTTAATAGGCCACTGTACTGTGCGTTCTCTTGTTAAATTATCTCACATACCTGGTGTAAATACCCACCGTCTGTTCAGTTACTACACGGCTTTGTACTTTGAAATATACAATATCTAGGCCATTTAATAGGCCACTGTACTGTGCGTTCTCTTGTTAAAGTATCTCACATACCTGGTGTACATACCCACCGTCTGTTCAGTTACTACACGGCTTTGTACTTTGAAATATACAATATCTAGGCCATTTAATAGGCCACTGTACTGTGCGTTCTCTTGTTAAATTATCTCACATACCTGGTGTACATACCCACCGTCTGTTCAGTTACTACACGGCTTTGTACTTTGAAATATACAATATCTAGGCCATTTAATAGGCCACTGTACTGTGCGTTTTCTTGTTAAATTATCTCACATACCTGGTGTAAATACCCACCGTCTGTTCAGTTACTACACGGCTTTGTACTTTGAAATATACAATATCTAGGCCATTTAATAGGCCACTGTACTGTGCGTTTTCTTGTTAAAGTATCTCACATACCTGGTGTACATACCCACCGTCTGTTCAGTTACTACACGGCTTTGTACTTTGAAATATACAATATCTAGGCCATTTAATAGGCCACTGTACTGTGCGTTCTCTTGTTAAATTATCTCACATACCTGGTGTACATACCCACCGTCTGTTCAGTTACTACACGGCTTTGTACTTTGAAATATACAATATCTAGGCCATTTAATAGGCCACTGTACTGTGCGTTTTCTTGTTAAAGTATCTCACATACCTGGTGTACATACCCACCGTCTGTTCAGTTACTACACGGCTTTGTACTTTGAAATATACAATATCTAGGCCATTTAATAGGCCACTGTACTGTGCGTTCTCTTGTTAAAGTATCTCACATACCTGGTGTACATACCCACCGTCTGTTCAGTTACTACACGGCTTTGTACTTTGAAATATACAATATCTAGGCCATTTAATAGGCCACTGTACTGTGCGTTCTCTTGTTAAATTATCTCACATACCTGGTGTACATACCCACCGTCTGTTCAGTTACTACACGGCTTTGTACTTTGAAATATACAATATCTAGGCCATTTAATAGGCCACTGTACTGTGCGTTCTCTTGTTAAATTATCTCACATACCTGGTGTACATACCCACCGTCTGTTCAGTTACTACACGGCTTTGTACTTTGAAATATACAATATCTAGGCCATTTAATAGGCCACTGTACTGTGCGTTCTCTTGTTAAATTATCTCACATACCTGGTGTACATACCCACCGTCTGTTCAGTTACTACACGGCTTTGTACTTTGAAATATACAATATCTAGGCCATTTAATAGGCCACTGTACTGTGCGTTCTCTTGTTAAATTATCTCACATACCTGGTGTAAATACCCACCGTCTGTTCAGTTACTACACGGCTTTGTACTTTGAAATATACAATATCTAGGCCATTTAATAGGCCACTGTACTGTGCGTTTTCTTGTTAAATTATCTCACATACCTGGTGTACATACCCACCGTCTGTTCAGTTACTACACGGCTTTGTACTTTGAAATATACAATATCTAGGCCATTTAATAGGCCACTGTACTGTGCGTTTTCTTGTTAAAGTATCTCACATACCTGGTGTACATACCCACCGTCTGTTCAGTTACTACACGGCTTTGTACTTTGAAATATACAATATCTAGGCCATTTAATAGGCCACTGTACTGTGCGTTCTCTTGTTAAATTATCTCACATACCTGGTGTACATACCCACCGTCTGTTCAGTTACTACACGGCTTTGTACTTTGAAATATACAATATCTAGGCCATTTAATAGGCCACTGTACTGTGCGTTCTCTTGTTAAAGTATCTCACATACCTGGTGTACATACCCACCGTCTGTTCAGTTACTACACGGCTTTGTACTTTGAAATATACAATATCTAGGCCATTTAATAGGCCACTGTACTGTGCGTTCTCTTGTTAAATTATCTCACATACCTGGTGTAAATACCCACCGTCTGTTCAGTTACTACACGGCTTTGTACTTTGAAATATACAATATCTAGGCCATTTAATAGGCCACTGTACTGTGCGTTTTCTTGTTAAAGTATCTCACATACCTGGTGTACATACCCACCGTCTGTTCAGTTACTACACGGCTTTGTACTTTGAAATATACAATATCTAGGCCATTTAATAGGCCACTGTACTGTGCGTTCTCTTGTTAAATTATCTCACATACCTGGTGTACATACCCACCGTCTGTTCAGTTACTACACGGCTTTGTACTTTGAAATATACAATATCTAGGCCATTTAATAGGCCACTGTACTGTGCGTTCTCTTGTTAAAGTATCTCACATACCTGGTGTACATACCCACCGTCTGTTCAGTTACTACACGGCTTTGTACTTTGAAATATACAATATCTAGGCCATTTAATAGGCCACTGTACTGTGCGTTCTCTTGTTAAATTATCTCACATACCTGGTGTACATACCCACCGTCTGTTCAGTTACTACACGGCTTTGTACTTTGAAATATACAATATCTAGGCCTTTTAATAGGCCACTGTACTGTGCGTTCTCTTGCTAAAGTATTTCACATACCTAATTATATACCCAAATATTGTATTTGCAACAAAAAAAAAATAAAATGCGGAGGGGGGCTAGCGGAATAGGACGTGGACGTGGACGAGGACGGGGGCGCGGAAATGCTGTTGGGGGCCTTGTTGAAGCCAGTGGGTATACAATGTGTGCTGGTGAGGATCAGCCAGGATCCCGCTCATCCAGAATCCCTGCCTTTATGGGACAGTTAAGCAGGGGGCGGGTTACACCGCTGTTGAGGCCTGAGCAGGTTGAACAGGTGGTGCAATGGATAGCCGATAGCGCTTCCACACAGTTGTCCACCAGCCAGTCATCCACACAGTCTCACTCTGACCCTCCTTCCTCCACACCTGGCCAACAGAGTCATCCCACCCTTGACCCCTCCCAGGAGCTCTTTTCGGGTCCTTTTTCAGATGTGCCGGAAGAATCCCAGGAGCTAGCAGAGGAATTTGTTTGTAGTGATGCCCAAACACTGGAGTTTTCGCCATCTCCTGCTGATGTGGACCCTGAGCCAGCATCTGTTATCATGAGCGATGATGATGATGAGACGCAGTTGCCATCAAGGGAGGCTGTTGGAATGTCCAGTGGGCAGGAGGAGGAGCAGAGTGAGGAAGTGGAAGAGGAGCTGGTGGATGACGAAATGACCGACCCCACTTGGCCAGGGGTGATGTCCAGCGAGGAAAGCAGTGGAGAGGTGGTGGTCTGCGCAGCACCGAAAAAGGCAGCAAGAGGCAGAGGGATGTCCACAGGCAGAGGGATGTCCACAGGCAGAGGGATGTCCACAGGCAGAGGGATGGCCACAGGCAGAGGGATGGCCACAGGCAGAGGACAGTTCAGACAGAGAAGTGAGGCCACAGCCAGCAGGGCCGAAGCTGTTCCCGCCAGCGGCCAGTCGCGCGAAGCTCCCCCATCGAGGCCTCGTACTTCTGTGGTGTGGAGATATTTTAATGTTTGTGCGGATGACAAACTGAGCGCGGTTTGCACACTCTGCCACTCAAAACTGAGTAGGGGCTCTGAGAAGAGCAATCTGACCACCTCAGGCATGCGGCGTCACTTGGAATTCAAGCACTGGGCTGAGTGGGAGAGAGCAAACGCAATACAAACTGCGCCCGGTCTTGCTGCCACTGCCTCTTCCCCTTTGTTGTGTGCTGCCACTGCGGTCCAGACCTCCAGCCAGGACACCTCCACATCTGCCTCTGCCTCTGCCTCTGCTACTTTGGGGCCTTCTCCTTCCCCCGCCCCTTCCCCCGCCTCTTCGCCTGCACCTTCACACTCCTCGTCCCAACAACTGTCCATCTCGCAGGCGTTCGACCGCAGGCGGAAGTACGCCTCGAGTCACCCCCAAGCCCAAGCCTTAAACTGCCACATCTCCAAACTGCTGGCCCTGGAGATGTTGCCGTTTAGGCTTGTGGAGACGCAGGCCTTCCGCGACCTGATGGCGGCTGCCGCACCTCGCTATTCCGTCCCTAGCCGCCACTACTTTTCCCGGAGTGCCGTCCCCGCCCTGCACCAGCACGTGTCGCGTAACATCAGGCGGGCCCTGAGGTACGCAGTCAGCGCAAAGGTCCACTTGACCACCGACTCATGGACAAGCGCTTGCGGCCAGGGACGATACATTTCTCTGACGGCACACTGGGTGAATGTAGTGGAGGCGGGGACGGGGTCGCAAACAGAGACGGCCTACCTACCACCCCCGCCCAAGATTGCCAGCATGGGTTCTGATAAACCCCCCTCCTCCTCCTCCTCCTCCTCCTCCTCCTGTGCCTTAACATCTCCCTCAGCCGCTAGCTGGAAGCGTTGCAGCACTGGCGCGGGGAGACGTCAGCAGGCGGTGCTAAAGCTCATCAGCTTGGGCGACAGGAAGCACAGCGCCCCAGAGGTGAGGGACGCCATATTGCAGCAGACGGAGATGTGGCTGTCGCCGCTGCAGCTAGGACCAGGCATGGTCGTGTGCGATAACGGCCGTAACCTGGTGGCGGCTCTGGAGCTTGCCGAACTCAATCACGTACCATGCCTGGCCCACGTTTTTAATCTGGTAGTCCAAAAATTTCTGAAGACTTACCCCAACCTGGCAGAGCTACTGGTGAAAGTGCGGCGCTTGTGCGCTCACTTTCGGAAGTCAACTGTAGCTGCTGCTAGCTTAAAAAAACTCCAGCAACGCCTCCATTTGCCTCAACATCGGCTGTTGTGCGACCTGCCGACTCGCTGGAATTCCACCTATTCCATGTTGGCCAGGGTGTGTGAGCAGCAGAGAGCATTGATGGAGTACCAGATAATGAATCCACGCGTGCCTCCAACTCAGCTCCCTCAGTTTGCCAACCACGAGTGGCCATGGATGGCAGACATATGCGATGTACTGCGTATCTTTGAGGAGTCCACCAAGAAGGTCAGCAGCGAGGACGCTATAGTGAGCGTAACCATTCCGCTCCTAGGCGTCCTTAAAGAATCGCTCATCGCAATAAGGGAGAACGCATTGCACGCAGAGGAGACGGGGGTAGGAGGAGACGCAACGGAGCTACACAGTCAGACCACACTTTTGTCTGCTTCACGGTGGCAGTTGCAGGAGGAGGAGGATGAAGAGGAGGAGGACGACGTGGAGGTGGCTGTGGAAGAGGAGGAGGATGCTGGCGGCGAGGGTAGCAGTCAGGCTGTGTGCGTCCCATTGGTTCAGCGCGGATGGGGCGGAGAGGAGGCGGAAGAGGAAGAGGAGGAAATGGCAAGTGATCCTTCTGGTGGGGGCAGTGAGGTCATGCCTATTCAGAGTCTGGCACACATGGCTGACTTCATGCTGGGCTGCTTTTCCCGGGACACACGTGTTGTCCGGATAGTGGAGAACAAACTGTACTGGGTCTTCGCACTCCTGGACCCCCGGTATAAAGATAACGTCTCCTCTTTTATTCCGGTAGAGGAGAGGACGAATCGATTGCTGGAATACCAGAGGGAACTCGTGCAGAACATGATGGAGATTTTCCCACCCACCATCGCTGGCGGCAGAGAGGAGAGGGTCTCCCAGAGTCCCACAACATCCATCAGGCCCACAGCCACCAGGGGAACACTCTCCAAGGTGTGGGACACGTTCATGGCACCCCCTCGTGCAACTTCCATCACTGCGGGGCCCGCTATCAGCAGGAGGGACAAGTATCGGCGGATGTTGCGGGAGTACCTGGCAGACCGTAACCCTGTCCTCCCCGATCCCTCGGCGTCCTACACTTACTGGGTCTCCAAGTTGGACACGTGGCTGGAACTGTCCCTGTACGCCTTGGAGGTGCTTGCCTGCCCTGCCGCCAGCGTGCTATCAGAAAGGGTGTTCAGCGCAGCCGGGGGCATTATTACCGATAAGCGCAGCCGCCTGTCAACCGACAGTGCCGACAGGCTGACGCTAATCAAAATGAACAGCAAGTGGATTGACCCGGACTTTGCTTCTCCAACAGTGGAAAGCAGCCAAAAGTGAAGTGCCATGTGTATGAAGTGCCATTTCCTCCTCCACCTCCTCCTCCTCCTCCTTAACCGCCGTAGAATTGGTCCGTAAATCAGAAAAATTTTTATATTTATGGCTCACCTCTTGGGCCTCCACAAAATGTTTAAGAGGTCTCACCTCTTGGGCCTCCTCATAATTTTTAACAGGTCTCACCTCTTGGGCCTCCTCATAATTTTTAACCGGTCTCACCTCTTGGGCCTCAACATAATTTTTATCCGGTCTCACCTCTTGTGCCTGCACAAAATGTTTAAGAGGTTTCAACCTCTTGGGCCCCCACAAAATGTTTAAGAGGTCTCACCTCTTGGGCCTCCTCATAATTTTTAACAGGTCTCACCTCTTGGGCCTACTCATAATTTTTAACCGGTCTCACCTCTTGGGCCTCAAAATAATTTTTAAGAGGTCTCACCTCTTGGGCCTCAAAATAATTTTTAACAGGTCTCACCTCTTGGGCCTCCACAAAATGTTTAACAGGTCTCACCTCTTGGGCCTCCACAAAATGTTTAACAGGTCTCACCTCTTGGGCCTCCACATAATTTTTAACAGGTCTCACCTCTTGGGCCTCCACAAAATGTTTAACAGGTCTCACCTATTGGGCCTCCACATAATTTTTAACGGGTCTCACCTCTTGGGTCTCCACAAAATGTTTAACAGGTCTCACCTATTGGGCCTCCACATAATTTTTAACAGGTCTCACCTCTTGGGCCTCCACAAAATGTTTAACAGGTCTCACCTCTTGGGCCTCCACAAAATCTTTAACAGGTCTCACCTCTTGGGCCTCCACATAATTTTTAAGAGGTCTCACCTTTTGGGCCTCCACAAAAGGTTTAAGAGGTTAACAGTGGAAAGCAGCCAAAAGTGAAGTGCCATCTGTATGAAGTGCCATTTCCTCCTCCACCTCCTCCTCCTCCTCCTCCTTAACCGCCGTAGAATTGCTCCGTAAATAAGAAAAATGTATATATTTATGGCTCACCTCTTGGGCCTCCACAAAATTTTTAACAGGTCTCACCTCTTGGGCATCCACATAATTATACTATAAAATATTAGGCCTTATAATTGGCAACTGTACTGTGCGTTCTCTTGCAAAATTATTTCACGGCTGTGAAGGCAAAATATTGTAACCAAAAAAAAATAAAATGCGGAGGGGGGCTAGCGGAATAGGACGTGGACGAGGACGGGGGCGCGGAAATGCTGTTGGGGGCCATAGTTGCTGGTTGAATTATCTGAGGTAAATGATTCTCCTTTAGACGACGCTTTCCCTTTGCATCGTTCTGCGATTAAACCATAAATAACTCTCTGCATATTTATACCAAATGCACCCAGTACGAAAAAAGTCATAGAAAGTTTCCAAACAGAGACTGGAAAACATCAGTAAGTTGAAAAAAACTGTTCGCTAAAAAAAAAAAAAAAGTTAAAAATAAAATTGGCAGTTGATAGTATCGAGCTATTGTCACAGAGAGACGCGATTACAACACCTTCATTTACATTCAGTACATGTCTCAAGGCATTGGGAGAATGAAAACAGGCCACGGCTGGAGTATGAAATGTACCACCGCTTTGTACTGTCCGATACTGACCCGGTCCAGGGTGATGTCCAGCGAGGAAAGCAGTGGAGAGGTGGTGGTCTGCGCAGCACCGAAAAAGGCAGCAAGAGGCAGAGGGATGTCCACAGGCAGAGGCATGTCCACAGGCAGAGGGATGTCCACAGGCAGAGGGATGTCCACAGGCAGAGGGATGTCCACAGGCAGAGGGATGGCCACAGGCAGAGGGATGGCCACAGGCAGAGGACAGTTCAGACAGAGAAGTGAGGCCACAGCCAGCAGGGCCGAGCGTAACCATCCCGCTCCTATGCGTCCTTAAAGAATCCCTCATCGCAATAAGGGAGAACGCATTGCACACAGAGGAGACGGGGGCAGGAGGAGACGCAACGGAGCTACACAGTCAGACCACACTTTTGTCTGCTTCACGGTGGCAGTTGCAGGAGGAGGAGGATGAGGAGGAGGAGGACGACGTGGAGGTGGCTGTGGAAGAGGAGGAGGATGCTGGCGGCGAGGGTAGCATTCAGGCTGTGCGCGTCCCATTGGTTCAGCGCGGATGGGGCGGAGAGGAGGCGGAAGAGGAAGAGGAGGAAATGGCAAGTGATCCTTCTGGTGGGGGCAGTGACGTCATACCTATTCAGAGTCTGGCACACATGGCTGACTTCATGCTGGGCTGCTTTTCCCGGGACACACGTGTTGTCCGGATAGTGGAGAACAAACTGTACTGGGTCTTCGCAATCCAAGTTGGACACGTGGCTGGAACTGTCCCTGTACGCCTTGGAGGTGCTTGCCTGCCCTGCCGCCAGCGTGCTATCAGAAAGGGTGTTCCGCGCTGCCGGGGGCATTATCACCGATAAGCGCAGCCGCCTGTCAACCGACAGTGCCGACAGGCTGACGCTAATCAAAATGAACAGCAAGTGGATTGACCCGGACTTTGCTTCTCCAACAGTGGAAAGCAGCCAAAAGTGAAGTGCCATGTGTATGAAGTGCCATTTCCTCCTCCACCTCCTCCTCCTCCTCCTTAACCGCCGTAGAATTGGTCCGTAAATCAGAAAAATTGGGCCTCTTGGGCCTCCACAAAATGTTTAAGAGGTCTCACCTCTTGGGCCTCCACATAATTTTTAAGAGGTCTCCCCTCTTGGGCCTCCACATAATTTTTAATACGTCTCACCTCTTGGGCCTCCACAAAATGTTTAACAGGTCTCACCTCTTGGGCCTCCACAAAATCTTTAACAGGTCTCCCCTCTTGGGCCTCCACATAATTTTTAATACGTCTCACCTCTTGGGCCTCCACAAAATCTTTAACAGGTCTCCCCTCTTGGGCCTCCACATAATTTTTAATACGTCTCACCTCTTGGGCCTCCACAAAATCTTTAACAGGTCTCACCTCTTGGGCCTCCACATAATTTTTAACAGGTCTCACCTCTTGGGCCTCCACAAAATGTTTAACAGGTCTCACCTATTGGGCCTCCACATAATTTTTAACGGGTCTCACCTCTTGGGCCTCCACAAAATCTTTAACAGGTCTCACCTCTTGGGCCTCCACATAATTTTTAAGAGGTCTCACCTCTTGGGCCTCCACATAATTTTTAAGAGGTCTCATCTCTTGGGCCTCCACAAAATGTTTAAGAGGTCTCACCTCTTGGGCCTCCACATAATTTTTAAGAGGTGTCACCTCTTGGGCCTCCACATAATTTTTATCGGTTCTCCCCTCTTGGGCCTCCACATAATTTTTAAGAGGTGTCACCTCTTGGGCCTCCACATAATTTTTATCGGGTCTCCCCTCTTGGGCCTCCACATAATTTTTAATACGTCTCACCTCTTGGGCCTCCACAAAATCTTTAACAGGTCTCCCCTCTTGGGCCTCCACATAATTTTTAATACGTCTCACCTCTTGGGCCTCCACAAAATCTTTAACAGGTCTCCCCTCTTGGGCCTCCACATAATTTTTAATACGTCTCACCTCTTGGGCCTCCACAAAATCTTTAACAGGTCTCCCCTCTTGGGCCTCCACATAATTTTTAATACGTCTCACCTCTTGGGCCTCCACAAAATGTTTAACAGGTCTCACCTCTTGGGCCTCCACAAAATCTTTAACAGGTCTCCCCTCTTGGGCCTCCACATAATTTTTAATACGTCTCACCTCTTGGGCCTCCACAAAATCTTTAACAGGTCTCCCCTCTTGGGCCTCCACATAATTTTTAATACGTCTCACCTCTTGGGCCTCCACAAAATCTTTAACAGGTCTCACCTCTTGGGCCTCCACATAATTTTTAAGAGGTGTCACCTCTTGGGCCTCCACATAATTTTTATCGGGTCTCCCCTCTTGGGCCTCCACATAATTTTTAATACGTCTCACCTCTTGGGCCTCCACAAAATCTTTAACAGGTCTCCCCTCTTGGGCCTCCACATAATTTTTAATACGTCTCACCTCTTGGGCCTCCACAAAATCTTTAACAGGTCTCCCCTCTTGGGCCTCCACATAATTTTTAATACGTCTCACCTCTTGGGCCTCCACAAAATCTTTAACAGGTCTCCCCTCTTGGGCCTCCACATAATTTTTAATACGTCTCACCTCTTGGGCCTCCACAAAATCTTTAACAGGTCTCACCTCTTGGGCCTCCACATAATTTTTAAGAGGTCTCACCTCTTGGGCCTCCACATAATTTTTAAGAGGTCTCATCTCTTGGGCCTCCACAAAATGTTTAAGAGGTCTCACCTCTTGGGCCTCCACATAATTTTTAAGAGGTGTCACCTCTTGGGCCTCCACATAATTTTTATCGGTTCTCCCCTCTTGGGCCTCCACATAATTTTTAAGAGGTGTCACCTCTTGGGCCTCCACATAATTTTTATCGGGTCTCCCCTCTTGGGCCTCCACATAATTTTTAATACGTCTCACCTCTTGGGCCTCCACAAAATCTTTAACAGGTCTCCCCTCTTGGGCCTCCACATAATTTTTAATACGTCTCACCTCTTGGGCCTCCACAAAATCTTTAACAGGTCTCCCCTCTTGGGCCTCCACATAATTTTTAATGGGTCTCCCCTCTTGGGCCTCCACATAATTTTTAATACGTCTCACCTCTTGGGCCTCCACAAAATGTTTAACAGGTCTCACCTCTTGGGCCTCCACATAATTTTTAAGAGGTCTCACCTCTTGGGCCTCCACATAATTTTTAAGAGGTGTCACCTCTTGGGCCGCCACAAAATTTTCCATGAGCCTATGACCAGCCCACGGCCTCTTCCTGCCTTTTGCGGTCCTACGCATCCCTCAACATCCCCACTGCTTTACCTGCTAGACATGACACTGGGCCAGGTCGGGTCACTGACATCTCAAGCGCCAACAATTTGGGCATTTTAAGGCTTCTGCATGTGTTTTTGAGTTGTTTTTACATTTTAAAGAAGACATGTCTGACCACATCTCACACACACACACAATGACAATTAGGGATGGGGTCTATTTGCTTTCCCCCTTGCCTATGCCATCTGTGGTTGTCATAGGCAACGTGATTTTAAGGGGTGCAGAATTTTATCTTCTTTTTTGTCTAGTTTGGCTTGGGGTCCATGGCAATGTTGAGGAAAGAAGGTTTCCTTGTATGGTCTCACTTTACAGAGAGGTTAGATTTTGTTTGGAGTGTATTGTTGAGAGGCTGTGATAGTGGCGTAATAGTGCGACTTGGGCGCGTTATATGCACCCAGACATGCTTCCCCTGCTGTCCCAGTTGCATTCCAGCAGTGTTGGCATCCTTTTCTGAGGTTCCAGGGTGGACTTGGTGACCTCCAAGTGGTCGAATTGAGATTTTCAAGTGGCGAGCATTTTTTTCCCATAGACTTTAATGGGATTCGATATCCGGTCGAATAGTCGAATTTCGCAGTCTATTCGAATCGAATTTCGAACTTTCGAATATTTCACTACTCGCTCATCTCTATTAATACACTGACATCTTGAGTAGTATATATGGGTTTTATATAATATAGCTTTCTTCTAATGGACAGCTCAGCGCTACGAAACGTCAGCCTCTGTAAAGAGGCCAGAAATTTTATAGGACTTCATATGCTCAAATAAAGACTCACAATTTGTTAACTTATCTACCAAGAAATAAATTGGCAACGCCCTGCGTATTTATCAGCTTTTATTCCTGTTAGGGCTCATTCAGATGACCGTATATTTGTGTCTGCATCCTGCGGACCCATTCATTTCAATCGGGATGCAAAAGATGCAAACAGCCCACCGCGTGCTGTCCTCATCTGTATGTACGTTCCCTGACCCGCAAAAAAAGACAGAACTATTCTTGTCCGCAACTAGGCTGGCTGTTACGTTCTGCAAAATGTGGAACATGCACTGCCAGTATCCATGTTTTGTGGACCTGCATCTGAATTTATTTTATGCAATTATATAGAGCAGCTATATTTCACAGCGCTTTATAGACTTCAGCATCAAGCTGTCCCCAATGGGGCTCACAATCTAGATTCCCTATCAGTCTTTGGAGTGTGGGAGGAAACCGGAGTACACGGAGGAAACCTTTGTAAACACAGGGAGAACATACAAACTCCATGCAAATGTTGTCCTTGGTCAGATTCTAACCTAACCCCAGCGCTGCAAGCCACCAGTCAGCGGCGTAGCTAAAGGCTCATGGGCCCTGGTGCAGGAGTTCAGCTTGGGTTCCCCTTCTCTCAGTGCTTTGTGGCCAGGGGAGCACAGAGCTTTTATGCTACTTGAGGCAAAAATTGAAACGACCCCCACATGCCAAATTCTTGACCTAACCCCTTCCCTCCAGCACTTTCTTTAATTCTGGTGTCTTCTTATGTGGCACAAGGGTCTTTGGGCCCCGTCAAGCTACCGATGCTCTCCCTATAGCTATGCCTTTGCCACCAGTGCTAACCACTGAAGCAACATGCTGCCCATATGCTTGAATGATTGAGCCCTATGCAAATAAAACACACAGGCTGTTGTAAAATAGCCTAAGTTGGCTAGGCTACAGGGAAGCTGGGAGGAACTGAATTTCTCATTGTCTTCCCTGCTCCTTATCTAACGGCTCATAATCTGCCTCCAATTAGGTTTTATTTCTCATTTCACCCAAGGTCATAAACTTGGAAAAAAAACCTGCATACACCATGCCAACACTGAGACCATATGTACTCATCAAGAGACCTTGTGATGTCATAATGTAAGTAAGAAGGATGTGGACCTATATCTAAAAAGCCACATTTGTTGGCACTACTGAATATAGTGTTTCCACTTTTAGCTCTTCTACATCTGGCTTTCTATAAATTACTATTTGGTTTCCCAGTAAAATTATATTTAATCCTCTGAATGACACTAGGCAAGCCCAGGTAAAGGACTGTGTCGCAAAATACACATAGAGCTATATATGAGAAAATGATCCTGCCTAAAATGTATACAACTGTATAGTCTAGTGCTGATCTGCTAATATATAAGTGTGTCATTTTGTGCACTTTCTCAGGATGCTATAAAAACACAAAAATAACACATACATAAAGGACTATTCATTCTGTCCACACTTCACACAAACTGGACTAAATAGACTTGATTCATACGCTGAAAATTATATGGGGTATGCATAGTATTTTACTGAACACACTAACATTCAGAAGCTGCCATCCTGCTGAAGGTTTGAGAAAGCATGTACCATAGAAGAAAATGAATGTATCTCAACTAGAAAGTGTCTCTTTATCAGAGCAGTAACTGACAACAATCTTTAGCTATACAGACAATTGTTAATTTTTAACGCAAAAGAAATCTCTTTTCAAACGTTATAAAGTTCATTTCACTTCATTGATGAGGAAGGTGTTCTTTATTTTTTTCTTCTGGGCTACCTAATGCAAATTTTCCCAGCCAGACCCCAGAATAAATTCAGGCCCCATGCTGCAACATGAATTCAGTTCCCTAGATCCGCAACCTACAATTAAATTGAGACCCCATGTTCCTATTCTTGTTCAGCAGTCGATCCTCTAAGCTGTAATCTGATTCACTCAGACTAAAACCTGGGCGTAAAGTCTAAGGCATTACGAGTTCTTCACCGTAGAGCTGTCATGGCTAACCTCCGGCACTCCAGCTGTGGTAAAACTACAACTCCCAAGATGTACACTTGCTTAACTGTTTTCAGAATTCCATAGAAATGAATGGAGCATGCTGGGAGTCGTAGTTTCACCACAGCTGGAGTGCCAGAGGTTGGCCATCACTGCCCTAGAAAAATAGAGAGGCCCAGAATAAAATATATCTGAACAGAGGGACTACAACTAACAGGCAGAAGTCCATTTAATGCAAGGGAGCCATCAGGGTCAAATTCGGTTAACAGTAGTGTTGGAGACTAGTTAACTAAATTCATGAAAAAACTATATTCAGGTTGATTTAATGGGCAAAACCTAAGTTTAAATATGCCCCCAGTTATGTCATCTTCAGATACTGGCCGACATTAGCCACTGCTGAGAGGCTCTATCCAGAGCTTCTAGGTAGGAGAGGTGATGGGAAATTCAGACTGCTCAGCAATTACTTGCCTCGAGCATTGAGGAGCAGCATGGGAAGAAGAGATGGAACAACGTTAGAACTGTGACAAGTGGGTCATATCCCGACACCTATATTAATTAAGACCACAGACAAGACACCTTAATTAACTAAGACCCAAAACCAGACACAAGACCTCAACATTAATTCAGAGACCAGATTTCTAAATTAATTCAAATTCCAGACCAGACCCCACATCAGAATTTGTGTTCAGATTGTTAGATTCTAATAGATCTTTCTCAAATTTGATAAGGTAGAAAGTTAAGTTGTATTTTCTTCCATCATTAACATTTCAAATCCATAATATCAAACTTCTTACCATTGTGCAGAAGATACAGCTGCATTCTCGGAGGGTGGTCATCATATCAAGAGGATGTTCACAGAGGCACAGCTTGCACATAATCAGAGGTTCCAGAGCCAGTTCCCCAGGAGCTGAGTTGCCACTCCTCATGGCATGATGACAGATTTTACCAGTGGTAGCCATGCTTGTCTTAAGCAGTCAACATCTTTATCACTTTGTACTGGAAGAAACATGGAATTGAGACAATTATGTAAAGCTTTAGGAATATGGTCTATCTAATCACAGCCTAAATCTTTACTGCTTAGAGATGATGGGAACCAGTGTCTGTCCAAAGAGAGTCCACAGAAGTCAAAAACAGAACTTATTGAGAAATGTAAAATTTCTAGTAATTCCAAAATGATATTACTGTACGCTACATTGAGATATAGTGTCATTCTTCTACAGTAATTAATGATAGGAGTATATAATATGAGAATGAATATACATAGTCTTTAATAAGTGCTTACACATTCTCAGGAGGCAATTACCTTTCACAACTGAATTCTTACTTTGAAGTCAGATCATGAATACAGAATACCAACATGGTCGGCATTAACCCAGTTAACAAAACGACTGTACCACTTAGCACTAAGACATGTAGTTGACACAAGAGGAAGCGTTTAAAGGAAAACAACTTTATTTGTCCATAAAAAGCACATGGACTACATTAGGAGGTAGACACTGATGTAGGCCAAACACTTTGTAGCTTATTCCCATGTCTTTTACATTAAAAACAACATGCCTTCTCTGATCTTTTAAGGTCTAGGCTTATAACCAAAGCTCTAAACAGATCATAAGTACGTACAAATAATCATGCATCATAACCAAATACAGATGAATAGAAATCAACAAGAAAAAGTCAAGGAACATTCCGAGTATGGATGGAAAAGAATGGGGGAGATTTATCACTGTTCTTGATACCACTTGTGCCACGGAGGATGCGCTTAATTTCTGTGGATGCGTTTGACTCATCATAAATTAGGAGCAACTTCCAGCAGTCCGTACTCCTAGAATTGTATCTAAGTCAGTTCATAGCAGCCATAGATTTCAGTCAATTACGCCAGAAAACTGACTTAAATGAGGGCTAATGTGCCTGGGCTGATGACTCTTCCTTTTAAAAAAAGTGGTGAAGGTGGCATAAATTTTTTGTGCAAATGCCATTTAAAAAGATTCAAACCTGATGTTTGTAAGCTTTTTTTTTTACTGCAGTTTTCTGGTGCGCAAAATAATTCAGAAGGCTGACTGAAGTCATCATCTTACTGAGGCGTGATCTGCTTTTTGTGACATTTCTGCATTCCATCATGGGATACTTTCAGAATCAATCATCTAACAATTGAGGGATGGGTTTGTCTGTTGGTCTCATGTGAACTGAAAGCTGCTGGTTGCGGTACATTTTACACATTTTACATGACGTTACACATCGCCGCCAGAGGAGTGATTTCAAGGTGAGAATAACAAAAAAAAAAACTTACGTTTCTATCAATCATTTAATGCTAAGAAAGAGTCTATACAAAACATTATCTGAGGCTCGGTAGACTGTAAGTTACTGCATGCTATACATGCATTTCTGTCAAGGAATGTCAGGAAAGCAATACAAGTGAAGTCTCCAAGAGCTAAGTCAATAGCCTTAAAATGGGTTGTCTAGGATTTAAATATTTATTGCCTATCTTCAGGATAAGTTATAAATATCAGTTCGGTGAGGGTCCAACAGCAGCTGTTGGAAGGGGACTCTGCAACCTCTTCCTTGACCGGTCACATGGCCTTTGTGCAGCTCAGTCACATGTAATTGAATGGGACAGAGCTGCAATACCAAGCACAGCCACTATACAATGTACTGCGCTGTGCTTGGCAGACTATGAAGAAGCCGCAGTATTCTTTCAAGTGCTGCAGCCTCTTCAAAAAGCTGATCAGAGGGGGTACCAGGAGACGGATAACCATTGATCTGATATTCATTACCTATTCCGAGGATTTAATATCCAGAAAACCCCCTCTAAGTAAATGACTACCCTTAATAAAGTCTAATGGGCCCATAATTAATTTTCTTTTACAGAGCTCCAACACTCCTGCATAGACATATAATGAATTAAAGGAGTTGTGCCATACACTACTTTTCACTCCAAAGGTTATTTTCATGAAGTACTCTAGCCCCCTCACTAACTCTAACTATATCCCTTTAATCCCCTGCATAGTCATGCAGAGTTAAATCATACAATTCTACCAAAAAAGGGAGCTTAGCTACTGTATAATGTTTCCCCAATTAATTCAAAAGCACAGTATACAGCAAGCTACTAAGCTCCCCCTAGTGGTGGAAAAAATGTTGTGATTTCTGGAACTGTAATACTGATGGACTATCCTTTGGTTGGGCCATTGATATCCAATCAGTCAGGTCTGACTCCCAGCAAGCTGGTCGATCAAATAAGTAAATTTGCTGCAGCACATTAACCCTTCATTGTTTACCCAGGCACACTGCTGTACACACTGTACATTTGTGGCTCTGTCAGGTACAGACTAAGCCAGAAATAATGCAGGGCAATTCCATACACGTGAATGGGGCTGAGCTTCATGTGGTTGTTGAAGTAATTTTTGATTTCAGAAAACTACTGTGGGACGGATAAAATCATAAAGTTACCTCCCCAAAACCCTTCCAATTCAGCACCGCTGCTCTGTCTTCTTCCCCGGATTGGAGCCAGTGACCTAATGTTTTGGCTGCACCATTCAGATATTAATGGCCTATCCTACGGAAAACCCCTTTAATGTGTGAAAAACTGAAAGGACAGACATACTAATACGTAATGAGTAAAGCACATAGGAAACAACATTCTCACTCTATAACGGGAATCTGATGTCCCTCTACACATCTGGCGATATTTTGGCAGAAGACTAAACCAGCAAACCTATCTTCATTAAAAAGTTATGAGGTTTTTTTATATTACACACATTTTCTCCTGTAAAGAAAAAGAATCAATGTAAACTCACAGCTCACATTACAATGTTACACTTAGACCCACACACCCACACGCAGAATCAAAAACTCCCTGAAGACTTGAAAAGTGTTTGAAGAATCTGCCATCTATCCAAAGGTAAGGATAAGCTAGGAAATGTAAGATAGGGGACATGTGACTCCGTTTCTCATCATCAGTGCGGATTCTAGACATAGGACTACCAGTGATCACTTACCACCTGTCCTGAGATAGGTGACACCTTGCTATGGTGGGACAGCCCCTTTAATGGAAACTCTCCCCCTGTACATCCTACCAGAGACCTCACCAAGAGATACAGGAACTTTTTTTTTCATGTTATCATTTCTCTTACCAATCACGCCCTCTGACTGTAAAATGTGTTTTATTTTTTTTTTTATTTGGTAATTTATATTTTATTTCTGTTTGTCAAAGGTGAGAAAACTGTCCTGGCATCATATTTCCGAGATTTCCATGACTCCATTCATTACAATGAAGAATGATGGAGCATGCACAGCCACTTGTACATGGAGGCCCGGAACCAACCCCAGGCTGTATTCAGAATATGTTTTCGAGTCTGTATTACAGCTGTAACACTGGCACCCCCAGCATCCATTAGGTCCCCATTAGGGTGGTTATGTCAAGAAGACCAACCATGGATCTACTGACCGAACTTACAACACCATAGGGTTTAGTAGAACCATAGTGATAGGTCAGTTGGCCCTAGTGTGTGCTCCTGATATAGAAAGTTATGCTCTGAGACCACTAGGGACAGGGACAGATGTGAATGGTGACAAACTCCATGGAGCATTGTAAAATATGTAGGTGCTATGTAAGCAACAAGTAAATACATAAAAGACTGATAATCTTATTGTCATATTTGAAAAATGGATGCTGCAACAAAACCAAGAAATGACAATATCTCTGTACATAAATAAAACATAACTAGCAACCCAAGCTATCATTCTGACGTCAGAATTACTGATGACCAATCAGTAGTTGTTGTCCTGTCCAAACATTCAGACTATAAGTGCAGTAGTTCACATATGCCACTTCTACATATGCAGCATATGCACATGACATATCCACAGACGTTTGCATCGAATGGCATAGATTTAAAAAAAAAAACATAAATCCAAAGAAATATGAAAAGCAAGTGCACATGACTGACAGAGTCTGTTCCTCACCGGTTATTGAGAAGCTGCTGCATATAGATCAGCTCATCTGTATTCTGGCATCCCAGTTAGCATTCATGTCAAGGCAAGCCTGGTGAGTAATTGTGAATCCAGCTAAGCAAGACAGATTCATGTGCAAAGCACTGCTACACATTAAGAGGGTATTATCAGTATCTGATCAGGGTGGGGGTCCGACATCCAGGACCTCCGCCGATCAGCTGTTTGAGAAGGCAACGGCATCCTGTGAGCACTGCGGCTTTGTCTCTGCTCTCCAAGCACAGCTCCATACATTGTATAGCGGCCATGCTTGGTATCGCACTCAGCCCCATTCACTTCTATGGGGCTGAGTGGTCATCAGTATCTGATCGGTGTCGGATGCCCACTGATCAGATACTGCTGACCTATCCAAAGGGTAGGTCATCAGTAGTAAAATCCCAGAAAAACCTTTTAAATGGGTTTTCTAGGAGTAGAATATTGATGATCTATCTTTAGGATAGGTCATCAGAATCAGATTTGTGGGTGTCCGAAACCCGTCATCGCCACCAAACCAGCTTTTTGAAGCGGCTCTGATGAGTGCTGTGGCTTCCTCACAGCATACACAGCGCTGGTCTAGGAAGAGGGCGCAGGGCTCACAAGAGTGCAATGTCCTCTTCAAACAGCTGAGCACCAGGGGTGCTGGCAGTCGGACATGCACTGCTCCGATATTTTGACGATAGCCCGTCAATATTCTACTGTCAGAAAACCCAATTTAAAAGGATTATCTATGACTGTTTTACTGATGGCCTATCCTCACCTGAAAGGAACTTATTTGCCATTGCAGAAACTTCTGCAACAAAATCTGCCGCATGTGAAGACACCCTTGAGCTTTGAGACAATTTATACCAAGGTGCACTCACATTAGTAAATGTGAGTCAACGTTTTTGTGGCCTTTTATTGGTGTGTAAAAAATACCATAAAATTCATGCATTTTTATAAGTGTTTTTCGAGTGGCATTTTGCAGTCAGGTAGGGAAGCCTTTGGGAAAACATGAAAAGAAAAAAATCGATTTGCTGCCCAAAAACGATAATTGAGCTGTTTGAATTTAGGACTGTGTCACCCGATAAACAAGCATTTCACTCATTCATCGGGTGATCTGCGACACCTTTAGATGGGCTGAATATCGTGAATGAGTGTTCATAGGAGCATTCATTCTCGATAATCGGGCCGTGTAAACCCAGCATAAGATTATATGTATTCTGTGTCTATAAAGATACAAGATAACGCTCATGCACGTGGCGGTATTACACTGTAGATCTGTGTTGTATGGCGCCCATAGACCTAAGTGCACGATTCATTTTATAATCACACATATTATATATTTATGCCACAGTCTTAAAGAGAAAAGCGAATGAAATAGGAACCCTTTCAGACATCAGTATAAAACAACTACAAAAGTAAAGCCATAAAAATAGTAAATTACATATTACCTGACACAATCAGTTGGAAATGTTATTTGTTCTCCCACTAAGGCGTACTAAATATGCAGTAGAACAAGTGTATTTTTTAAGATTTACGCTGCCTGTTTTATTGTTTTGTTTTCTCTTTAAAATCGTAAAATCTTGCAATAAAATGACTTGATAAAACTTAGTTTCAGGCTCTTGCTGCACTTTCCCTGCCTAGTTTCATATGTTCTGTAGATCTGACTCACATTTTGAGTAAAACTCAAAATAGTACAAAAACATAGCCTAAAATTAAAGGGGCTGTCTACAATAAAGAACTGAGCAGTACTTACCTAACAGATCCAGAGTTGTCATTCCAGTCCTTCCACCCGGGCTTTGTTTACCCAGCAGCAGTGGTGATGGCACACTGACATGTAACCGCTGCAGGCAATCATGGGCCTCAGCGAAGAGGCCAATGATTGGCTTTTAGAAAGCTGTTAGCCGAGCGCTTCTTTAGCCAATATCTGTTCCTGCCAAATTCGACATAAACATGTATATCGGGAGAGGATGACAGCCTCAGACACACTCCACTGACCCCTTACCTTCTGCAGGGTCAAAGGACATTGGAATGTTGAAATTCTCTCCTGAAGTTTCTTTTCCATGCCATCAGAGAAGACCTGGTGATCCCCATACATACAAGATGGACAGCTGATCCTCCCTAAATCAGTAAGTATGGAAACATTTACCTAATGTGTATGGGCATGGTCACCTGTGGTACATTTGGTCTTGTGCAACCTCCCCCTCCTAGGCAGACCTGCAAAAGGAAGCATACCTACCTGCTTTCTGGCACTGGCTCCTGGCATCTCTGCATCTTGCCTGCTCCACTGGGCTACCTGGATGTAAATCTCCTATTTGACATCACCGCAGCCAATCGCTGGCAGCAGCAATGACCTGCTCCCCTTGCATCATATGACCATTTGTCATGCTGCAAGGGGAGCAGGTCACTGCTGCGGTGGCATCAAACAGAAAGTTTACAACAAGGGAGCCCAGCGGAACAGCAAAGGCCGGCAAGTGGAGATGCCAGAGTCGGGAAGCAGGTTAGTATGCTTCCATTCAGGGGCGAACTGAGAACTTAAAGTGGCCCTGGAAAAAATACTAAAAGTGGCCCTGTTTTGTAGTTGGATCCAAACTGATGGAAGGCAGGGCCAGCAATAACATATTGTGGCACATTATATCACCTCACCAGAGCCAAATACCACAGTCCATAACAAACTACTGCCACCAGCAACACAAAATACGTCCCCAAAAACTTCTACTGGCCGGCCAAGAGGATAGCCCAAGTGGCCCCCCCCTGTAAGGTCTATGGCCACTCCGCCCCTGCTTCCATTCACAGATCTGCCCAGAAGGGGGGGTTGCCAAAATCCCTTCTTAAAGGTGCACATCCCCTTTAAACTGTCGGATTACAGCTGCCCGCTGTGGAAAAATGCTGCAGGTACTAAAGGCACAAAAAAACATCATCTGTGCAATATGTTATCAATATTCCAGACTAAACTTTACAACTCTGCTGCTGCAAAACATTTTGGGGACTTTCAAAGGGACTGATAACAATATTACTAGGGGAAATACACAAGCACATATTTTCCTGTGCAAAAATGTGTTCATCTCTCTGAGGCATGACGCGGCAACCATCATGTTCTGTAGTTCTCTGATAAGAATTCATTATGTCCAAAGGCTCAGCCACATCACCTCTATATTCTCACTTCTACCTGCATACAGCATTTCTGAGACACTCGATTATTTATAGCGTGATCTTTTTCAGTGTCTACGTTTGTTCCGGTCATACGTGAAACACAAGGATACCAGAAAATCTGGATAGCTACACACTGCCCACAATTCTACAGATGATGGTTGTTTCACACTTTTTTGTTAAGTATATAATTCCACATGTGTTAATTCATAGTTTTCATGCCTTCAGTGTGAATCTACAATTTTCATAGTCATGAAAATACAGAAAACTCTTTGAATGAGAAGGTGTGTCCAAACGTTTGGTCTGTACTGTACATGTCTAGCCAAGTAGGGGGAGAGAGGCAAAACCCCCCACATTCATGCACAACCCCTTTAATTGTGTTCCACTCAGCTAGGAATTATAGAGAAGTTTACAAGAACCTTATTGCAAGCCTTGGATTCTGCAGAGAGAAACTTTGGAAAACTAAAGGGAAGGAGTAGTACAACTCCCATTATTGCTCATCTATACATTTCGCAATTTAGCGCAGTTCTAAATCGGCTTGGTTACCGACTCCAGTACCATTTGCCAACTGCAGCACCTATATCTCCTGCCTTACACTCTTACTAACGTCATAACACCAAGGCACCCCAACGTCATAACACCAAGGCAGCAGCCCCATCATCAGGGTGTGCCCTGAGGAAAGAAATGGTATGCCCTCCTGTAACCACCTGGCCCTAGGGAGCATCAATGTGAGAACTGCCAATGTGATTTATGTAAATAACTGTTGCAGCCAGAGCCACTACTACCCCGATCCTCCTGAGCCGAAGTATTTCCATCAGGGATTGTTAGCCAAAATTTGCCCCGTTCTGTGTTTTTAACTTGCACCTGGTTTTGGCTTACTGATGAAAATCACTGACCAAACACTGCGTGAAAGTGATTTAATGCTGCTGAATTAGGATGCTGCCACACGTTAAGTTTTTTTTTTTTTTTGCTGCAGTTTTTGAAGCCAAAACCAGGAGTGGATTCAAATCATAAAAAACAAGAGAAGCTTTATCTGTTCTTAAGCCCTTAATGCCTGAAAAGGCCTCAATGGCCAGCAACATTTTTTCCTTTTTGATTCTCTGCATTTCAGCTGCCACAGCTTTTTACTTTTTGTAATTGAAATGGCTACCAGAGGCCTTGTTTTATTCAGGCGTTGTTCGGGAGTACACATAAATTTATATAATTTTATTGCTGTAAAAATATAGAATAAACTATTTTTTGTCATAAATTAAGTCTTCAGGCTACTATGTTCATACAGATACCTAATATAGTAAGTTTTTTTTATTTTCATTTAAAGTATGTACAGTAAAAGTTTTTTTTTACACAAAATAACATTTTTGTCTTTTGGGGGTTTCAGTTTTTTATTAGATTTATGACATTATCTTTAAAATCCCATTATGGAACAACCATTGTCTAACTTTGTTTGGAACTTATATTAGCATCATCCTGTATAATATGTTATGCTCTATGAAGCAGGCTGCTGTAATGGCCTAACAGCAGGCTTACTGAACAGACAGCCCTGGGATCCCATGTAGATCCTCAGGACTAACTGCAAATGGCTCCAGTAGTATCCATTCAGGTCACTGGGAAACCCGGTGACCCGATAATCGGGGTGAGTCCCCTTTGAACATGATGAGGTGAGTACAGTACAGTAGTCCTGCGGTCAGGCAGGAACTGACAGCATCATAAATTACTATCATGCTGTAAGTTCAGTCCATATTAACCGCAGTTGATCCGGCAGGAGATGTGGCTAACACACAGACCATTTTTCCCTGACTGCGTATGGCCGTCTGACACCGACCTTAGGAATGTGAATGAATGATCTGATTCAAGAAAATTAATTGACTGCTGCGAGAGAGCAGGAATGATATTTTTTACCTGAGGGTGGTTTCACATATAGCCATCTTTGGAAAAATGCACCATATTATGTAGCGTTTCTCCTGGATTTTCTTTCCTTTTTGCAAATAAAACTGCAGGCACATGTTAGCTGTAAGCTAACAGAAAAATATAAAATGGTGTTGTCCTCACTTTTTATACCTTTTTGGGCCTGTGCAATAGGCTTCACTAAACAAAAGTCACCAAAAAAGCTTGTAAAAAACTCTGACCAGTTTGGAATCCTGTTTTTTGTTGTTTTTTTACTGTACAAAAAAGTCCTGCATGTAGGATGTTTTTGTCCGTCTTTTTGATGAAATCTGCAATGGGGGCCACAGAGAGAGTTTTCCGTACAGATGTAGAAGCTATAATCGCCCTAAGGGCTTTGTACTTCCTATGGATCAAACTGTTAGCTTCATAAAAGGTTGAACTTGATGGAGGTCTCACTTTTTTAACATAAAGATTATTTATCGATGGGATAAAACGATGGGGCTGGTTTACTGTAGATGGTGTAAACTTAAAGGGGTTGTCTAATTTAGAGAGGAAACCAGACAACTCTTGGGTTGTGCTTGCAAAAAAGAATAGATCATCACTTACATAGCAGATCCCATACGTCTGAGACGGTTCTGTAGCCATTAATTGGCTGCAGCTAGGGATGAACGAATCGACTTCGGATGAAATATCCGAAGTCGATTCGTAAAAAACTTTGTTCTAATACTGTACAGAGCGGGAGCTCAGTACAGTATTAGACTGTATTGGCTCAGATGAGCCGAAGTTATTACTTTTCGCGTAATAACTTCAGAAATTGATTTTTACTGTAAAAAAAACGTTTCCAGAACTTGAGTGCGCTTCCAAGTGGTGACTTGGTTCCTTTCCACAGGACATTTCTCAGGCCAAATAGCAATAGCAGTGGCGATCACTCGATCCCATACAGCAAAGGTGATTGTTACGTGTAAATGCAGCTCTCACCTCCTTTGACAAGCATGCAATTATCGGGAAAAAATGGTTTGTTCAGGATAATTGCCTACTTAGTTGGCCTGTGTAAATGGACCTTTAGACATGCTGTCTACACATGCACAATTTATCACAAAATATGTATTCTTATGGATGAGAAGGGTTATAGTCACATTTAATATCAACACTGTCCAGGGTCTATACTGTAATTGGCCTGAGTTCATTTTAAATATGCCTATAAACCTCCTCATGCATAAGAATGCACCCTTGTACTGCAGTACATTGTTGTATTCTTAAGGATGAGGGGGGTTATAGTCACATTTAATATAAACACTGTCCAGAGACTGTAATGTAATTGGCATGTGTTTATATTAAATGTGACTATAACCCCCCTCATCCTTAGGCCTTGTGCACGCGGCTGTTGCCTGGGCGTAGTCGTATTGCGGCCCACATGCGGCGGGTCCGTAATACACAGGCACCGGCTGTGTGCACCCCACATCACGGATCATGGACCTAATCAAGTTGAATGAGTCTCCATCCGTCCCACCCGCCGCACGGATGTTGCCCGTGCATTGGGGGACCGCAAACTGCATACTCATGGATGAGGGGGTTATAGCCATATTTAACACACAGTTAGTTTTTAAGTCGGTCACTGAGCTGTCACTCACCCAGGGAGTTTAGGTGACACTGCAGGGGATAGCACAGGGTGACGAAGGCCATTACAATTTCTTCCTTACTCCTATCTCACAGCAGTTGCAGCAGCGCCTGTGGCTGGCCTGGAGGGAGGGAGTAAGCTTATTGGTGGAGGCGGCAGTTCCCGCCCACCACCAATCAGCAGTACATTGGGACGGTATTGCAGAAGAGAAGGAGAACCGCTCTCCTCCTCCTCTTCTATGGAGCAGATCCAGGCGGCAGCTGCGTATTAGGGATGTGCAGGCTGATGGCATTCAGCTTCACTGAATGCTTAACTGCCGCTGCCCGCCCAACACTAAAATCGCAGGATCAGGAGAAGACTAAGTAAAAGCTCCTGCAATACTGCTGGCCAGCTTTATTCTTGGCACTTTCAGACGCACTTTGGGGGGAAAAAAGTGCGTCTTATAAAGCAAAACGTATGGTAAATATATATATATATATATATATATATATATATATATTTACACATATACACACACTCCTCAGCATTGAAATTGCAACACCAAGCAGAAAAAGTTGTGGAACTATGGAACTCACAGGATCGACAGATTTTAATGATATGCAAATGATGATAAAAATGGAAACAGAATATTTAAAACATCTCAATTTATTCAGTATAGAGTATGAGCACTATGCACCTATATACATGTACTTACACATCTTGGCATGTTATCAATTAGGTTATTAATGGTTGTCTGAGTAATGCTTTCTCATGTTGAATGCACTTGGGCAAGCAAATCATCAAGATCAGCTGCTGGCAGCTCCCTTTGCAATTGCCAACCAATGACGTCTCAGATTTGCTCGATGGGAGACAAGTCTGGAGACACTGCACGCCATGGTAGTATTTTTAGGCCACACAGGCTGTTCCCATTAGCACAAACAAGGGGCATTGGTGTTGTCTGATTGAAAAACGCAGAGCTGTTAGTGTACCTAAAATGAAGGCTAGAGGGATCTGGCTAGTAAAGCCACCCCACAACATAATTGTTGGGAGTAGGACCGAAGTGACGTTGTGAAGGCCTCTTCATGGCATTGCCCACAAGGTCTCCAGCTAACACTCCATCCAAGACAAAAGCAGGACTCATCATCGATGAGGATATATCTCTATTCCGGCCTCCATTGCAGTTTCGCTCTGCACCATGATAGTCTTTGAGAGCGGTAACATAAGGTCAACTTAACATCTGTAGCTGGACGTCTGGTCCATAGTCCAACATCATGGAAACGTCTTCTCATGGTTTGTGTAGACACTGTTTGCCGCCCTAGTCTTCAGATGTGACATCCAATTTCACTTGCAGCAAGAATTGATCACTACGCACCATTTCTCTAATCGGACAATCCATCTGTGTAGAGGTTCACCTCTTGCACCTCTTGCTGTCATTCGTTGTTGTTGTCCCAACCACTGGGAAATGCAACATTGACCAGTGCTGACATTTCGGCCTAGGTGCATAGCGATCTGCTGAAGTGAAAAACCAAGGTCTCGCAAGTCAAGGATTTTGTCCCTTCCAGTTTGCGATGTGGTGATAACTGGCACATTGATGAACAGGGGGCATCGCACAATCATCCCACACAACTTGATCTGATTTTTAAAGTTTCAAGTAACTTTGCCTTCGATCTGGTTTTTATACCCCTCCCACATATCACAGATTGGAGTTAGGTGCTTGAAAATTCAATCATCTGTAAATCTTATGGGCCCTTTACACGGGACGACAAGCAAAATTCTGTGCTGTTTTAACACGATCTACTGGCGGGAAATGAGACAGTATGTGGAGTGATGGCATTAGTGATCTCCTCCCCCCTACTCTGGAGGAGCTGAAGGAGATCACTGCGATCAGCAGATTGTCGGGAAGGAGCGCTTCCTTCCTAACAATCTGCAAGATCCTCGTCCCATGTAAAGGGACAATTACCAACACCTGCTACTTCCTGGATTTGCATAACGTTACAGCTTGTCCTTCTTGGTGCTGGAATTTCAATGTTAAGGAGTATATATATATATACACACAGAAGGTAATATAGCTTTCGAGACACATTACAGGCAACTGATTCATTAAAGTTTTATACCACTTTAATGAGCCATGCCAGGTGGAAGGTGAGGTTCAGCTAGGCACCTATGTACAATATCATGATATTCCAGACTTGGTAACTATACCCTGTAGAGCAGGGGTAGGCAACCTCTGGCACTCCAGGTGCTGTGAAACTCCCAGCATGCATAGTTACTCTATTCATCTCTGAACCCCCACAGAAATGAATGGAGCATGCTGGGAATTGTAGTTTCACAGCAGCTGGAGTGCCAAAGGTTGCTGACCCCTGCTGTAGAGAACTGTAGTGCACTATACAATACGTGATTACAGAAGATGTATAATGGTTATCACACATGTGAACAGCGCAGAGTTACCATACAGCTGTCATACTACGTAGTCCAGCACTGCATCCTTCTAGTCACACACCAGAAGTAAAAGTCATGTGTAGATCATATTCCTCACACACTACCCGTCACAGTCCTGCATCTGTTGCCTGTGACCAGTCTGCCAGACACATCTGCATGGAGCCCGCTTACCTTAGAATAGCAATAGGGTGTCCTCAGGCAGCTGCGCCCCCTCCTCTCCGCACAGAGGAGCCTGGGAAGAGTCTACAAATACATTACCGAAGAAGCCTTCTCCTCCGTGCCCTGCTCTCTACCTTCCCAGGCACAGTGTGCACTGAGGTAATATCCCCGCCCTCCGTCTATTGGAAGCAAGTTGCCATTATTTTGAGAGCACGTCACGGCTTGTGTGCGGTATCTCAGGGAGTGCAGCATGTAATTATACAGGAAGCCTGTACACTGCACTTCCTACTTCCCATCTGGGGCTCCACATTGCAGCTGCAGGTGATTACATCAACCCTCGGCTCTGCTCAATTCGCTACTGTTCTGCTCTGCTCCAGACAGATTCATCATGGGAGTCGCTGTCCTCAGTGGTACATCTGGTTCTGCTTTATGTAAAAGCCGACACCTAATATGAAAGAACAAATCACCATTAAAAATTAGGGATCAAGAATTCCTTTCAGACACAGAAGATGGTGTGTTAGAACTACATGCAACCTATACTGTAGATGGAGCCCTATGTTTTTTTCATTTTCATGTTGGCATACGGAGAATTCTGTAGGCTTTATTCACACGTCGGTTAATATTAATGTCTAATATTATTAATTAATATTCATATGCAATATCCAGTGTTAATATCTTACCGATCTAAAAGGTTAAGGAGGCAATTATTAATCATTATAAATGAACATCGATAACCACTCCTCCCTGTACAAGGGTCCCAGGGGTTGCCTAGTTTTCTTCAATTCTCTTGCAATTCCCATGCAATTTGACTGCCTGCGGAGTGATTCACTCTGCTTAGTGTTATAGTAAAATATAACGAATTTATGAACTATTAATCACAGTAAGGCTACATTCACAAGACCGTAAGTGTTTTGGGGTCTGCAAATTGCATATCCGCAAAACACAGATACTGGCCGTGTGAGTGCGGACCACACATGGCCGACACAACATAGAAAATGCCTATTTGTGATTGCAGCCAAAAATAGGACATGCTCTATATTTTTGCGGGGCCGCAGAACGAAACCACGGATGTGGACAGCACATTGTATGCTGTCCGCATGCCATTGAAATGAATGGCTCCGCACCCGTTCTGCAAAGTGGACCAGTTCACACGATGAATGCAGCCTGAGGATCAGACACAGTAAGTTACAGATACACACTTCAATACATATAATAAAGATCAATATGACATCACTGTACTAATATTATACGTTGTTATTATCATAATACAAATCACAGTTTGGTTTTCACACACCCACTGTTATACACACTCACACACATACAACAGCTCCTACCCCCACATGGCAGCTCTAACTGCCTCTGAATCTGGGGGAAATCAAGGGTAAACAGGATAGGAAGACATATAGACACTAATGGAGGAAATGGTTAATGCACTGGCCTCTGAAGGGAGGAGGGATGCAGAGAGGGAGGGCAGCAGCAATCCTGATGTTCCCTAAGGGAGAGAAAGATAGGGTTAATAGCAGGAAAGGAGAGGGTTAAAGGGAGACAATGTAGCTGAAGAGAAGAAGAGCCTAGGGGGAGGAAGGGTTAATGCAGCAGAGTGTGTGTGTATGTGTGCACATAGGGTCCCTGCTTTGAGTACTCAACCTGCTTGTGGTTAAAGGGCTGTATCTTCAAGGTTGACTGATATGATGTCAAGCCATATGGTTGACAAAGACAGGTGCCAAGACACCTGCAGGTCAATGCCCCAGTCATGCCTGGGACAGGGCATAATTTCACAGTGAATTCAGAAAGCCTTCAGACCCTTTCATTTTTTTATGTTGCTGCCTTGTAGTAAAATTTAAAAAACGTAAGTCTCCCCCCAATCAATGTGCCGTCTCCTTTCTCTCTTCCTGTTGCTGCTGTCTTATAGACATACAGCAGGAAGGCAGGTGAGCAGGAAGAGAGCATGGAGACGGCACATGTGCACTGCGCGTGGCGCCTCCCTGTACAGCTGATTGGCGGGGTGTTGGGTGTCGAACACCTGCCGATCTAATTTTGATGACCTATCCTGAGGAAAAAACCTAACTGACTACAGGCCTGGTCTCAGTCTCCTAGGATCCTAGGCACCAAAACTGTGATGAAATATGTGCATGATTTGTCTTACCGACCCGGGTCTGCTTTGTATAAACTGGTGACTGTGGACACAACAAGGGTTTCTCCAACAAGTGTGTGGTACCGTAATGTCTGTGGCTTTACTCCTCAGCTCTCATCTGAGTTCCTGGCAGCAATTCCCTTTCCTCTGGAAAAGATCAGGGTCATGGACACGATCAGCTCCACTTGGCTGCAGCTCTGGTGCCTGAAGGATGCTCTCACGCCTGGATGTCAAGGGATTCTCCTCACACACAGCTCCTGTGGCTTCTCCCAGGCTTACTCTAAAATGGCTGCTGCTTCACTTCCTTTTCCAGGCTTGAGACCCCACTTCTGAGTTCAGCATACACGAATATTGAAATGCAGTTTGTTAGCTGTGCTTAGGAAACAGCGCCCCTTGTGGCCAAACTGAAGAATGTCAATTCAAATCATTTAAAGGGAGTGTTTCACCTGTTTTTCACCTATATAACTAACAGCAGTGCCCCACAGAAGATTGCATATACAGTCATGGCCAAAAGTTTTGAGAATTATACAAATATTAATTTTTACAAAGTCTACTGCTTCAGTTTTTATAATGGCAATTTGCATATACTCCAGAATGTTATAAAGAGTGATCAGCTTAACAGCAATTACTTGCAAAGTCAATATTTGCCTAGAAAATGAACTTTATCCCCCAAAACACATTTCAACATCATTGCAGCCCTGCCTTAAAAGGACCAGCTAACATCGTTTCAGTGATTGCTCCATTAACACAGGTGTGGGTGTTGATGAGGACAGGGCTGGAGATCAATCTGTCATGATTAAGTAAGAATGACACCACTGGACACTTTAAAAGGAGGCTGGTGCTTGGCATCATTGTTTCTCTTCTGTTAACCATGGTTATCTCTAAAGAAACACATGCAGTCATCATTGCACTGCACAAAAATGGCCTAACAGGGAAGAGGATCGCAGCTAGAAAGATTGCACCTCAGTCAACAATCTATCGCATCATCAAGAACTTCAAGGAGAGAGGTTCCATTGTTGCCAAAAAGGCTCCAGGGCGCCCAAGAAAGACCAGCAAGCGCCAGGACCGTCTCTTAACAGTGTTTCAGCTGCGGGATCGGGCTACCAGCAGTGCAGAGCTTGCTCAGGAATGGCAGCAGGCAGGTGTGAGTGCATCTGCACGCACTGTGAGGCGGAGACTCTTGGAGCAAGGCCTGGTCTCAAGGAGGGCAGCAAAGAAGCCACTTCTCTCCAGAAAAAACATCAGGGACAGACTGATATTCTGCAAAAGGTACAGGGAGTGGACTGCTGAGGGCTGGGGTAAAGTCATTTTCTCTGATGAATCCCCTTTTCGATTGTTTGGGACATCTGGAAAACAGCTTATTCGGAGAAGACGAGGTGAGCGCTACCACCAGTCTTGTCTCATGCCAACTATAAAGCATCCTGAAACCATTCATGTGTGGGGTTGCTTCTCAGCCAAGGGAATCAGCTCTCTCACAGTCTTGCCTAAAAACACAGCCATGAATAAAGAATGGTACCAGAATGTCCTCCGAGAGTAACTTCTCCCAACCGTCCAAGAGCAGTTTGGCGATCAACAATGCCTTTTTCAGCATGATGGAGCACCTTGCCATAAAGCAAAGGTGATAACTAAATGGCTCAGGGAACAAAACATAGAGATTTTGGGTCCATGGCCTGGAAACTCCCCAGATCTTAATCCCATTGAGAACTTGTGGTCAATCATCAAGAGACGGGTGGACAAACAAAAACCTACAAATTCTGACAAAATGCAAGCATTGATTGTGCAAGAATGGACTGCTATCAGTCAGGATTTGGTCCAGAAGTTGATTGAGAGCATGCCAGGGAGAATTGCAGAGGTCCTGAAGAAGAAGGGTCAACACTGCAAATATTGACTTGCTGCATTAACTCATTCTGTCAATATAAGCTTTTGTTACTCATAATATGATTGCAATTATATTTCTGTATGTGATAAAAACATCTGACAAACACACATAAAATCCAGAGGGCAGCAGATCATGTGAAAATATAATATTTGTGTCATTCTCAAAACTTTTGGCCATGACTGTACATCCCAGACATACCTGTGTGCACTGTGTGTCTGTATTCCATGTTCATAAAAAGCACTTTTATTCTGCTGGAAAACAGCTCCCAAGTGCCCAGCTGAAAGATGGGGAGGACGCCGGCCACGCAGAGACTGAACGCGCTCCGGGTCCTTCCCGCCCCTGTTGCCATGGAGACGAGGTCGCACATCTCGTCCTTGCTCCTGAACAACAGTGGGAGTCTGGCAGCGCTGCACGGAGGAAGCACGCCGCTGGCTCCCCGTGACAACAGCGCTGTCTTTGGAAAGCTGCCAGGAGCCTTAATTGCCCAGAGCTCCGGTGAGCACAGCAGCTCCCTGAAACAGCTGTTCGGCAGGGATGCTGGGACTTGAACCCCCACTCATGTGATAATGATGACCTATCCCGAGGATAAATCATCATAATCTTTTCCAGGATAATCCATTTAACTTAACTTTGCCACTCAGCAGATCCTGTGGTCTGTCCTGCACTTACCGCTCCCTGGTCTTCTCCAGGCCCACGCTGCACTGTGACCTCACTGCGTATAACGTCGGGAGTTATAGTGCAGTCAGGACTGTGCAACGCGTCATCCAAAAGAAGACCAGGGAGTGGTGAGTACAGCCAGCAACAAGAGCGCTGTATTCACCATTTCCGGTCCTACTGTGCACTAGTGAGTATTTCCATAATGGAAGTGCTGACTAGTATTCGCTTTATAAGATGCTCTGCCATTCCCGCCCCCCTCCCCCACTCGAAACACTTTTTTGGAGGAAAAAAGTGAGTTATATAAAGTGGAAAATATGGTATGTAATGCTTTCTTTGCATTTTACACATGTTCAATGGAATTATAATAAAGAAATGTAGAATTAGAGTAGTGTACGAAAACAAAATACAAAACATATAATGACAGATACCTAACAAATGCCCATCTTATTATGTCCAAGACAACTGCTTTATGACTTGACATGAAGCACTAGTGTTCCAGTTTTCCTTGCTGATAGTATCATATCCAACGCATTTGTGTGACCAAAATAAAATAAGCCGACAATCAATTAAACTGTTTGGTGAACCGTTTTCTGTACCCTGCATGAGTTTTATATAGTCTATATGATCTGTATGATTCAGTATATAGTCTGTATGATTCAGCCCTCAGGACCAACCGGGAAACTTATAGCCTCTGGAGTCTTCTGGGACATTGGGCACCACCTGGTGTTGAGAGTCCATACTGCAGACTGACACTGGAGAAGCAGGTGGTCTTTTGCCTATATCCTTGAAACATAAATAAATGCATCAAATGGCAAAACCAAGAGCAGAGCTGGGAAATAAAGGCAATGCCCACAATGCCAACTAATTGTTGCAAAAAAGAAAGGACCAGCAGTATGGATATGCAAACGTTTCCTCAGGCTGGACAGAACCTGGTGCTGAACGCATATTGTTGGACGTCTGAACTGCTGGACTTGAGATGTGAATGAATGGCCTACTATTACTTTCATGGGCACCATCTGCTTGGCACAATTACATTTGAGGGCAATATTACTGAATACTGAAATGCAGCAAGCACAGCAACAAACAAAATGTTCCTGTGCTTGTTCAAGCAATTAGCTGTCTTTTATAGCCGTTTGGAAGTGTTTTGACAATCGGTAATTGGTGGGGAAATAATTACTTGTAAGCCATCAACAAAACACAAGACGGCAGGGGAATATCCCATTGCTAAAGACTATACTGCTGGAAAAATCATTGTCACTGGATTAAATACCCCAAATATATGGCATCAGACACAACACCAGTGAATGGCTGCAGCAGCGCATGTGACCACAGACGAGATGCCATACTTCCAGTCCTTACGGGAGCCTTGGCGATGGAATGGAGTGGCGTTGAATAGGTGAGTGCATGACATTTTTTTTTCGGTTAAACACTTTCCCAGCCCTCACTAATATCTTTTTATGAGGTCAGACAACTCCTTTGGTGCAAAATGGACTTCAAAGAATCCAAAAACAGAAAGCTACATTACATGAACAAAAGTATTACACTAAGAGGAGCTTTTATGACATCTCATTCTACATCAATGGTCAATAATATGGAGTTGGTCCGCACTTTGCAGCTAAAACGGTTTCCACTCTTCTGAGAAAGCCTTTTACAAGGTTTCGGAGTGTTGTCTGTGGAAACTTTTGCCCGTTCATCCAGAATTGCGTACACCCAGATGTTGGACAAGAGGGCCTGCTTCACAATCTCCATTCTTGTTCTTCCCAAAGGTGTTTGATGAGGTTGCGGTCAAGGATCTGTGAGGGCCAGTCAAGATCTTCCACATCAAACTTACCCAACCGTAGACCTTGCTGGAACAGAAACTGACCGTTCCCAAGCTGTTCCAACAAAGTTGGAAGCGTACAATTGTCCAAAATGTCTGTGTGCTAAAGCATAAAGATTTCTCGTCACAGGAACTAAGGGGCCCAGGCCAACCCCTGAAAAGCTACCCCATAACATTATCCCTCCTGCACCAAACTTTACAGTTGGCACATTACAGTCAGGTAGGTAATATTTTTTGGCATTCATCAAACCCAGACTCATCCATCAAACTGCCGGATAGAGAAGTGTGATTCGTCACTCCATAGAACATGTTTCCACTTCTCCAGAGACCAGTGGTGGCATGCATCTGATGCTTGGCATCGTGCTTGGTGATGTAAGAGTGGCATGTAGCTGCTCAGCCATGAAGCCCCCGGCGCACAGTTTTTGCGCTGATGCTAATTGCAGAGGAAGTTTGGAACAGTTATCTACTATGAGTGTCAGTAGTGAGATTCTGCCCCTGCCGGACCCTGCTACCGCAAGTGTGAAAGTAGTCGAAGTGAGGCCCTCAGCTTCAAATCCTTTTTATGATGCGTTTTTTATTATGTCTTTGATTGTTATGTCATATTAGTGTCTAATATTGTGTTTATGTTTTAATACTTTCACCTCTGATGTCATTTTGGGATGGGAATATGCCGGGTCAGAGTACATCTGTTTGGAATACATGACCCTGTTATACTAGATATATGGCATATTGCCGAATGGTGGATTTTAAACTCGGGGCCCGGTGTTTTGAAACTTTATATTAGACACGTGGCTGGACCAATGAAAATGGTGGCCTGAAGACAACAATATCTGTGATTTGGATTGTATGGACCTTTATGACAGTGTCATGCTTTATGGCACTTTATGCACCTTGCACTTTTATATATGAATTGGTATTGTATTTTTTCTGTATTTAATTGATATGCATTATTGCACCTTGCACTTTCTTTATAGTTGTTTTTGCACTGATATATGATTTGTATTAGTAGTGATGCACTGTCACTTTGATTTGCTAGCAGTAGTCTAGCGGTATCACTTTGTCATGTTAGTGAATAATGCCTTTGTATTTAGTTTTTGCCCAAATTAGAGATATTATATAGTTTTTTTCAGTAACATGTGATAGATCCCTATGGATTTCCGGGTTCTGATGTCTCCTTTATTTTGGAGATTCGCTGGATTTTTGAATCCTCAGTTTACCTGTTCCTAGGCAACGGGATCTAAGGCGCTTGATATATTGGTGGAGCAGGTCACTGGGGTGCGCTGCATAGCGGGCCTTGGGGGGCGGGCTGGATCGCTGGCAGTTGCCTGTGGTCACATTGTGGCGTTCTCTGACCATTTCTGGGTTCCCTTCCTCTGATCAGGTCTACAGGGGGTCCTGTGGGTGGGAGTTCTAATGTGATTACTTATTTAGCCTGATTTTGTTATTTGAGGATTATGGTGGACGTCCCCCTCTTATAACTCTGTACAGGCTATTTCTGTGAATATACGTTATTTTGTTGTACTGCCCGGACCCCTTGGGATATCTTTGACGTTATACATTCTTTTCGGGTGTAGTGAGGCCAGTGACCAGTGACCTAGTACAGCATTATGGTCATTGTTAGGCGACTTTCACACTTGCGTTATTGCTGGATCCGGCAGGGTTCAGCAATAACGCTTCAGTTACTGATAATACAACCATCTGCATCCGTTATGAACAGATCCGGTTGTATTATCTTTAACATTGCCGGGACGGATCCGTCATTAACTCCATTGAAAGTCAATATAGGACAGATCCGTTTTCTATTGTGTCAGACAAAACGGATCCATCCCCATTGACTTGCAGTGTGGGTTATGACGGATCCGTCTTGCTCCCCATCCCCAGGACGGAAAGCAAACTACATGTTGCGGTTTGCTCTCCGGTCTGGGGACGCAACTAAACGGAACGAAATGCATTTTGGAGCACTCCGTTCTGTCCAGTTCAGTTTTGTCCCCATTGACAATGAATGTTTTTTTACGGTATTGAGCCCCTATGACGGAACTCAATATCGGAAAACAGTAACGCTAGTGTGAAAGTAGCCTTACCTATTTATGACATTGTTATCCTGTTCCCTTCTGGAGCATATTTATAGGTTATACTGGGTATATTGTACATGGAAATGCCCTTAGTGTTATTTGTCTGAGGCTTTCCATGATTGGCTTTTGTTATTATCAAAAAATATCTGACCCAGCCCTGTGGCCCTCAAGGCTCATTCGTATCCGACTCTTGAGCGGAGAATGTTCTGCTTCTACTGATCAAATTTGCAGAGCGACTACCTGGGAGAATCTAATGACTTTCTTCAGGCTTTACAAACTGAATGTTTTGTATAATCATGATTGGTAAAGTTGGTAAAGTTCGTCTGCGGCAGTCCCATCCTAATTCTCTATTTCTCTGTTAATCCTCCTGTCAGTGCCATTGTGGAGGCATCAAGGAAAAGATTTAAAAAAAAAAAAAAAAGTCTTTTCATCACTACCATGTCTTATGCCAATAACTGAGGCAGGTAAGGGGAGGGGGCCTTTAATCTTGGACTTCTACGTTATTTCCTGTAAAGCCAGTGTGCCTTTTACAGAGTAATGCTACAATCCTGGGGCAGCATCCTGAATCTTTGCCTTGGGTGAAGAAAATATTAGCTACAGTATTATGACTTAATAAAGTGTACGTAACCTTTAATTTTTAATTCAATTAATTCAATAGTATACTGGTAGGAGATAATAGTAAACTTTTTATTTAAAAAAATGCCTCTTTCTACTCATATTTCCCTCCCCTGATCACTGTCTCTGAAATGACTGCAACATGAAATGAATGCAAATCCGTACCCAGAAGTGCATACACAGCCCATTGAAGTCTATAGGGAGGAGACGGTGAGCTGCAGAAGCAAAGTCTTCAAAACTCTTAAAGGCTATGTACACTCTGGTGGATTTCTTTTTTATTACATTGTACTCATTTTAAGCTAAAAATAATTTTTTGAATTGGTCTACATTAAAAATATGGAGCCCTTTTTTCCGTACAGGGCTGAGATGCTCTAACAGAGAGAGATGAATTTTTCTGTTCCGTCAGCTAGCTAATCTGACGGGCTCCATATCTCTGCTCTCTGACATTAAAAACACTCATTATAGCTCAGCCATATCTTACTGATAAGAATGTGGCTTAAATAAGTGTTTATGACCTCTCAGTAGTATAGAGATAAGGTTTATTACACAACCAGCAGAAAGTTAAAGTACCAGTCACACAGCTAGAAAAAACGGTAAAAATTTTGTGACAGAATGGCTCAATATTTTTAATAAAGACCAATTGAAAAAATGATTTTTTAGCCCAAAATAAGTAAAATGCATACATTTTTATTTTATTTTTTTTTACCTCAGAAGGTGTACATAGCCTTTAAGAACTACATTAAAGTGTACCTAAACGTTTAAGTAAAATGTTTTAAAAGTGTTAGAAATACTCTAAAAATAATTTCCACAATATACTTTATTTCTTTTCTAATTTTAACACCAATAGAGGCCCCTGAAGTTTGGTCCTCCTGAAGAGCCATTCACTACTGCGCATATAAGCAGCCATGTATGCAGTGTACAGCTTCTGAATTGTACAACATGCGCTGAAGTGAGTGCCGTCCTGGCAGGGGTATCCTGACTGTATCACCACCATAGAACATCTGTGTAGGAAAATCACTGCACAATCTCCTCTACATCAGGAGATATAGCTGGTAGAATTCAACTAGGAGTGATAGCAGCTGAAAGTAGGTTTCGGCTACTTTCACTCCCGATCCGATTCTGGTCTTGTTTTAAAAATGTAGACAGCTGTCAAACAAGACCAGTCCCATATCTCTAGGCGTTACCAAGCCTGAGATATGAAGAGTTAAAGCAGGCCACCTCAGAGGGGCAGTATCCATACTTGCCAACTGTCCTGGCAAATACGTGATGTCCTGGGCTAATACAAACTGCACCCATAGGTGGGCGTCCCAAAGACGTGGCTTAATTGTCCCAATTTGGCCAACTGCGATGTTGGTAGTGCTGCACTGTGGTATTCAGTTCTGCCGTGGCGGTGTTTTGTGCTGCATTATGGTATTGATCTTTTAGGGTTTTTTTATTGCCACTTTTAGGATTTTTCCAGGACCACTTTAAGTTGCTAGACTTCCCTTGTATGAACAAAACGGTTCCTAAAAAAATACAATTCATCCTGCAAAATTCAAGGTCTCATACTGAAAACTAAATAAATTAAAAAAAATGTTAACAAAAAGCCGGATATAGGAGGTTTTTTTTTTCCAGTTTTACAGATTGTTGAATTAAAGACACATCCTATTGATAAGGCCAACGGTAATGCCAATTTGTCAATTTACTAACACACTTTTAAGAGTAATAACTGAGGAACGACTTCACAAGACCGCGTTTCTCCAGAATTGCTATTGCAGCTGGAACTACAGAGGCCATGAGGGCAGCAGCCGGTTCTCCTCAGCACTTCACCGCCGTACTGTGGTGAGCCGCCATTGTAGAGAACCTGGCTCTTCCTCCCCCGGCAGTGCCCCTCATGTCACCACACAGCAGCAGGCTTACATAAGGCTGCTGTGACACCAGTCGTGTCCCCTTCCGGGGTAGCGGCTCCCTCCGCCCAGTCCCAGGCAGCTCTGCTCCCGCTCCTCCTCTCCTCTTGTGGTTGGTCGTCGCTTTCCCGCTTTGCTCTTACACCGCCATTTTAAATAAAAATAAATAAATAAGGTCGGCGCCGTCTAGCAGTTCTCCTGCGGACACCGCGTCTGGAGTCGGTTTACCGGGGGCCGTAGGCTGCACGTAGCTCGGGTTTAAGCCTCAGGACTGGCGGGATATTCCAGGGGTCTGTGGTCATCTTCCCGCTGCGCCATCGGCCCGAGCACAGGGTGAGTGCCCAGGACATTGCTGCCGCCAATGTGGTGGAGGTGCCAGGCTGGAAGGGCTCATCTGCTGCATAGTAATTCAGGGGGTAATGTCCCTGTGCCCCAGGCGGGTGTAGACACATATATATAACCGGGTGCCTTGCTGTGAGACTCGGGGTGCCCACATACATGGGGTGGAGGAGCTGTCAGCTGGAGGCAGCAGGTGCAGCCGGAGACAGGCTGGTACTTCCCGCCTCTGGGAGCTGTCATTACTATGGGGACTGCGCTCTCACCTCCTAATTTCATTATCAGCACTCGGTCCTTTGGGGAGATGATAATAAATATGTGTGTGATCCATGGCTTCAGGTTACAGTTATACTCCCCATCTATCCCCTGGAATAATTCATACATTTTTATACCTAAAGTAAGGCTACTTTCACTCCAGCGGTTTTTCTGGATCCATCATGGATCAGCAAAAACGCTTCCGTTGCTCATAATAAAACCGTCTGCATCCATTATGAACAGATCTGGTTATATTATCTTTAACATAGCCAAGACAAATCCGTCACCCATTGACTTACAATGGTTTTAGAGCCGTTTTCTTTTGTGTCAGAGAGAATGGATTTGTCCCCATTGACTTACATTGTGAGTCATGGCTGATCCATCTTTCTCCACATCCCAGGACACACTCTGCTGCAGCGTCATGGGAACACAATGAAACAGAACGGCATGCATTCTGGTGCACTCCATTCCCTTCAGTTTTGTCCCCATTGACAATGAATTGGGACAAAACTGAAGCGTTTTCCTCCACGATTGAGATCCTATGACGGATCTTAATAGTGGAAAAAGAAAATGCTGGTGTGACAGTAGCCTCACTTCTATAGGGGTTGTCTCACCTCAGTAAATGGCATTTATCATGTAGAGGAAGTTAAAGGGTTATTCTCATTTTAGACAATGGGGTCATATCGCTAGGATATGCCCCCATTGTCTTATAGGTGCGGGTCCCACCGCTGGGACCCGCACCTATCTCCAGAACGGAGCCCCCGAAATGAATGAGGGCGCACTGCGCATGCGCAGCCGCCCTCCATTCATTTCTATGGGGCCGCCGAAAATAGCCGAGCTCTGGCTTGGCTACTTCCGTCGGCTCCATAGAAATGAATGGGAGCTCACCGCGCATGCACGGCCCGGCTCCCATTCATTTCTATGAGCGGCGCGGGGAGCTGCGCCTGGTGGTGGCCGGACCCCCGGAAACCTGGGGTCCTCCAGGCGCAGCGCTCCCCGCTCCGTTCTGGAGATAGGTGCGGGTCCCAGCGGTGGGACCCGCACCTATAAGACAATGGGGGCATATCCTAGCGATATGCCCCCATTGTCTAAGATGAGAATACCCCTTTAATACAAGACACTTACTAATGTATTGTCCAAATTGCCTCCTTCGCTGGCTGGATTCATTTTTCCATCACATTATACACTGCTCGTTTTCATGGCTACGACCACCCTGCAATCCAGCAGAAGTGGACGTACTTGCACAATCCAACCAGGGTTGCCAACCCGAATTTTTCTGGGCAATGTATCCCAAAATCATGGATTATGGACAAATTGGAAAACACAATGAACGATCAAGATTATGGGGGTCACTTATCAAACTGGTGTAAAGTAGAACTGGCTTTGTTGTCCATAGCAACCAATCAGATTTCACCTTTCATTTTCCAAAGGAGCTGTCAAAAGTAAAAGGTGGAATCCCATTGGTTGTTACGGGCAACTAAGCCAGTTCTACGTTACACCAGTTTGATAAATCACCCGCTATAAAGATTATAATCCATGTCAGTATACTCATTACCGTGAGTTGTGCTCCAGACTAAAAAAAAATACCTAGGAGCCATTGGCTCCTGAACTGAGAAATTTAGGAGCCAAATTAAATTTTTAGTCGCCAAATTTAAACACATATATTTATAATTAAAAAAAAGACTTGGAGGAGATGGAACGTCCGGCCCATAATAGAACAGTCCTATCTAGGGTTGTCACGATACCAAAATTTTGATTCGGTTTCGATACCATAAAGTATTGCAATACTCAATACCATGCGCCCATGGGGGGGACAAGGTGACTAGAAAAATGGCGAATCATGCGGTTTATATTTATTTATTCTGTTACGGCGTTGACCACATAGGAGATATTTTTTAATATTTTAATACTTTGGACTTTTTGGACATGGCGATACCGAATATGTTTATTTATTTATATATTTTATATGTAAAATTGGGAAGTGGGAATTTAAACTTGTTTTGGTGTTTGTTTGTTTACTTTTATTTCCTATTAGCCCCTTAGGGGCTATAACCCTTGTCCTATGCACCCTAATAAAGCTCTATTAGGGTGCATTGGACTTACACTCTCCCTGCTGCCCTATGCTTTGTGCACAGGGCAGCAGGGAGCTTACCTAGGCAGCCAGGACTTCAGTAGCGTCCTGGTTGCCATGATAACCGATCGGTGCCCCACGATTACACTGCTGGGGCTCCGATCAGAATCTCCACTGCCACCAATGAAGAGGGGCGGCGCTTGTGGCCACTGCCACCAATGATTTAATACTGGGGAATTGGGGGGAATTTTACTTGTATAAATGAACATTACTGTCATTTATACAAGTACAGCAGCTCCCTTTCTGACAGGTCGGGTGCCGGCTATGTGATCCTGCGCCGGCACCCGACCTGTCAGAAAGGGAGCTGCGATACGCTGCAGTTAACCCCTCAGGTGTCACCCTTTGACGTGGGGGAGGGGGGACGTTATTTTATAGCCAGTGTGCTCACTGCCTCCTTATAAGTCTGGCCAGATATACGTGAAATACTGACTCGTCTTGCTTTACTTTTCAGGTAAAATAATGTCTTCAGCTGGTCTATCAGACACTCTGAAGGAGGAGTCCGAGACTGTAGAGCAGGCCGAAGAAGAGAATGTGAAGAATGAAACTGCAAATGGAAGCGAGGGAGGAGAAAATGATGATGAAGAAGAGGAGGAAGAAGATGAAGAAGAGGATGACGATGAGAAAAAAGGTCTGTAAGGCTGTCTACTCTCCGTTTGGGGCCCCAGTCACAGATTCTGTAAGGAGAGCTGATATAACTTGCATGCAGGACTTTTTTTCCCACTGTCCCAAATACCGCACATTATAGTCCAGGGGGTTTGTCTTGGCGATGTTTGACTCCATTATGTGCTGAATACGGCACTTTCATCATTTCCTTCTGCAATAGAGTCACTCTGCCCTTGTAAGATGACACGGTGTAAAGATGTCAAGCGTGAGCTGGAATGGAGTATACTGGGGATGGAAAGAACTCCTCCGTCATTAGACATCGGGTTGGACAAAGCCTGGTCTGTTCATGGCAAATAGAAAATCTGCCCGTATGAGTTTTGCATACTACCCTGTGGGTGAAAAAGAAAAGTCATACCTAGAGCAAGCTGCAGACATTGAGAGATAAAAACATCCAGAATGCACTGAACATTGTATTGTGTGTAGGGAGAGAGATGTTGGGAACAACTGGGGGGGGGGGGCGCCACCTAGTGGTCAGTTCTTCCTGTGCCTTACTCTTTTAAAATAGCATCTGTCAGCAGATTTGTACCTATGACACTGGCTGACCTGTTACATGTGCACTTGGCACCTGAAGACATCGGTGTTGGTCCCATGTTCATATGTGCCCACACTGCTGAGAAAAATTATGTTTAAATATATGCAACTGAGTCTCTAGGAGCAACGGGGGTGTTGCCATTACTCCTAGAAGCTCCGCGCTCTGCAACTGCCACCCTCTCTCCACTTTGATTGACAGGGCCAGGTGTGATGACTTTTGCAAACAGCCTTATAATTTAATGGACTATCTGTACAAAAAAATCCAGGTCAGCAGAAGTTCAGGCGCTGGTCCAATCTGTCATGGAGGCTACTGTGGGCAGACACCTGCAGATCTTTGTACATTCATACTTCTGTTTTGGTCAATACCCACTTTTATCTAGTTTGTTTCTTATAAAAAAGGGTCTTAAGAAATAATATGTTGACTTTTTATTTTACTCAGAAAAGAGCCTTATTGTAGAGGGAAAAAGGGAAAAGAAGAAGGTGGAGAGATTGTGCCTCGAGATGTCAGTTGTGAAAAAAGAACCGGCCTTAACTGAAGGTAATGACTTTACTTCCACTTCAGTTGCTTGGCTCAGGCAGGGGTGGGCAACCTGTGGGGCTCCAGCTGGTGTAGAACTACAACAACAAGCATGGTCATAGAATCTATCTTGTTCAGTTGTGTTCCTGAGCATGTAAAGCAGGGATGGCCAACCTGCGGCCCTCCACAACTACAGCTCCCAGCATTCCCAGACTGCTATCAGCCTACAGCAGGGCATGGTGGGAGTTGTAGTTTTACAACAGCTGGAAGGCCACAGGTTGAGCATCCCTAATGTAAAGTATGATCTGCAAAGTGCTCATGTCCAGTAGGACCACACACCGCCTTTCTGCCCTGCATTAGGAAACAGGCACATTGTTGCACTCATTTCTGTGGCCAGCCCCTCCCTGGCTGCTTTGATTGATAGGTCAGGGGAGTAGGGAGGGGCTGGCCACAGAATTGAATGACGCTTTGGTGCAGCAAGAGCAATGGTGACGCCCTCATTGCACCAACGGCCTAATTTACATATTAAGAAAGTGTCAACTTGAGCATGGAGTCTCGGATCAACAAAAGAAAAACAGCCCTGTAACCGGGTGAACCCCAGCTATGTGTCTGTGCAGACAGCTGGACCGTGGGTAGTGCTGCTTCAGCGATTTGTTGGACAGATGGGTTTTCATTCTTATAATTTTGTGTTTTTTTTTTTTTGTTTTTTGTTTTTTTTAAGGAAAGGGGAAAAAACTGTATGATATTGAAAGAGTACAGTACTTTTTAAAGAAAAAGAAATGTGAAGAACTGAGGCTGTTACATCGTCTGCTGTTCAATCGTCAGGGCACAGTAAGTGTGACGCTCTTCTACTTCAGAGAATTAGCTGGACTGTTGTGTAACTCTTACTTTATACGTTCACTATAAGATATGCAAAATTATCTTGTTTAACCCCTTAATGACCACCCCTTTTTTTTTTTTTTTTTTAAAGCAGGCGGTCCAGGTCCCCAGTCTACAGCAACAGCCTGTGTTCCTAGCACTGGCTCCTGCTTAAAAAGCCGGTGTCTGATGAAGAACCGACCCCCGGCTCTTAACTCTTTGATCATGCCGCAATCCATACTGCGGTATGATCAAAGGGGAACCCCGCAATCTGGTCACTGGGTTTCCTTGTCACCTGATTGTAGCTGGGTGAGCGATATTCAGTAAATCTGCACTGTAAGCCTGCTGTCGGGGTACACTAGTGTTATTTGGTATTGAGTATAATAAATAAGCATACAGGAGTATGTCTAATGAAGTTATAAAACAGTAATTCCTTAAAGAGGACCTTTCACCAATCCTGACATGTCTGTTTTAATAGCTTTATGCATTCCCCATGTAATAACGAGTCTGGAACATCTATTCTTATGTCTGTATGTTGTGCCATTCCTTTATTATTTCTACTAGAAGTTATGAATGAATTGCTATTAGCCTTCAGTAAAAGAACAGAGTGGAGGTGACCAGTTGGGGGTGTGTACCTGCACAGTCTGAACATAGCAACACTGATTGGCTATAGTCAGTCTGTGCAGGTACACACCCCCAACTGGTCACCTCTCCTCTGTTCCCTTACTGAAGACAAATAGCAATTAATTCATAACTTCTAGTGCAAATAATAAAGGAATGGCACAACATACAGACATAAGAATAGATGATCCAGAATTGTTAGTATGTGGGGAATGCATGAAGCTATTAAAACGGGCATGTCAGGAGTGGTGAAAGGTCCTCTTTAATGCCATTTAAAAATGTTAGAAATCATGTAATACGAAAGAAATATACTGTAAACCAGCCCCCCAACCCCCTTTTTTTTTTTTTTTTTTTTTTTTTTTTTTTTTTTTTTTTAAATCTCCATTGGCCAATTTTTGCCCAAAGTTTTTCTGCTCATGATGACAGCCCCTTTCATAAATAGGGCAGCTATTAGGGAAGTTGCAGTGAGCGGTCACTTGCTTCCTAGTCAGGAGCCTGGCAGGATTTGCCTAATTGAGTTGTCCGAGGGAACTAGTCTCTTGTGGCTCAGCGCTGTGGCCAGCAGTTGGCTGATTAGGCATATCAAGTTTGCCAAGCCTGGACCAGAAGTGGAGAGCTGCTTCAGGGGATCTGATTGTTTAACCCATTCTGCACCTTTATAGGAAAATCACGAAATCTGCAGTCAGTCTACACTGTGTGGATTTATTTAACAATGTGTGAATGGGGGTTTTCAAAATGCAGAATTGAGTCTTTTTGAGTATTCTGCTATCATGAAGTCCATAAGATGTCACGTACAAAACATAACTTGCGTCTGGAGATTTTTATCTGTCAACTTGTTTAATTGGATGCAGCAGAAGGAACCACATTGGGTATGAGGACTCTGTGGTACTTTATTATGCCTTGCTTCTTTCTAGGTGAACATGATAAAGAAAAACATTGGTCAGTTCAACGGCTTTCCATTTGAAAAAGGCAGTGACCTGTACAAAAAGAAGGAGGAAATGCTTAAGAAGTAAGTGTTCACGCTGATGTGCTTACTATTTGTTTTTGTTTTATCCCTTCGTCCTATGACAGCACCCGGAGAGAGGATCCGCCTCCCAGGACAGGAAACCCACAGGCATAAATCTTCCAAGGAGCCTCTCCCCCTCAGTGTGGTTTCCTGTCCTAGGAGGACAACCTACGGGCACCGTTTGTTATTTTTGCGGGGAGTAGTTTCTCCCTAGGATCGGAGCTTCTGGGCTGGGTACGCGCCGGGTGATGTCCCCGCTCCACGTACCTGAAATTGGCAGGCAAACTGGTCCAGGGGGGCCGCGGCGGTGAGCCTGCTTGGGGGAGACATGTAGCTGAAGGGCGCCGGCAGCTTCCTTCTTCCGGCGGACGGGTGAAGAAGGAGGCGGGACGGCCGGGATGACGTCATCACGTCGGCACGTGACAAAAAGGGCGCCGAATTCAAATCCTCGGCGTGGAAGTCAAGCTGAATAGAGGCACTGTTCATTACAGCGCTACAGGTACTCCTCCAGCCTGCTTTTGAAGATACAGCCCAGACTCAGCTCCCCCTGAGAGCCTTGCCAGGTTCTTCCGGTTCCAGGGAAAAGGGGGCACCAGACATGGAGAGTCCAAATGAAGCCCCCAAGGACCCTGTTACCCCGATGCCTGTGGTAGGATATGGGGATGGGTGTTCTTTCTGCTATATAAGTGGTCTAGGGGAATACTTATGTCTACCTTATATTGATTGTCTTATCAGGATAGGCCTAAGAAAGCAACGTCAAAGTCACGTCATAAAGAGTGTGTGATTTGTAAAACGAAATTGGATTCGTCTTATGTTAAGGCCCTTTGTAAGCGTTGTATTGAAAACACTATTGCAGAGGAATCACCATCTATGGATGAGATGTATGAAGAAAATGATCAGAGATGAAGTACATTCTAACCCTTGCGTCACATAAGAATCTCGTCCGCATAAGATCTAGGCATACGGAAAGAAGTGCGCTGGTTTCTCTAGATTCTAATGAATCATGCTCAGAAGTGGAGAGTGGTGAAGTGGACACGGGCTCTTCTTCGGATGAAGATGGAGGGGGAAGACCCTTTTTTCCCTTACAGGATGTGGATCAGCTTATTAAAGCGGTAAGGGCAACGATGAATATGGAAGAACCAGGGAGGTCCGTTCAGTTCAGGACGTTATGTTTGAGGGCCTTGAATCTAAGAAAAGACGCTCATTTTTTTTGTACATAAAATGTGGCATCCATGATTGAAAGGGAGTGGCGTCATCCAGAGAAAAGAAGTTTCATCCCGGGAGGTCAAGAGGAAATATCCTTTTGCAGAGGATGATTGTGGGCAGTGGGACAAAGCCAAGAATAGATGTCCTATTGCCAAAGTATCCCGGAAATCCTACTTTCCATTTGATGACCTGGGGCAGCTTAAGGATGCCATGGACAGAAAAGCGGACAGCTGTCTGAAAAAACCTGGGAATCAGTAGGGCAGCCTTTAAACCATCGATAGCTGCTATTGTACTCTAGAGCCCTAATCCTAATGGTTAAAGCAGTTGGAAGACCAGATCAGGGACAAAACCCCGAGAGAAAAAATCTTA